>JAAVUC010000113.1:0-49993 GCA_014898925.1 Fusarium nelsonii | reverse complement strand
ACAAGGAAGGAGGGGACTGGCTATGCGAGAGAGAAAAGAGAAACGGGGGGGATTGGGGATGGGGATGGGGGATGTCTTCAAAGGAGAAGAGCCGTCCAGAGTCTGAGGTGGCCTAGCTTAGCCCTGCACTGAACCTGCAGAGTACCTGGTGCCGCCCCCTCCACCACGGGCACCTCGATCGGAGAAAAGGTACAGAAGCCTGTACCCTGGCCAAGGTACCACCCCTAGTGGTGTGGGGACACGACACAGTAGCAAAGGCCTCAGAAACTGGGAAAAAGAAAAAGGATGGGACCTCGACCCGATGTACCCTGGCGTCGACTCAGCGTCTGAGTTGCGGGTACCTGAGCAGTGGCTTGACGGAGTTACTTAGCCCCAGGTACTTCCGTCTCCTGACTGGACGCGATGCAACATGGTGGAGGGCAGAGGTTAGACAGCAGCTTAACGCGCCAAGGGGCAGTGACCGTTGTAAACCACATCGCCGCCGCGCAGTGCAGAGCACTAGCTGTTGAGGAGGACCAGGGGTGATGCATTGCAGCCCTGAGCTTGACCGAGCCTAGCAATGGACCCAAGCCTGGCCATTCATAACGTGCCCCCTAGTCCCGCTATACCAAAGGTCAGAAGTCAGAAAATCAGCCAGACTTTTGAGAGTTTTCTCACGAAGGCCTCAAACACGATGCCAACCTATGTCAAGTTAGTACAGACTAACCAGCACCTGCGAGAGGAGCCACCTGGGGCGCATCACTACATCAGGCAACTCTAGTTTGACCTCCTTTTCAGCCTTGTCTCTTGGGTCACCGACTGAGTTCAGGAAACGTAGCTTACAGATAAGCGATTTTTTCCAGATGAGGAATTTTGTCTCGTCCTGGTTCATCCACATCATTGCTGCACACTCCTTTGAGTAGTTAACAGGCCCCTTCCTTGTGTAAGTAGCCAGCCGTGTCACATCCAGCCCGCACGATGTGCACGAGGGAGGGGCCTGCTGGCAAGTGGTAGGCTGGCTTGTAGTCCATAGCGGGTCAAGTCCAACTGCACGAAGACTTTATGAACGAACCATTGACGAGTGACCGAGAGCCCCAGGCGTTCACACCCACTTAAGCTGTGGTTGGAGTCCACATCCGACACCACCACAAACATCCCAGCTCCTCAACGCACAGAACAAAGACATCCATTTGTCCATCCATTTAGGCGGCTGCAGCCAAACAGATTCATGTTCGTATTGGCACGTCTTGGCCTAGACTTTTTCGGATTACGGACCGTCACTCGGCTTTCAGAGATGCAAAGCCGTTGCCGCCTTTGGCTTGGGTGGCATTGGAGCATCCTGAGGAGGAGGCAGACCATATTAATGGGTATCCGCCTGAATGTCAAGACTTGTGGTTAGCAACCCTGGATCAACGTCCAGGGGCCCCGCGAGACTGCCGCTGTTGGGGAAAAGCATCAGCCATTGGTGTGGGTTTTGGCACGTCCATTGTTGCTTCGCGTAGTTGTGCTCCTAAGACGCGTAGAATAGATGTCAGTAATCTCTCTTTCTGACTGCTTGCCCCTTCACAAGTGTATTCTCATGGCCATTCTTGCCGCATGTCACGTTGGGCTTCGCGACATGTGAGTCTGTGTCAAGTTGGATCTGATTCTGAACCAACAGAGACTGACGTCGGAAGACCTGATCGGCGTTCTCGTCCCAGACATCAGACCAGGGTGTTTGTCATGCAACAAAGAATCCGCTGTGGCTGATGTGCAGTGGACTTGACTTTACTTTTGACGGGACGGTAGAACGGAATCTGTCTTTGCAGTCAAGGTCATGGTCAAGGCGCAAAGATGCGGCGAGTAGCGGATGAATGGTTGGACGAATTACGAGCCAAGGAGAGTTTGCCTAGTCATCTTGCCGGACAGTTACAGTGAGCGAGTGGAGTGGTATCGGTAAGGCACGGTACTCAGTACCTGCGTCAGGGGGAAGGCCCTTGCTGGCTTCCTTTCTGAGGATTCCGTTAGCTATTTGTGCATAGTTGAGCTTACATAGATGGTGTTTTGTGAATTGTGCATATTCATTGGGCCCTTGCTATATCCACTAATGCAAGGTACGCGCCAATGAACTGAGTGGACTCAATTTAGGGGACGACAGGCAAACGGCCCCCAAGACGGAGCGGCAAAAAGGGTGCTGTGCCTTGCACAAATTCGACCCCTATTGGCCGCCATTCCAACGTTGGTCCTTCCTGCCAAAACGGGAAACCCAGAAACGCCGGTCTTACCCTATCGAACCGTCTTGTTTTCTATGAGGGAAGGCGTCACCAGATCGCTTCAAACAGACGCCACACCACGGCCTTGGCTCTTTCTTGGTTTGTCCATCTCGATCAAGTTTTTTTCATCACAACGCCAAGACATGTCACGGCAGCATTGAGAGAATAGAAGTCTACCGGCCGGTATATTGGTCAACGCGTTCCGTACAAGCGACAGCACAGTTCCCAGTTTGTCAATCTATCGAAATACGGAATCCACAAGAATATCAAACGCTACAACATGACCCGTGCGGCCGCTCGACGTACAGGAGTCGAGTCCGACCTTGTCATGATGATGAATGCCGATCACAAAACTTACCCCGACCCGCATACATGGACAGAGAAGGAGGTGTCATGTTTCCGTCTATCGGTCATCACTCTGCAGAATCCCCACATGAGAAGAAAAGCAAAAACTCAATTACTTGAGCTTTTACGTCGAGGTTCTTTTTCGTGAGCTCGCGCGCTAGAGTGTCAAACCCACGGCACTTGTGTGTAGGGTCTCGGCTTCCTGTCAACTTCTGTCTACCGATTTATCTGTGTCGGCTCAGTTATACCCTTGACCTTACACAAATGGGGGCCAAGCTGATACCAGTAAGCAGGAAACATTCCCTTCTCCTTAGCCCGGTCTCCATTTGCCAATGTCACTTGTCAAGGGCTGGTCAGAATTCCGAGGATCAAGGTTGAGCCAGAATGGTCATGGACTGACAACCGGCATGACCCATGTTCTCTGAATGGTTTCGTTAACCAACACATATCCACAATAAGTTTCGATGCGATCAAGAAACGCCGCTCTTGAATTCTATCTGTATCGGGTTTTCTACATCATCTGTCACGTTGCAATTGTTTCGGCATACGTCTTTCGAGAGAATATACCACAATGATTGTTGAAGATCTGTCGCGGTCAGATACACCGGCAGGACGTGGCGAATCTATCAGGGCGAACCGTGAAGTTCTGACTAATTTATGGCAATCAACACTGCATGAATGAGTCAGGAAAGAAAGAGGCCTCTAGATGCCAGTCTCAAAGGGCCTGCTTTTGAACCAAGCTTCAACTCTCAGATGGCAGCTTACATCCATCTACCAAGGCCTTTTCGTGTCAAAATCCCACTCACGCTATCCCACCTCTACGCGCCACTAAGGAGTCAGGAATCTCACCAAGTGTCCTTGCAGCAAAAGTTCACGTAGGATCATACCACAGCCGTACCACCGCGCCAGATTTTGCCTACGAGTACAGCCGCTTGATAGCAAGACCCTGTTCCTGCAGTAGTCTCCCGCCCCATCGTCATTGAGTGGATCGATAGTCTTGGCCAGACCCCAGTGCCTTTGCTTCCGACCCCTTTTCCGCGACTGCGGTATTCTCTGCGACAGTCGGTTTGCAGGAGTTGTGATCAACAACTGTTCCAACAAAGAAATAACCTAGAGGCTGATTTTAGGCCATTAACGTTGGGGCCAAAAGACGGTCAAGGCTTAGGAACATTAGCTTCTCTCACATTGAACTTGACCCGTAAGGGAAAGACTGAATATACCATCAAAGACGAAGAGTCAGCAACATTCAGGTGACTATTCGTTCCAAAAGTCGGCGATTAACGGTTTCGCGGTCACCGCAATCTGTTACATATCGGCTTTGCCACCAGCAAAGCCTCAACCGTTGTGGCTGTCCTCTAAACTCTCGACCCTACGTAGCAGGCGTTGATGCACAAAATTCTGCCATATCTGTTTTGTGCACAAGGTATGCATACAGCTGATCCGGAAAACATTCGACTCTCTTGCCGGCTCCGAAATCTACCCGGGCGGTTCGGAATTGACAAGAAAAGATCAAACGTGATAAGTCAAAAAGTATGAGATGATTGTCGAATTATTTTCATCCTCTATCTGCTGCTTGCCGGTTCTGGGCCGCTACCCCTGACGTGGTTCCCTGTGTTTGTATCTGGGGACATGTCTTTAGTGCCTTGCAGGATCATCCTCCAAAACCAACCACGCCAACCAGCGCCGGACCATCTGTCCAACTGGGTCCACATCGTGTTGCGGTTTTACCTCACCCGATCAAGTCTAGGGGTACCGATCGCCCCATTCAAGACCAGCTCCTATATTTTGTGTCTAGGGATGAGAATACAGAATGTTCTCCCGGTGAGAGAAATCAGTATGCCAACAACCTTATGGTTATAACTTTACCACAAGCTTATAGAACTGTACCACAATGGAAATGATATTCATTGTCACATAAGGCTAGTGTTTAGCCTGTAGGAAGTAGATATCTCTATTCCCAATCCTCCTCAGCTCCATGCCTAGACCGCAGCAGAGGTGATAGGTGACAACATCCTTGGTACAAGCGTTGACCCATAGCTTTCTGACGTCTTGCATAAACTTTTGGGGTACAAGTGTTTCGTTTTTGGTAGGGATGCCACTATCTGTGACATTCTTTTCCAGCAACTGACAACGTCAGAAAAGGAAAGGCATGCCATTCTTTCCTCACCTTAAATCACCTTAACGTGTGATTCAATCCTCGACTGATGAGGTTGAAAAGCACAGACAAGAATGTCAATGGTTCGAGAAACCCTACTGTCGATCGAGTTGACCAAACCCATGGCTACCAGCTGGGCTTGTTGCACCTAGTCGGGCACCAGCGAAGCTTCAAGTCAAAACTCCAACCTGCATAACGGGTCATAAGCTCCGACGAATGACGGCAAAGTTTGACAGAGACAGGGACCGCATCTGCATGTGCATATGCAGATGCATCCATGGCGTGGGTGAGAGTCAACGCGTCTCTCGACCACTTGGTTCTTGGTTCTAACCAACTTGCAGAACGGCATGCACTAATCAGGAGATGCTCCCTCGGACCTTGACATTCCTAGAATCGAGAGGCGGCTCTTACGCTGACTCGAGGTGGATTCACGACATTATACTCCGTACCTTCAGCTGCACCGTAAAAGTCAACAGAGCACAAACCGCAGGAGAGCTGAAGCAAGGCGAGGCCAGCTTAAGGCGTTGAGCACGTTCCTAACAAGACGCGCTGAAACGTGAGTCGCTCCCCTGTTTGGCTACCTACGCCAAACAAGGGTTGTGGGACGGCAAGCTAAGCTAACCACGACCAAATGGGGCGTCTGAGACTTTTGACGTCTACCTCGTTCACCTCAACTAGGGCAGGCAGGCTAGGACGACTCAATTGCTTCTCAATCTGGCTAACAACTAACCAAATACTCCCGGCGGACCCTAGATGCCCGGGGTCGCTTCTCTCCGGCCTCAATTGGCGTTTGTCTCCATATAATTGATCGCCAACTCCATCAAGTTTGGTCGAGTCGAGTCAAGCAGTTGTTTTGAGATAGGAGAATAACTTCAAGACCAACAAACACACTATGACATATTGGTCAACGTCCCGACTAATGGAACAATATTGGAAACCATCCCTTGCATAAGACACGAGACCAGCAATGTTTAAGGAGCTATTGAAAAGTCACCGCCTTCCAAGTCCCGTGACTGAGCGATTCAATTCGATCTTCAAGGACTTTACCATAAAAGTTGGATTTAGTCAGCGGGCTAGCTGATGCCGCTATGGATGCGTTGCACAATGTCTAAATTAAGAGATGCGGAATGCGTCTGTGCAAGAGCACGCTATGCGGCACGCTTTGACCGCATTCTCAGAATCAATGTCACCACGGTCAGCTACTTTTGAAGCACAAGCATACGACACATGACAACCGAGGCGTGTCATGTTGGAACTCGATTCAGGTTACCGGACCCATGGTGCTTGTCAAAATACAGTGAGACCCGCCCGTGTTCCAATGCATCGTGGAATCTCTTGCAGCTGTGCCCTGGGAACGCAGGGAAATCCGAAACCTTTCTGTCAACTTTCCTTACCTATAGGCCATGGTTATATATAACCAGACTACATCATTACAAAAGTGTCAGAAGATATCCCTGACCTCAGGCTCATATTTACCATACTTGGGCTGTACAAGCCGAGAAATGTCTCAGTTCCCTGTTTTTCTAGGAGCCGGTGCATACCAACAGGAAGGGTCTCGCCAATACTACCGAAAATTGAATACGCATGTGCTATGTTAGACCCAGAGTCTTGGATCGCGATCATAGTTACATAATGTAACTTTGTGGTGTAACAGCATGGTAAGCGAGCCGTACTATATTGATAGTAATAATGGGTTGCAGCGACGGACGGACAAAACGGATAGATCGAGGCCTGTCTATATGTTCATCTTTGTGGGGTGTAGACAGAACATAAGCTGCTTCCACTATTTTCTGTATCCGAACAAGAAGACAATCAGGTTAACAATGCAAATCATTATTTTCCATAGAACTTCTAGTCTAGATGATGCTCATATTCTGCTTACAGGTCTCTCATCACTTCCTCAACAGCCCTAGCTGCCATTCTTTTCCTCTGTTCCTCTCCCATACCTTCACCTGCTTCCCTCACCGCTTGTAACTTTCTCATCATTTTCTCAATCTTGGCGATCTCATCCTCATCAAGGTCTTGTAGACCTCCTCCGGCACCGGTTGCTTCAGATGTGCCCTCCTTGCTCGTATCTGTGTCTTTAGACTCTGTAGGCTCTTCAACATCCTGACTTGCCTCCCATATCGCACGTCGTAGACCTTCAAAATCCGTCTTGTCAAACCCAAAGCCCATCTTCTGAGGATCAAGATCTTTGTCGTCTTCGACACCTCCTATAGCGGAACTACTCTCGAAGTCGCCAAATTCAGAATCTGATAGTGGTGCCTCAAGTTGTGACCAGTCGTTTGCTTCGAGGGCTTCCTTCACACGCGCGACTCCTGTCTTTTCTGCATATTGTCAGTGATTACCCCTTGAAGTAATGGATCACGGAGCATACCTCCAAACTCGTTACGGCCAGTATCACCTTTTCCTCCGACGGATACAAACTCCAATCCCGCCTCGGCACAGATTTCGTCCCACTCGTCATCATGCCCGTCTCCTCCCACACCAATAGCCAGTCCGACTCCGTCCCACTCCCATCCCCCAAGTCCTTTCTTCAGGACCTTGCCGATGTGTTGGATAAGATCTTTTGCAGGATGGTCTTTTGATGCTGAAACAGGTCCTGCAGTGAATACGACTACTACACCCCCAAGAACGGCGAGGACTTCCGTCGCTTCCTCTGAGAGAAACGATTCAGACCAGTCGGAAGGTGAGGCGATTAGATCGAGCCAAATGGGGACTGTTGTAGAGTAGTATGGTGTTTTGAGGGAGAGTGGGTGTGTTATGCCTGCTAGACCGAGGGTAGGGTCTGGTGATTCTGGTGCTGTTCCTGTGAGGTCTATGCTGTGTCAGTATTCATTGAAACGAAGTGACATATCATCTATGGTCCATGATATTCGACCTTTAATCTGACAGTAGAACAAATGCGACCGTCATTACTAACCTTTTACCAACTTTGACAATACCGCTGTCTCGTTCTCAAGCGCCACCGCCAATATTCTTCTTGAGCTGGAACTCATCTCTTCTTCAGCCATGATGACGATTATGAATCTGTTCCTCACAGTTTATGAGTTTCTATGCTTTTTGTTGAGTAGCTTCCGTTTTTAAAAGAGCAAGATTGCACTTTTTGAGCTGGCTTGAGATTGATGGTTGAGATTGGTAAGGGATGTGTAGATGATGAGTGAGCGTTCTGTTGGTGGGGGAGGGGAAAGATAAGATAACGGAGGGGTTACCCTGAAGTGTACTTATTGATTTTGTACCGAATTAAACAAAGCATGTACTCTGTGCAGCAATTTAACTGATCGGTTCGTTTGTATGTGAACTAGACTCTTTTGTTCTTTGCCTAGCTGTAAAAATGAATTGTTGCGATGGATTTGTTGCTTGTCCATGCCATGATATACTCACAAACAAACATCGCAGTGAGTAGTTAACCACGAATAGCGAAATAGCAATAAATCTCATACTATGAGTTGGGAATCAATTTCATGAATCATAATACATAATTGAACAACATTTTGCTTAATACGCCAACGCTTCCATGCATGCAATCGTTCAACAAAAGAGCGAATCCCCAAATGACACCAACACTACCTATTGCACGGTGAATGTCGTCCACTGCTGTCCCCGTCTCCTCCCCATCCAAACGTCCTCTGCAAAACTTCCAAACCAGCTCTCATGCCCCTCGCAGAGTCCACGGCTCCAGGCGCAACGAACGCATCGTCGATATCATCCTGGCTTAACCTGCCTCGCCGTCTCGCTTTGATGGCTTGCTGGATTGGTCGCCGCCAGAGTCGACACCACTGGTCTTCACTCATACATGCGTAACGCAGCGTTCCCTGTCTATCAGGGCGACTCATGGACCATTCCACGTAGACTGTTTCGTACCATCGCGTTCGGAGGGATAGCCAAGGCCAGGAGAATAGCCATAGGAGAGTGAAGTAGAATAGCAGGACTATCCATCGGGTGAGACGCCATCGGTTGGTAACGCAATTATTGTATATCTCCACGCGGGCATTTGTCGTAGGGAACGTAATATTAATCTCTCCACGATATCCCGTTTCTCGCACCAGAGTCTCCAATCTTGACCCCACGAGAGCAAAATCCCAACCCGTAATGCGTCGCTCCAGCACAAATGCCTTGAGACCGGCTTTGCTGTTGCAGTACCGATAACACCACTGCGATACACCCGGCGTACCCTCCTCAGGTGGCCCGCTTCCACCAAATCCAGGTGCACGGGTCATTCCAACCGTTCCGCGACGTACTTTGTCAAAGTTGTTCACAGCGCGGATACGTCTCCATGAACGACGCGTAGCCATTTCTTGGTACAGAAGCGGGGTGAGTTCAATGTGGATGTCAAAGTCAATTCCATTCTTGCTCTCGCCAGACTTGCGGTCAACACCCTGGACGCGAACATACGGCCTGGGCGGCTCCTTGGCGAGGTCGTTGATGTGCTGCTCCAGGAATTCAGGGTCCGTATCAAGACGCTTGTCGAGATAGTAGACGGTCTGGTCATTTGAGGTGCCCTTATAGGGATGCAATCCAATGGATGAGGTGCTCACGGGTAAAAGGTCAAAAGGGTTGGCGTGAGGACCTTCATTATCGACTACGGTGTAACTTGGAGGCGGATCATCGTCCTCTAAGCGGTCTGTGTAAGGCTGATGCTGATGTTGACGTTGGTCTTCTGGGTAGTGATGCAGCGGCATGTGTGAAGTCGATGTTTGTCCTGATGCTACGCTCTCCGAGTCCAGATGCGGAGGCGTCTGCGAAGCGCCAACCCGAGAATTCATACTGGAACACGATATTACAGCAGAAATAAAAAGGGTTTACGCCCTTTGGCGGATGTCGAGGGAGATAATAAAAAGTCGGGAGTCGTCGTCGTAGTCAAATCCAAGGTATTGGAAAGCTATGGAGTAATGAGTGAGCACGTGCCCAACCAAACTCGCCACAGCCCAGCGGTAGACTACAGTGGAAGCACAGCACAGCACAGCACGGCGAACCCCAATGATACAGGCGACCTTGTATTGGCTGTGACAAATTTAACTTTTGAGGGGAAAACGAGAGGGAAATAATGATCAAAGAAGGAAATCACGACAAGAGAAAGGAGGTCGTTTATTTAAATAAAAACATAGCTGAAAAGACATACGTTGCCAAGTCGTCAAGGCCGGGTAACGAATCGTTGACGAGGCAAGAATACGTATTCTACCCTTGTTTATAAGGTACTGTGGCAGTTGCCTGAGAGCGACGCCAGGGGCTTTCCCTGTATCAGTCAAGCAAGGGCCAAACAAGAAACTCTCACAGAAAAGACGCGAATCATGATACACTAAAAACACACGTCGAATACTATGAATTCTAAGTTGGGTATTTGCTAGTTCATGCAAATTGACGCCAAATTGCGGAGAAGCTTTTCTAACCCGCATTCTAGACCCACATGGGCATTAAAGGTGACTTTGTCAAAAGACACTCACAAGTCATGATCAATCATTATGACTTGAGGCAATGCATATACAACTCATTCACATCCATAAACAATAGCATCAAAACTTAATTAATAGGCAAATGCCTTCTATACTTTTGTATTCAAAGTCAATGGCTCTACCACCATCAATTACATATAAATGCTGACCACAACAGTCCCAACCATACAAAACCACTTTGTACAACTGTCAGTCCTCCTCTTCTATGCATCGTGACTTTTCTTTCTCCTCCTATGAGTCGTCAACTAGACGTCCAGAATCCCACTTCTTCTTAGCCGCCTTGAGAAGCACATCTAGCTCGCCGCTCATGTCACACATGCTACGGAATGTACCCTCTTTGTTGTTGATGAGCTCCCATGGATGAGCATACTCCACCACCTGACCCTTGTCAAGAACCAGCACCTTGTCGTAATCCACAATGGTAGCCAGTCGATGAGCGATTGTGATCACTGTACCAGTGAGCTCTCGGATCGTCTCTTGAATCTTGGAATCGGTGGCGTAGTCGATAGATGCCGTTGCTTCATCCATGACCAACACTGTAGGCGACTTCAGCATGGCTCGAGCAAGACACAAGAGCTGACGCTGTCCTTGTGACAAGTTGGAACCGGAGGCCGCCACAGTTGATTGAAGGTTCAAAAAGATGTTCTGGTTGGTTTTGGCAGTGGGTGAATCGGGAACTTCTGTGGGTGTAGGTGGTGATGTTGCAGGCTCATCAGGTCCAATGAGCTGTACTCTTCGAAGAGCCGCAAAGATCTGGTCCTCTGTGTATTGATCGAATGGATCCAGGTTGCTTCGAATTGTTCCGTGGAACAGAGTAGGATCTTGAGGCACGATGGTGATGTTCTCTCGCAGATCTTGAAGACCAATGCTGCCGATATCAAGTCCATCGATAAGAATCTTGCCCTTGTCTGCCTCTAGTGCTCGGAAAATAGCGAGGGCCAGCGAACTCTTGCCTGCACCGGTTCTTCCAACAATACCAACCTTTTCTTGCGGCTCAATCTTGAGAGAGATGTTCTGTAAGACGGGGTTGAGTTCCTTGCGGTAGCTAGTGGTGTAATCCACAAACTCAACAGATCCCTTCTGTGGCCAGTCAACAGGAGGTCGGCTGTCCTCAATAACGGCATCGGCCTCCTGCTCGACATCCAGATACTCCTTGATACGTTCCATAGAGTTCATGTTCTGTTCGTTTATGGCATAAAGTCGCACAAGCCACAAAACACTCTCAGTGAAACTCAACGCATAGCTCAGGGAAATACCAGCAGCACCAGCATCGGTCTTACCAAGGTTGAGAATGAGGAACATGCCAGCAAAGAAAGCAACCAAGTCTCCAACAAGATCAGCTCGGAAGGCCAGCCATCTATTGCAGGCCCACAAGTAGATAAAGGGTCGACTCTGAGTGTTAATCTTCTCCAGGTTGTCTCGAATGAATCGTCGCTCGTCGCCGTAGGCTCGAATGGTTGTCATGCCGCTAAGAGTTTCACCAAATTGCTGGAACAAGGGACTGCGCTGGACTGCCTCAAGTCGCTTGAGATCACGCGAGGCCCGAAGATAGAAAGCAGCAATAAGGTAGAACAACACAGAAATACCGGCGGCGGCATAGAGGAACTTGGGCGTAATGTAGGTAATAAGGCCAACAGTCATCAAAAGTGAAATGCCACAGCTGATCACACCAATAGCAACAGGTGCAATCTCCTGATCAACAGCCTCTAGATCCTTGCTGAAGCGGTTCATCAATTGACCGAGAGGGGTGACATCGAAGAACTTGAACTTGGCTCGTGTCACAGATGCGATCAATCGGTTGTGGAGATGCTCCGATGCTGTCAGTGAACCCAAGAATACCCAAAGATCTCTGAACAAGGCCGCAAGAGCACCAGCAATACCAATGGCAGCGAGAACTGTCAGGTAGTACATAGCATTGACATTCTCTTGCCCAGCTTGCATAACAATCATTCCGTTAGGGGATTCGAAGCTGTCGTCTGCAGATCCCATTCGAACCGCGTTGGCAAAGCTGACCTTGGAGAACTGTGTGGTAGAGTAAGCGTTTGACTTGACCTCCATGGCCATAGGACCACCCTGTTCAACATATTGGTTCGCCCACTCTCTGACCCAAAGGTTGGTAGCCAATCCGGAGACTTGCTGAGCGATAAAGACAAACAGAGCAACAACCCAGAACCACCATGGTCCCATAGACGAAAGATAGAGCTTGAGAACGGGCCACTTGACTGAACCAGTGGCCTTGGTCTCTTCCATGGCATCCTTCTTCGGCTTGCTCTGGGTATCCTTCTTAGAGCTATCAACACCGTCGAGAGCATCGCCTTGACCGTTCACCGTAGTCTCATCATCGCCAACGCTGGAGGGAACACGAGAGGGAATTCTTGAGGGGTTGGCTGAGCCAGGGTGAGACTTTTGAATCTCTTCACCAAGTTTGCCAGAAGCAATAACCTCGGCAGAAGGTCCCTGAATTTCAACTCGGCCATTCTCCAGAAGCACAACATAATCAGAGGCAGGAACGCAAAGAGCGGTGTTGTGTGTTACAAGAACACAAGTACGGTTCTTCATAAGCGGTCCTCGAATGCAGTTGCTGAAAATCCATTGCGCAGTGTGAGAGTCGACAGCACTCAGACAATCATCAAGTAGGAGATGGGCCGAGTTGGAGTAGAGTGCACGAGCGAGAGAGATACGTTGCTTTTGTCCACCAGAGAGTGTAATACCCTTCTCACCGACCAGAGTTTCGTCGCCGTTGTCAAGAATTTGGAGATCGCGCTCCAGGGCACAAGCAACAATGACGTCGCGGTATCGTTGTTCGTCGAATGGCATAGAAAAGAGAATGTTTTCGCGAACATTAGCATTGACCAACCAAGCAGATTGTGCGACGTATGCGATGGTGTTAGCAAGACCAGTTTCGGGATCAGGATGAACATCTTCTCGGCTGCGACCACCGGGACAGTAGACACCTCCTTCCAGCAAAGTCATTTCACCAAGGAGACCCATCAGCATTGATGTCTTTCCAGAGCCTGTAGGTCCAGCGATGATGTTGAGTTTGCCGATCTTGAAGTCGATGTTCAGGTCCATGAGTCGGAAGGCACGAGTACTGTCCTCAGGAACAGTTTCTTTGCTGCCCCAAGTCAGGGTAGCATTCCTGAAACCAATTCGTCTGACACCATCTTCATCCACGTTGTCCAAGCCTAGCTGGACGTACTTGTCGGTCTCCTCTTCCATGAGGAACTCCTCAACACGGTCGATGGAGACCTTGGTTTCCTGAACGTGGGCGAACATGTCACCAAACTGATCCAGAGGAACACGAAGGAGCATAAAGAGAGAGATGGCCGTGAAGGCAATGGATGGCTTCAGAGGCTTGTGCTCGACGAAAGTGTAAACGAGGAACGAGAAGAAGGTGATGAGAACGGGCACGGAGTTCCAAATAGCAACAGCCAATGCCCAAACCATGAATCGCGAGCGCAGTGCCTTGAGCTCAGCTTGACGCTTTTCGTCAATGATGCGGCCAAAACGCTGCTCCCAGGCAAAGTACTTGATGATGCGAATGTTTTGCAACACCTCGTTGGTGACATTAGTACGCTTATCGGTGGCTGCAAGGATCGCCTTGGAAGTGATGGTGAATCCACGAGCGAGACCATAGTTGACAGGCAAAAGGAAAATCATGACAACGATACCGGGAATAGCACTGAGACCCATGACCTGCCAGAGTAGGACAATGGCAACAATCAGCTGTGTAGGTGCAGAAGCGCACAGAAAGTGAAGGTACGCAGTAACCTCGGAAATCTTGAAACTGTCAATAGACATGAGGTTGATGATGGTTCCCAAATTGGCTTGTTCGTCATTGGAATCGTCCTTCTTGTCATCCTTGATAGGGTCGTTGGCAGATTCAGCATCATTGGGTGTGGCCTTCTTGTCGTCCTTCTTCATGCTTAGTGCTCGCTTGACCTTGCCAATAAAACCATCTTGGGCTTCATCACCCTTTGTGGATTTCTTAGCCTCTTCCAGTAGAACCTTGTCCTTGCCAGCAGAGGCCTTGCGACGAAGGGCTTTAGCATAAATGTCACCAATGATAAGAGCTCGGACTCGGATGCAGATCTTTCGGCCAATCCAGAGAGCTTGGTTATCGGCGTATGAACGTATAAGGTCGACTACGGGGAGACCAATGACATAGAGCCAGAGAACATTAATCGGTCTGTCATTCTCTGACACAGTACCGTAGTTTTCGACGAACTCAAGAATCACCTTGAGAAGAAGGGTGGGCGCAAAAGTAAAGAGACCGGCAAGGACGGCGAGCGCGCACTGAATGAGCAGGTCCCTTCTGAAGTACTTGAGCAGATGCATAGCAAGAGATCCTGTTCGCTTCATTTGACGGTAATCAGCAATGACAGCAGCGGCCTTGTCCTTGGGCAGCAGATTCCAGACATGCTCCATTTCCATGGGAGCCTTCCAGCCCTTCCAGACAATCGCATCGACCCAGCCAAACACGGCAAGAGAAAACAGACTGGATAGAGGCTCACGCGAAGGTTCGATGCCGTCCTCCCATTCCAAGAGAACCGTCTTGTTGCCCTTTCTAGTGGTCATTGCCATTCCGAAAAGGAGTGTAATAAGACCAAACTCGACGAATGTTGTGATCTGGTCGAGTCGATTGATGCCATCTTGGAGGAAAGCTGATCGGAAGAGGAAGATCGAGATAACCCAGTTGAAACTGTAAAGGAAAGCTGTGTGGTTCCAGAGATGCGGGCCTCGCCATTTCATAGCACCCAAAACGAGACGCAGAGTACAGAGGATAAAAACGTAGACCCAGATGACAAGTCCAGTAATCGCTGCAACGTAACTATGGCGTCCCTTGCTGCCAGACGAAAGCTGAATAACATTGACAGCGACAAGGCCAGCGATGGCGAGTTCTTCGACGATTTGCGAAATTACTTGTCCAGGTGGGGTATCGGATTGGACAATAGAGCCACGAGTTGTAGTCTTGACAAGGGCCAAACGACCTCCGTTAATCTCGAGTGCTTCATCGTCATCGGAATCCTCAACCTGTTCAGGAGGGAGATCGGTATGGCTATGTCGGCGGTCCTCGTTGGAAAGCTGTTGATACCTGGCTTTGGATTTAGACCAGGAGCTTAGAGCGCGGGAAATGGTGGTCCAGACAATAAGCACGACGGAAAGAAAAAGGGCGATCAGAGGGAAAAGGATCTGCAGGTAGCTAGTAGCACAAAGCGGTTAGCCAGTCAATTGGAAAGTCGGAAAGACAAGGGAGCACAAACTCTTGTCGGAAACAGACACTGAAGTCATCAATCCCCCATACAGGCCCCTCACACCGCGCAAACCCCATGGTTTCAGAGATTATTGCCGGTCAAGTGTCGAACTCACTGGGAAGAGACGGCCACGGAGGCGGAGAAGGCGAGAAATTCGCGGCGGTGGTGCGACAATGTGAGGTCAAGTCGTAAGAAAAAGAATTAGCAGACAGTATGTGTTCGGGGCAGGTGATGCCAAAGGTGGGTTGCACGCGTCGGACCGGTAGCGGTGGCTGCGGCGTCGGTGGTGTCGTCGAAGAAGAGTAAGTCCAAGGTTCCTTGTCGCAAGTATCCCGGTCAAGCGTCGCTAGCAAGCACCATTGACCGGAGCGTGGCCGTGAATTTTGATAAACCCGGATGGTCGTAGAATCGCAATTGCGAACCCGACAGCTGCGCTTCAGGAGTCGCGAATGATAGATGTTCTCGTAATTGCAATCGCAAGATATTCTGATGTCGCTGAGTTATCTGTAAACTGAGGTAGGCTGCAGAGTTTGTATGTGTACTCTCGATTCAGCTTGGGCGAATGACGTCTTGTAAAGACCGTAAACAACTAAAAGTATACCTCAAGAGAAAATAGAAACAAGGGAAAAGATATTTGTACTGATGCCAATGAAGGCGACTAGATGAAGAATACAGTCCAAACGTAAAGTCTTGACTGTACCTACTCTACATGTAGGAGGACGAAGGAAGAGGGAAGGAAGAGATGAGATGAGAGAGTGTGGCCGTTGAAGAAAAGAAGCCGATGCAAAGCCAGTCCCAAACAATACAAGCTCGAGATAACAAGACCAAACTCTTGTTGGCTGGACGGAGAAAGTGGAGGTCAAAAACAAAAGGTGGTGTCGGTCAAGTCAAGTCAACAGGGAGTGTACGAGGAGGAGTTCATGAAGCTTTAGTGGGGCATGACCAGGTCCAGGTAGACGATGCGAGCGATGGATGCGATGCGACGCGATGCTGCCCTGCACAAAACCTTTGAACTACTATACTTGTATCTAGCCTGACCTGGTCTGTCCTGGATTACCTATCTGGGTCATTCCTACAATCTGTAATTGGATTTCAAGTCTGTATCATTCCTACCAGCCTCACTAACACATACAAATTCTAACGTTAATGGTCCTACCCCATTTATCACGGGACCTTCATCATTACAAACGTTTACTATATGTACCATGAATGATGCCAGAGTGTGGTACTGATACCCCAGTTCTATGATGGGGTCTGCGGGGACATTGTACCTTGACTACTCCGCTTCAAGCAGGTGTCAGTTCGTCAAGATTCCATATCATAGTTATGTTGACATTTTGAATTGATTGATGGTTCTTTTGAAGCTTCAATTGAGGTAGACCAAATCCCACTGATTAACATCACAACCCTTGTCATCCACTGAGTCACTGGTCACAAATTCGACAGGGATATATATGGCCGTTAAGCCATTGACTCAGATATGTCTTCACCCAAGATTACCTTTGAAGGACTTGATCAGTTAGTGTCATAACATACTGGTACCCAGCAAGCCCAGTAAAAGTGCTTATGTGACAGGTAACTCATTACAACAGCCCTACCTTGCAAATGCCAGTCATGACGTTATGGTAGCTTGGCTCGGACATCAACACCGTAGACCGTGTCCTCCTTCAATAATTAGCTAACCTGACTCGAAAAAGAAGGGCGAGGCTTTGTTGACAGCTAAATATGGCCATTAATTCCCAGAGGAACGTGGTTCTGTTAATTATGAATCAGTGAATGCCAGTACAACCGTGTCTAATTTCAACGCACGCGCCTTTATGTCTGGTAGACATGGCGACCGTCTGGGATCGTGATTGTTGTTGGTCTAGAGGTAAAAGTTCGATTGAGCAATAAATAACCCATTCAACCTAGGTTGAATGATCAGAATTGCATACATATTGTTGGAGGTCGAGGTTGGCTGCCAGTTCCTGGTGGTTATGCATGCATTGCACCAACAGAACCTCACCCTTGATAGTCAAAATGGCGCATAAGCAACTATCAAATACCAATTTACACCGTGTTCACGCTAAGAGTATACATCTACAATTACTCTTTTACTCTGTTACAAAGCGGTCAAGAGAAGCGATTCAATTGTCAACAAACCCATTCATCAAAGCTACCCTACAAGGATTCGCATCTCCACACCAAGCCTCAAACCAAAAGGTTTGCTCCCATAAGCTGAAGTCTTGGGCTACTCTTTTCTTCAAGCAGGGGTTATGACTCCGGCAACTGCAAAGGGCAAACATGCCAGCCACCATGCGGTCTAAGCGCAAACTGAAGGTTGGGAGTCATAAACTCTGAAAGGTGATATGCAGGAAATACGACTTGCCCAATCGCTTATATCGCGAACAATGGTGAGGAAACAGTGCTCGGAAATAGTTAGACTTCATACGACTCCCCCAATCTATTTCACCTGTGAGATGCCTTTAATGGTATAGTACTTGACTCATCGCTCCAAGTCTGTTAAGCACATCTGCCGTTGTTCATTCTCAGCCTCAACGCATGCAAAGCGTCAAGTTAGTCACAGCATCTTCTTATTTCATTGGTGTTTTGCAGCAAATCCCATTAACCCTCACCGCCGGACTCTAACCTGCCAAGTCCAACTCCGGTCTCTTTACCCGCCACTACTCCAGGTCCCTTAAAAAGTTCCCCCACGTTTCCTTGCCGTATATGCGGTTACACTCAACATCTTTGACCAATTGAAGCCTCATGATATAGCTGCTTACTGGGTTTGTTCCTGTTGGACCTTTGTTATTGTGATATGAGGGCCCATTGCTGCAGGACCGGTGAGACTTGCATGCTTTGCTTGTGAGACAATCTGTACAAGTGGAAGGTTAGTGATACATAGCTAGTAAGCAAACAAATACAAACTGAGCAGGGTTACATTTCAGTATTTGGGAAACATCAGACAAACTCGCAGCTGCTGGATGGCTTCTGTTTGTAGCGAAACTTTGGATTCTCTACTCTGTTTTGACGACCGCACCGTGTCACAGCTACACTTCAAACGAAACGGAACAGCAAAGGTGGCATTAAATATATGTCATTCATAGATCGTTCTTGAGTTACAGAGTTTATGCTCATGCCTGCCACACGTGGCCTTGAGACACGGCGTAACCCTTCAACTAACCCGTCATGACAGCTCTCAAGCTATTTTTGTGTAATATTGACACGGCAGCCATAAATCGCTGCCCAGTACCCTTCCCAACCAAATGACATCACTTTCCCGTCCTCCGGCTTGTTGTAGCAAAAAGGAAACAAAAAACATGTTCAACTATTTTATCTTTCTCATCCTCTTTACTGTTGATACATAATAAACCCGTCTTCAACGGGCCACAACGTTGAGGCTGAATCAATCGTGCCCCTCGTTCATTTCGATGGCTTTTTAGCCCATGATCATGCCCTTCATACCGGACATATCACCCTCCTTGGCGGCGATTTCGAAGTAGCCGTAGATAATACTGCAACTTGTTAGTATTGATTTGTAGCGCTTGAGAGTCTTTAAACTTACGTGACAGCAAGGAGAGTACCGGTACCGGAGCCAAGAGCACCGAGAAGATCGCTGGTGACGGAGAGAGCACCAATGCAAGCACCACCGAAAGCGGCGGCAGTAGGAATGATGCGCTTGAGCTCCTTGTACATGGACTGATCACGGTGACCGGCCATAACAAGACCCTGATCCTTGAGCTGCTTGGCAACATCACGGGGGCTGGAGCCAGAAACCTCGATCCAAGTCTTAGAGAAGAGAGCGCAAGCACCAAGCATGTAGATGATGTAGGCGCTCATATGGATGGGGTCGAGAAGAGCGTCCTTCATGCTCTGGGGAGGAGACATGTAGTAGACAAGACCGGAAGCAGCGTGGAGCTGAGAAGAACCATCCTTGGCCTCCCAGACACCGAAAAGACGGACGAGGAGGTTCTCAGAGAAGCGAGAGTAGAGCATCTGGCTGATAAGGAAGACGTTGGAAGAGAGAGCGGACTGCAGCATGATGGGCATGTTGGAGGTGTAGAACAGGCGAACGGGGTAAGAACCGCGGGCACCACGCTGGCGAGAAGACTTGACAGGGATCTCGACACGGAAACCCTGGAGGTAGATGACAGCGGCGAAGACGGCAATGGTGGCCAGAAGGTTCATGATGTTGGGGAGGTTCTGTCTGTAGAAAGCCTCCTGGAGAGCTCGCTGCTTGTTGGGCCAGGTCATGAGGAGGTGGAAGAGGGCAATGACAGCACCCTCAAACTCGGGACCACGGCCAGTGTTGATGGTGGTGGGGGAGAAAGCCTTCCACATGATGGACTCGCAGATGTTGGTGGCAATGAACAGAGAGATACCGCTGCCAAGACCGTAACCCTTCTGGAGGAGCTCATCGAGGAGGATGACAATCATACCAGCAACAACGAGCTGGAGAATGAGGAGGAAGACGATACCGGCACCAAGGTCGGAGGGAGGTCCGTAGAGACCGGAGAAGACGTAGACAGTGGCAGTACCGGCGGAGAGGATGAAGGCCAGAAGCTTCTGGGCGGTCTGGTAGAGCTCGCGGTCGGACTTGAGGTCAAGGTTGACGTCGATCATGTGGGTGCCAGCAAGGAGCTGGAAAACCATGCCGGAGGAGATGATGGGGGTGATACCCAATTCCATCAGAGTACCACGGTTACTCGCGATAACCATTCGCAGCCAGTATAGAGGATCCGAGTTGTCGGAGGAGACGATACCGTAGAGAGGCATCTGGCTCATGACCAGGAAGATGAGGAGGGTGAGGGCCGTCCACATCAGCTTCTGGTTGAAGGGAATCTTGGTCTCCGGCTGCTGAACCTCAGGGAGGAACGGCACGAACGGTTTGACCAGATCGAGAAATCGTACTATTGAGGGCAATCATGGTCAGCTTGAGTTCTGGGGTGCCAATTGGCAATTGCGCGTATTGTCGAGGTCGCGCGAGCTCAAACCTTGAGCTGTAGAGCTTCGCGACCAGCAGACGGACAAGAATAACTTACGGGAACTCATGGTGGGCGATGACACTAAAGGGAATGAACAAGAATTGGACTATTCATCCAATGAAGGGAAGAAAGAAAGAAAAGGAAGATGCTGAGCTTAAAGAGCCCAGGCGATTTGAAGGGTCGATGGGAGAATTAAAGGAGAGCTGGGGGGCGGAGGTAGGCGATCTGGCTTCAATGGCCCAAAATGTAGATGTGTCCAATATTGGAGGGTGGAGTGGCACGTGATCTACCCCAGTAGCTTCCCTGAGCTTCCAGTGGAGGGAGGTCTGAGGTGTCGCCTCTAACAGCGGGCTGATGCTCTAAGTGCTCTAGCTGCCCCTTCTGAATTGAACAAAGGGGTTTCAGCTTCTGAGACCAATTACACCCTGAGCTTAACTTTTAAAGACCCACCCTAATTTTTCCGCCAAATTGACTCCGCTTTTGCCTGTTCTGGAACACATTTTGAGATGTGAGTCTGATTTGACTCAACAGTGATTGATAGAGACTTGAATACAAAGATAGATATTGATCTCTTGCCATTTATGGCACTCTCACCTTAGATGTCACGTCGCCTGAGTCTTTTACTCAGGCGAAATGTTACTACAATGGCTGCGACAAAACCTCCAGATGCACCCCTCGTCGTTGTGCTAGGATCTACGGGCACGGGCAAATCAGATGTAAGTGGTAAGCTGTATACCTGGGCTTCTCTGACTTGAAATAGTTGGCAGTCGAACTTGCAACCCGATTGAATGGCGAGATTATAAATGCCGATGCTATGCAATTATACAACGGTCTACCAATCATCACTAACAAAATTACAGCTGAGGAGCAGCGTGGTATTCCTCACCATCTTCTTGGCCATATATCCTTGGATGAGCAACCATGGGACGTTGACGATTTCAAGCGGGAAGCTACTCGTACCATACGAGAGATTCGTGATCGAGGTCGACTACCCATTCTTGTTGGCGGATCACAGTATTACGTCGACCCAATACTCTTCAAAGAAGTTATTCTCGACGATCTAGAGCTGGATACCACCAAATCATTTCCAATTCTAAAAGAATCGGCCGAAGTTATGCTTCATGAGCTTCGAAAGGTTGACCCTGTTATGGCTGAAAGATGGCACCCCAAGGACCGTCGCAAGATTCAACGTTCTTTGGAGATTTATTTGAGAAGCGGCAAGCGAGCATCAGACTATTATGCCGAACAACAGGCTCGAAAGGAAGCTGCGCAAAAGGATGCCAACAAAGAACCCTGGGAGAACCTGTTGTTCTGGGTCTACTCTGAGCGAGAGGTACTATGCGAACGTCTAGATAAGCGAGTGGATAAGATGCAAACGAGCGGGCTCATGGATGAAGTACGAGAGCTTTACGAGTTTAAGCATAAGAAAGAAGCAGAGGGTCAAATACTCGACATGACAAAGGGTATATGGCAGTCGATTGGCTACAAGCAGTTTGAGCCGTTGTTGTCTGCCATGGATGAGGGACAAGAAGCTGCTAAGCTTGAGAAGCTTAAGAACGCCGGACTCGAGAAGATGAAGGCGGCAACGAGACAATACGCCAACTACCAGACTCGCTGGATTAGACTCAAGCAGATCCCACGACTACGTGAGGTCGGTCCGGAAGCCATGAGCAATTTGTATCTTCTCGACAGCACCGACGTTTCTGCATACGACAAAAATGTGGTTGAGCCTGCGGTACAATTGGCACAGCAGTTCTTGAAAGGAGAGGAGCGCCCCCAACCAACTGAGATATCTGCCCTTGCTCACGAGGTTCTTACACAAGTTAGCAACCCACCACCCAAGGCGACGCCGTGCAAACGCGTGTGTGAAATCTGCCATACGACACTGTTGACAGAAGAGGCATGGAAGCAACATTTGAAGAGCGCGACACATAGACGGGTTGTCCGCAGAAAGGCAAGAACGTCACTTGTGCCGGTGGAACAAAGGGCTGAGAAGAAAGAAAAGACAGAGAAGACGAACGATGACGATGCAGATACTGGCCCAGAATTGGGGTCAATGTTTTCAGAATGATAAATACTAGAAGTTTATTGTCAAATGCTTCTACCAATGTCGCAAGTTATGCTCCATTCGCGATGACTAACAGACGTCAACTTGAACCGCTTACAACCCCGCGATCGAACACCAGAGAACTCATTTACGTAGGCGAGAAGCTGGACGGCAGTTATACAGGGCTATCGCGCCCCAGAATAATCTCCGAGACACCGCGGATCGACTCGGATGCAAGCCGCTCGTAAAGACAGAGAACAACCCATGGAGGATATCTCCCAATTATCATTTCACAGGTTAGACCTCGCTCGATTGAGATCACCAAGGATTATGCCAGTTATGCGAGAAGTCAGATTGCGCGTGACTAGTTACACATACAAGAATGTCAATAGACAAGCCGTTGATCCGAGTCTCCATCATGAGGCATAAGTCATGTGCCAAACCGATAGCAAAGGTGTAATTGTACAAACTCAGAAAGCTGCTCAACAACGGAGAATTGGCTACAAATCCACCGCGGGGTCTATTTGTCACGTTTCGCTCTTGTAGAGACAATGAGATCGTAAATTATTACCCGAAGCTAGCAATGCAGAGATCTTATGAGCTCAGGTCTTTGTAGCAACTAGGCAAGCAAGACTACATCATTATCTGATACAGTCATCGAGAGCTGCGGAGTTATCCAAACTTGGAAGTTGGAACAGAACGTTTACCATTTCGCCAACCTGGCTCGCATAAGCCACAAGTTGTAGCTTAAGTGGCTTAACCTCCCGAAGCTTCCGATCTTTACGAAAAATCCACATTAGCGTATCTGTTGAAGGATTGGACTGGGGTTTAATGAGAGGATAACGCAATTCTGTCTATGGCGTATTCGTTTAGACAGGGCCGTTGTTAGCCTTTCGGATATCGTGTACATATGATTAATCTGATAACTCCCAAACGGGTATACAATCATTCCCATACAACTGACTCATCCACTGCTTGTCCCGTTGCGGCGGACTTGAATGCCAAAGTCCGCCGCTATCTAGAGAGGCGGCTCACTCTCGGGCCCGAGTACCCGTAATTGGTCCATTCGGGTTCGAACAGAATCCAACAGTGGATTTGTTTGAACCATGTGAAACTTTGAACTAATCATACTGTGGTTTTCCTGCTGGACCTGGAACTGCATCGATCTTGAGGCCAGGTATGTACGGTTTCAGACTACGTAGGTAGCAAGGCAACAATATATCTGCCTAACAAAGCCCTAGACAATTTTTTTTGTTGCTTTTGATAGAGTTGTCATCTTTCTTATACCCCTGAACCAGACTCTGAGTCGGGATTCGCGGATCCCGGTATGCGGATTTAATCATTCTTATTCTCCAGATCAGCTTTTTATGCAGAGGCTCAACTAGCGACCGTCCAATACCAACTGGAAGAAGCACCAAAAAAAGAACAGCCCCTGGGTTTACCTCCAGCCCGCAGAGCCGGCTCTTGATTGTACCGGTAGACTCGGGATCTTACGGTCTCTAGTCAGCTGCCTTGCTTATCACATTTTGGCAGTTTTATAGTCTACGTTCCTTACGTACCTTATATTCTGTCCTAATTTTTTTTTATCATCTTTGTTTCACCCTCATTATTTGTTATCTGATCTGATCTGATTGATCCTTTGAGCTGAATAAGTACAGTACAGTACCTAAACTGCCCATATTTTGTGCCCCTCCCCCTCACCTGACCCCAGTGGCTTTCAGTGGCAGTGGCGGGCTTCAAAAAGACCCCGGTTTCCGCTTGTTGCGCTTGTCTTGCCCTGCTGTAACCTCTACTTGCCTAACGCTAGGTGGAGCTCATATTGGCGTCATAGGATAATTTACTCGACTTTCACCTCCAAATTTCGACGACTTGAAGCTGAACTGAGCTGAGTTGAGTTGCTGGTTATGTGAGATTTTCATTCTCCCGATATGTCAAACCATTCTGCGTCTGGCCCGGGCTCGGTGCATTCTCACAAGACGCCCCGAGTTTTGGCCTGTGTCTTGTGTCAACACCGAAAGATCAAATGCGATCGAAACACGCCCTGTTCGAATTGCATCAAGGTGCGTTGACTTGACCCATATTCGTTATGTTTCTGTGACGCATTAAATCGTATGCCTATTTGCAGGATCCGCGACTAACTCTACCAGGCCAATGTCACATGTACTCCTAGCACTCCAGCTCCCGCCAGGAAGCGCCGGAGACCAAACCAAGATCTTCAAGAACGGCTGGCGCGATGTGAGCAATTGTTGAAGCAGTATGCCGATGGTTCCGTGCCATCGCCGGCTACCATCACACATTCCCCTGTCGCCAATGGCTCACAAGATGCTTACCCTGCTACACCCACCAACATTGATGGGCAAACCAAGTGGAAGCCAGCAGGAAAGATGGTTAGGGAGGAGGGTGGTGTACGTTTCATGGACAGCTATCTTTGGGCGAATATTCACGATGAGGTGAGTCAATGTGTAGTACTGATTATTGACGAAACTGACGTTGCAACGCGACATGAAGCTCCAAGCCATGAGGGAGATTGTCGACACTGATGATCCAGAAGAAGCCAGCGTTATGGGCTCTGAAGATCTTAGTCCAGATTACAACATTGATCTTTTAATCCCATCGGAAGCCTCGAACAGATCCATCGAGGATTACCAACCTGACCCAGTCCACACCTTCAGACTCTGGCAGTTGTTTGTTGATCGTGTCAACCCATTGACCAAGATTATTCATGTGCCATCCGTACAGCCGTTTGCGTTGGAGATGGCGACCGATGTCAACAAAATTCCACTCAACTACCAGGCACTGATGTTCGCTATCTTCACGATGGCGGCAGTATCCTTGAGCGAAACCGAATGTATTCAAATGCTTGGAATTACTCGCGACGAAGCTCTGCGTCGCTACACCCTTGGAACCAAGCTGGCATTGACAAAATTTAACTTTTTAAAGAACTACGATATGGTGGCTCTGCAGGCACTGCTGCTGTATTTGGTAAGCTTTTTGGTGTGTCACAATTGACGCTAGGGTTGACAGTGGTGTTTAGTTGTCTCTTCAGAATCGCTACGACCGCCATGCTGCCTGGATTCTGAGCGGCATGGTCGTACGAATCGCCCAAAAGATGGGTTACCATCGTGATGGTGACTATCTGGGTCTTAACGCTTTCGAGACTGAGATGCGACGGAGGATGTGGTGGCAGATCATTCTGCAGGACGCAAAGAATGCGCTGGTTTCTGGGCTTAGCCACTCACTGCTCCCGAGTAGCTGGGATACAAAGATGCCGCAAAACGTAAACGATGCCGACTTGTTCCCCGGTTCAATCGAACCTGTCCAACCGCGCGAAGGCCCAACAGAGATGGCCTTTTGTTTGATCGGCTACCAGATCGCCAAGTTTTTGGTCAATGCCGAGTCTCTTCATGGACATCCTGGCTTGGAAGCTGCTGTCATGGGAGATCTTGAAGGCCAAGATCCTTCGAACATCCCGAGTATTCAACAGTATAGAGAGCTGGTAGACACATTGGAACAGAATCTATTGGAAGTGGAGGCCCGCTATATCGATCCGACTGCTGGAAATGTACACATTGCGGCACTCAGCATCCGCCCGATGATCTGCAGCAAGATGAGAGAGATACTGGTGCCTATGAGAGAACAACCTGAGTGGCAAACAGGGGAGATTCGCAACAAAAAGGATAATCTTTTCAAGATTGTCTTGATGAATAACGAACACAGCACCGATGCTTATAGTGTGATGGACGAGACAGGTTTCCTCTGGTTCCTCAAGTTCCATTTTCAGGTCGATATCTTTACCGTCATGACGAAACAGCTTTGCCAACGACCGAGGGGTTCACTCGCTGCCCGCGCTTGGACAATGGTCGAGAAGATCTATCATTATCACCCTGAACTTTTGGATATGACCCAGAAGACCAACTACATACAGGCTCAAACAGTATTGAAGGCGTGGAAGAACCGTGAACAAGCATACAGGGAAGATGGACAGCTTCTTGAAACACCAAACTTCATCTATCGCATACGAGATGTTGTGACGAGCGAAAGTCGAACTTCTGAACCCTCGCCACAACAGCCACAACAGCATCTCAACCAAGCTCCTGCGAATACTACGCAGATGACAGATCTTGACCCATTCCTGGGCAACTACCTGGATGTCTCGACTCTCAACTGGGATATGTGGGGGACCATGACCCAATCACCGCAGCAGGCTCAAATACCGGTTCAATTGTATGGAAATTTTCCTATGGGCAACATGGGGTAGACCCGCAAGCAATCAACAACGAAAACATGGCGAGGTTTTGGTAATGAACAGAAATCTCCGAGGAGTGGGGTGCATTTCGGGACACTATAGAGCGGCGCTGGTTGATTTTATGGATTGTTGGACTACCAGGGGATTTGTTTAACAGTGTACCAATAAACTGACTTGTCATTTAAACATGCCATCACCAGTGAAATTTGATTTGATATGAGTTTTATTGTGCTTTACTATCAAGGGACGATTGAGTTGTCTTGGTGATTATGCTTCCACCACGTCGATACGCTTTCGTTGCAGGATCGCTTCTGCTGTATCATCGTCTGCAGTGTTGGCCAGTCCTGCACCAAAGAGGACTGCTCCTCTAGTTGGCACCATCACGAGGGTGCTCACGACCAGGCACAGTCTCAAGGGGAAAGATGTTCCGCTCAGCAGTGTTCTCAGGACGTCGGTGAAGAAAAGGCAGGTTACAACCAGTGCCACTTTCGTGACGATCAGCCTCGACGGGTAAGGCGGCAATAAGAACACCATGCGGAATTGTGTTGTCGACAGAAGCGTCGTCGGGGCGAGGTTTCCAAGCCCAGTAAACGACGAAGCCAAGGAAACAAACGAAGATCATGGCGCAGATCATGGCGACGAGGAGGTCCGTATCGACGTTGTCCATGCGTGGGAAGATGTGAGAGGTGGGCATGTTTTCGGTAGCTACAACCTGTTAGCGACGATAAGGAGTGATGATGGGTGGACATACCAAGATGCTTTCTTCTAGGATTCTTTCACGAGATCTCCTCTATGGCCGACTTGTGTATTAAGACAAGGATGAGATGTGATCGAAAAAAAGACTGATAAAAGCGAATTAGTGATGTATCCCTCTCATGAGAAGAAACGCCGAGACGAACCAGACGTGTTGATAGGTCGTTGACAACAATGCGATGGTAAATTACAGGCAAACGTGCGAATAGGGTATGGTCAAGTAAACAGCTGAACATGAAGTTTTAATACATGGAGAAGTAGAAGCAAGCAAAAAGACGGGACGGACATTCATTCGAGTTTACTAGCACTGTCACCAACAAACAGACATTCGACGAAAAGCACCCGCACCTCCGTGCAGATATATTCATTTATTTAGCATAAACCAGCACAACATTTAACCTTAAATACTCATTCCCTTAAACATCCTCCCGAATATTCAGTCGTCTCTGCTCATCAATCACCCGTGGCACCGCCGCATCTGCCTTTGCCCGCTCCCTAGCCGCCCTTTTCTCTTCTCTCTTCTGCTGCCAGTGCGCCAGTCCCTGAAAGCAGAAGCATGGCAGGATGAAAATGAGGAATGCAAAGACGAGTCCAATAGTCATGCCGATAATGGCGACTTTGTCAGAGTGTGATGGTGGTTCGGAGGTAGAAGTTGCGCTGGCTGAGGAAACAACTGAAGTTCTCACAAGTGTGGTGAAAGTAATAGGGGAAGACATCTTGCTTTTTTGAATCAGAACTTAATGTAGATGTCGTTGCTTAGTAGTGATTGTTTGGAGTTGTTGAGGAGAGAAATTTGGAGGAGTGAAGGGGGAGTTATATGATGATTCACGGAGTATTTGTACAGCTGGCGAACAGGTAAATGCAGCTGCAGTGCAGAACAGAGACTCGATGTATCTGCAAGACAAAGCATTGTTCTTAGAGCACAACAAATAAAGTGACTGCATAAGCGCTTCATTTGCACTTGATTGTTCTGGTACAGCCTCGTGTGTTCATTCATTTATCTCTCGTCCTGTAGACATTGAGACGAGGCACATGAACTATAGTGGCATTCTTCAATCCGTAGGACGATATAATAGATGATTATTCAACTTGGTACATTGTGATTGTTCGAGTCTGTCTGAAATTCTTCCATCGCTACGGCGCTGCAGAACAACCTCTCGTGCTCCCAACTTGGGTAGTTGAAAACATGTAGACACCAGAACAAACTGGCGCGAACATATCCAGTGCTACTTATTTAGAACAATGCGATACAATAACATATGGATATGTAATCTATTGTTTGAACACAGCTGTTGTGTTTGCAAAGCATCAAAGTCAACTCCTGGCGACGCCTAACTATTGCGAACAAGGAGTCAATGTGAATAGCTTCATGCTCGTACTCCCCTAGCTACCCGGGAGGCGCTGCACAATTTTTGCTACCGGAAGAACAAAGAACGAAAGCATGAGCCTAGCGTATATTGATTGACCTTGTTCTTCCATTGCTTGTTCCCAGCACCGTAAAAGTTGAGGCTGAATATTCTCGTGTTCCCTCAAGCGGGTTCAAGAGAGCACTTCAATTCTTTCAAAGCACCAGGGCAATATCTCGACAGCAGCAGGGTCAACACGCATGCGTATGACAACGACAATAAAACATACATCACGCGAAAGAATGTAGATCTCAAAATGAAACGGCACCTAGACGGAGAACAACTAGGTGTCGAGATTAACGACGGATCCAATTTCCCAATATTCTTCTAAGAACGTCCTCAAGTCCAAAGACCCTGCCGGCAATGCTGTCCACTCACTACACTAGACAGCGTGCGGCGGACGTTCTTGTCTATCTAAAGAAGAAAGGGAAAAGAGAATTCGCATGAAGCGAAATTTTCAGTAACAAAACTCACGATTATGCTTAGTCATGGCTATCACACGTGACAGGCTCTCTGAGTGGATCACGTGTGTCCCGAGATGAGGAATTGAGAGCTTCCTATTGGTCATACTGGACCGAGAAGCCGAGAGCCCGTTCCGATACTCGAGAATAGGAAGCCATCATCATCGATCCTCTATACCAGCATCGCATAGCCCTCTTGGAAGTAACGACGTCGACGATATCGTTGGACGAACCCTGGCCGAATCTCCCTCTCTCGATTCCGAATAACTTTTAATCCGCCACGATGCTCGCTCAACGTGTTGGCGTCAACGCCCTCCGCTCAGGTACATATGCGCAAAAGCGAATATGCTCAAGTACTACGGATCGCTAATACGTCTCTCAGGCGCGGCTAAGCCTTTCTTTGCTCAGAACATCTCCAAGAGTGCTCTGGCTGCTGGAATCTCCACCTCTTCTCCCAACCGGTACGCTCGACCACAACGATTAAGCTTCGAAAGTCTAACACGTGCATAGCGCTCAAGGTTCAGTCAAGGTCTCCCAAGAGGAGGGCCAACAGATCCTCGTTAACCAGCGCCTCAACCGACCCGTCTCTCCCCATCTGGCCATCTACAAGCTCGAGCAGACATGGTTCGGTAGCTCCGCCTGGAACCGAATCACTGGTTCTACCCTCTCCGTCACTCTCTACGGCTTCTCCATCGCCTACCTCGCCGCTCCCCTCGTCGGTCTTCACCTCGAGAGCTTGAGCATTGCCAGCTTTGTCGCCGGTCTTCCTCTCGCTGTCAAGGGTGGTATCAAATTCACTCTTGGCTTCCCCTTTGTCTACCACGCCATCAGCGGTGTCAAGCACCTTCTGTACGATGCCGGCAAGGGTTTCGCCAAGTCAACCATTGTCCAGGCCGACAAGTACATCTGGGCTGCTAGCGTTCTCGGCGCTATTGGTCTGGTTGCTTTCCTGTAAGATACCAAATGTTGAAAATAGAAGAGTAGGATAGATGGGAAAAAGCAACATGCAGCAGATGATACACCAAGTTGCAAGGGAATTAAGGAGCATGGACGAGAGATGAGAACTCGTGTACGAGTATTTAGCCTGAAAAGGCATCCTGACTTTGAGCAAACAATTTTATTATCTGTACACAAGCGCCTTGAAATGCTAGGGCCTATTCTAACCAATATCTTTTGTGAGGTATTCGCGACCCAAACGCCGTTCGCCTACCATAATCATTTTATGAGATTCTACTCCAAGTTTCGGGCATCCAGGATTGTGCGTATCAACCTCCGATTACCGGAGGAAGCAATCTTCTCTCCAATGATAGGTCCAATGAACTCCTTCAGCTCAGACGCTTCACCTTCTGCGCTGGTCGTTCCGTTGATTCCGTTGGCGTCTGAACTTACGTGGTCCGCCAGCGAAGCGACAGCCTGTACTATGCCTTGTACCAGCATCTCGTAATCCATTGTACCCTCTGCCTTTTCCTTGAGAGGTTGAAGGATGCCTGAATCGAATGTCTTGAGGTTTCGCAGAACCAGAACGCGAATAGCTTCTGGGCCACCTGCCTCGAGTAGACCATGGATGGCACCGTAGAGAACCGCAGGAGGTTTAGTAGGATCGAGGAAGTATTTGAGACATGTTCGGGTAAGCTTGGGTCGAAGAAGAGTGTTTGAGGCCGAGTATTTGCGTGCAATCTGTCCAACCAGAGACGCAGCGAGTTGTCGTAGGTCGTATTGTTCCTTCAAAGCGTCGGTGCCCTCATCAGTGCCCAGTTTCCTAGCCATCAGACATGTAAGAGCAGGTGCAGAGAGAGGACTGGCATATGGATCAAGGAAAAGACTCTTGTTCTCAATGAGAGCATTGGTCAGTTCCATCATCTGCTTGAGAGTGAAGGTATCGTCAAGATGATGTGTTACTCGATCCATAATGAATGTGATAAAGTATGGGATGAGCTGATGTAGACCAGGGTCATCTCTCACGGAACCCAGGGCGGCCTGTCTAAGGCGCACCACTTCTTCGTCGGGATTGTCGTCAAGAACAGCGGCCTGAATTTTATCAAAGTACAGTATGAGCTCCTTGCTGACAATGTGCTTAACAGAAGGCTTCATGGAGACATTGTCGTTGCCAGCGAGGGCAGATAAAGCAGGATTGGCACCGGGTCCCTTGGGGAGAAGTTCTTGCGATCGTGACTCGGATGTTGTAGGATTTTGAGGAATCGAGGGTTGGACGCCTTCGATAGCGAGCCAGTGTGCTGAGAAATGTTAGTACAATTCAATGAGCCGAGACGAAGACCGTACCTGTAAAACCCATATCGCGCGGCACCTTGGGCAAAGGCGCATTGATAAGCTTCTCGAAATCGACTTCCTCATCTTCAATGTAGAAAAGCGGTTGACCAGGACCAAGACTGGCCTCGCCGTATCGCAGCGGACGCGTAGAATCGTAGCCGTAGAGGGGCTCGACGTCGAGAGCCTTGAGCGCGAGGGAGATGTCGTTGACAGTGAGAGTTGTTCGACGCGAGGCGCGCATGAATCGCAGAGCTTCGACGATGACCTGACCAACGCGGTATTCAACATCTTGGGTTAAACACTTGAGGGCCTCTTCGTTGAGTGAGCCGATGCCGACCGACTCTGCAACATCCTTGACATTATCAGGGTTCCAGAGAAGCTTGGGAGTTTCAGCAGCCATGGCGCCGACAGGTTAGCGCAATCAGGCGCTTTGTTTGGAGGGTGTCTTCAATAAGGATAGAGAAGATCAAAGTCGAGTTGATCTTGGATGAAGAGAATAGTAATGTTTAGATGCGTGGATGCGTGAAGCTTGACGAGGCTGAGATGGAGATGCGGATTTGGGGTTGAGGTGTGGCTTGATCTGGGGTAAGCGCCACATTTATAGGAGGCTGAGTGATGTCAATACTGGTGTAACTGTGTTTAACAAGCTCTCTTTTACTTTGCTTTTATTTTGTATATTATTTTGTTCTTTCTTTTGAATACTTAGAGAAAATGTCGAGCTTCATGTGTAGTAGTTAAGCTGCTGCTGTACTCTCAAACAATTGATACACCCTGACACCGCCATCCTAACCCATTGCATTTATGTTCAATCATGGTCGAAATAAATGGGTCACCAAATAGAGAACCAGAAGTCAACTTCGGTTATGTTTTAATTATAGAATATGGTTTAGTATCAGAGCTTTGCATTTTGCTATGAGTATAGACCGAAAGCGAAACTCTGCGACGTCATGATGAAAATGCCCTTTAAACTTGTCCTAGCATATTTGGCTTTGCATAATAGAACAGAAGAATAGATAAATGGATTGCGCTCGAAGCTCACTTTCTACGGTTGAAGACTGTTATGGACGACTAAAACTTCCATCTCCATTCCATCTTAATCGAAATCCATGCCTACAAAACACATGAATGTGAATCTAGAAGGATAAGTATTGCTCAAGTCGATTCATAGACCCTCAGAACTTAACAGATTTCAGCAATAAAAACCATCGATCGTAGACTTTTCAAAAAAACAGTTCTCAATTGCGCAAATGAAGCTGGCGATATGTCCACTTTGACCAAAACTTGGTGTTGAGATACATCCAAAGGTGGGGCAACTCTTATCGATTCCCACACGTGACCTTGAGAAAATGTTCGCGACTCAGCTTCATCGGTAACCTATCGTAAGAGCATTGGATTGCAAGTCAAGACCCTCGCCCCCCCGGTCTAGTCCATTCCCAAACTTCACAATGGCTCTTCAACCTTGCCGCTCCGGCCTTTTGCGGAGTAGACAAGTCGCCCGCACATTCATGCCATGCGTGCGCACATACGCTACCAACTCAACACCCGAATCCTTCAAATCCGAAAACCCTTCGTCCTCCGCTCCCGTCCCACGATGGAGTCAAACACCTCCTGCCATGAAGGCACCTATACAGCTCGACTTTGCCAAGGACCCCCAAAATAAGGTCTGGACTGTCAACAACGACCCCAAGAAGTTGGATGAGGTGTACGAGCGACTACTTGGACCAGGCGGCAGCAAGCTTCTGCCTGAGGAGATTAAGTGGTTGGCTGTTACACATAAGAGTTTCGATCAGGGAAGAAGAGGATTCAACGACCGATTGGCGCTTCTCGGTATGCTGGACAAATGCAATTGGGAGGGTATCGTATGCTGACCCCTGTAGGACGAATGACCCTCATCATGGAGACGACCAAGACGATCGTAGCCAAGGACCCTATGAGTCCACCAAAAAGGGACCACTACAAACGCGAGCCATTCTTACATCCCAACTTGCAATCAGTGGACAATTTGGCTACACAGGGGGCCAAGGACATTGCGGGCAAGACAAATCTGTCTGCTCTGGCAGCTGATGTGGGCTTGATTGACGTTGTGCGGTGGAAGCCTCGAAAGGTGAGATTAAAATCTCTATAGTAGTATCCGCTAACAGAAATAGGTGCAAAAACTCAAGTCTTCCGGTGTTGATGTCGTGCTCAATGGTGCGATCATGGCCATTATTGGAGCCATCACTCTGCAACACGGAGGCGTGGTTGCATCACAGGTTATTCGAGAGAGGATATTGTCAAGGCTACAGGACGACGAATAGCGAGTTGGTTAATCTGTATCATATCTGTACCATTTACGAAGAGGTTGGACCTGTACAAAGCGTGAGGTTTCCCCTACATGAAGACTTGTAAAATACTGTCATTGTATGATCAATTGCGTGCATTAGTCTATGGATGGGATTAGAACTGGACTATAAAAGTATTAACGTTAGGGTATCAGTATTCATTGTATCAGGGGCGTCTCCTCATCAGCTGGCTGAGCAGCACTCTCATCTCCATGCTCTTCATTATCATGATGAATGAGCTTCTCTCGGTACATCCATCCAACACAAGTTCCTGCGCCGGGTCCAACGAGGAGCGATGTGACAACTGTGGTCAATGGAACTCTCCATCCGACCTCCACCAACATCCAATACAGAACAGTCCAAAAGATGAACTGTGTGTCAACTTCAATGAAGACTATGGTCGACCTGGTCATTTCCTTGCGATCATCCGGCTGGGTAAGACTCCAGATGAAGAACACGTGGGCCAAAACCGAGCATATGATTGGGAGTAAGTAAACAAACAAAAACGATCGTCGGTTTGACGCGAGATGAATGTTTGTAGGACTGACTCTTCGGATGACGGCGATAATGCTGCGAATTATCTGGTGGATGATCGTCACATAAATCGGGAAGAAGAGCCACACTCCGACTGTAGCTGGAGTCGTTTTGAAGAGCATCAAGATGGACGGTAGAAAATAGCCAAGAGCTACACTGATGGGAATAGCCACAAGTTCACTGTCGGGGAGATGACGGCTTGTGAAGATTTGATGAACATTGCCATGCCCATCATCTCGTTGCCGAGCATTCAAAACACTCCTCGCGCGGTGTAAAAACGCAGGAATGATAACAAGCTCCCAAACAACAGCACCGCCCACAAGATCAAACACCAACCACGGCCCCGTGGGATACGCAATAAGCACGTTCGGTGCGTTACAAATGCGCGCCGCTTCAACAGTGCTCACGGTCAATAGACCGCCGAGGAAGGCCAGAACAACAGCCATGACAGCGGTACTACGCAGCGATTGCAGGGCGGCGCGGAAAAAGCTGATAAGATAGCATAGAGGCGTGCCGATGGCTGGGATACGACTAACTCCTGGAATGCGCGCATGAGAGTGACATTGCGACCAGAGAAGCGCAGCGTTAACGTCTGAGTGCAGAAAGAGAGCGATTATTGTAGCCGCCGCGAGAAGAATTGGTGGAATTATTAGGGAGCGATATGAAAAGTGATGGATAGGGGCTTTCCAACGCGGCATGATGGCGGGTTTTCGTTGTTTCTGTTCTGAATAAGAGTGACAAAGGAATGCAGAGACGAGAGCGAGATGAGGTTTATTTCTGCATTGCGATAGTAGAGATGCCTGAGAAACTACGGGTGTCATGTGGTAAAATTGAAGAGGCTCTCGTGATTATATCCAGGCCCAATCTTGGTGTTGGAAGATCCACACCACTGACACCAGCGTTAAGCCGGAAATGGAATGTTGGTCTTATTTAATGTCCTTCACCAAACTCATTAATGCTCAATGCTGTCAACAATTTATTAGTATTTCTGTTATCTGTAAACTCGATTATCAACTTTCAGCTGGAGATAAATATACAAGTCCCGTCCTGAACATATTGAATTAAGCTTAACGAAAACGATTAAAGTGGCATATGCAATATGAATGGCTACATGGGATGGTAACTAGTCAATACAGGAAAAAACATAAAGAAACAAAGATACAAGTCTTGTTTATATATCGCCATGGCTCTGATACTGTTCGACTCGCGAAATGCTAGAGGGATATTTGCCCATGACGGCCCTTCCAATTGGCCGAGTGTTAAGCACCAACTATTGGATCTGAAGGCAAGATCTTGCGCATGACCCCATAAGTAGTGTATGTATCATTAAAGCAAGCTGCATGATACCTGAACTACCCTTTCTGGATGAGAAGAGACAACGCCGCATTTAGAATGATGGAAAGCCAAGAACACTCATGCATGGCTGATGTGACGGCAATTTAAGATGTTGACATTATCTGCGTGAGTAACAGTCTGTTTCATCTACAAGGAGTCTTGACCATATTCTCAGAACTACACGCTTACTTCGCTCTTATTGTGATTGTAGCGAGAGGATAATAACCCAAGGTTGGGCTCCATTAGATGAATTGGTGCTGAAACGGGTTCTGAGCCTTTACTAATATATCTCCGTTAGCAAGAGTCCCTCCTCTGTATATAGAAGTGATCAGCATCAGAAATATAGGCCTCGGGGCTCAGAGCATCTAGCGGATGAGAGTACAATGGAGGAAACGAGTGAATTAATTCATGTTATTCCGGACTGCATTTCTAGGTCGTCGATAATTTAGACCCAAAAGCCTGTTCAGTTGTGTGTAATGATTCCAGCCCATATTGCTAGTGTACAAACATATCACAAGCTTGGTGATACTGTCGAGTCCTCTCCGAATGAGCACAGTTTATCTCCTGTAACCGCAAATGATACCATCACAAACGTATTACCAAAAAGAGAGCATCAACACCTCCCAAGGAGATAAGGTTCATAGATTCGTTCCATTACCCCACGTCGAAAGCATGATACATCATGATCTCGGCCCATCCCTAACCGTCTCATGCCCGGATTTCAACGTCCGAAGAGGGGAAAACATCTGTTTTTAGTCTCGGCAGGACTCATCAGGAAGGTCCGTAATCTCATCTGACTGGCTGCATCACCATCTCACTGCCTCGATTCCCCCGAACCACCCGCTGATGGTCGTCATGATCCATGACGAGGACTCTTTAATGATTCGACAACCCTTGATGTCCCCTGCAATGATTCTCCGCAGCAGCGGCCCCTCCCCCAGGTTTTAGCGGCATTAGTGTTCAAGGCCCCTCCTCCCGGGGCGGCTAATAGAACCCCGGTAGAGGGGCCAGGGTTCAAGCTTCAGTGAACCAAAGTGGTGTTATGTTAACGTTACCTGATAGAACAGTTCCATGGAGGAAGGAAGGAATGGAGGGGACCTGACAACACATGACACAGAGAACAAGGAAGTCAATCTACCCCTCGATTGTTTTGTCTCTTGTTTTTATTCCCTCTCCTTAAGCATTTCTTATTCCTCTGTTGTTTTGTCGTACTGTTGGATACACAAGACTCGAAAAGAGTACTTGATTCAACCTCTGTCGAGCCATCTTCGGGCCTTGCTATCGCGCTCATGACTCTTTAATCATGGCGTCCCATATGCTTCGTCCGTTGGTCTCGTCCGCGGTTCCAGCCTCGACTTCCGAGTTGTGCGCTTCGAGCTTCTTTTTGCAGAAGCAATTGAAGGGTTACCGAGTTCAAGGTAAGCTACCATCTACTGTTAAAGCTCTTATGGGCTAATTCAAGCTCTAGATGGTCTCCTATCGCGTCGCAAACAATGGCACAGCACATTTGGAGCTTCGTCTCGCCAGCACGCGGTTGTGGCAGATGTTTCCAAGCCTCTCGCTCTGATCCGCCATGCTCCCGTACCTACGCCTCCTCGTACCTATTCTACAGTAGTACTTCCCAAGGCAACTCCATATGAGAACCTCGTCGTCGGTGTTCCTACCGAGATCTTTCCCGGCGAACGTCGTGTGGCTCTCACGCCTGCCAATGTAGCTATCCTCAAGAAGAAAGGCTTCAAACAGGTCCTCGTCGAACGTGGTGCTGGTACCCATGCTGATTTCCTCGATGCTGCTTATGAAAAGGCTGGCGCAACTCTTGTCCTTGGTCCCAAGGAAGTCTGGGGTAACTCGGATATTGTTCTCAAAGTTCGTGGACCTGGTCTTGAAGAAGTCGACTCCATGAAAGAAGGTCAAACTATTATTTCTCTCCTCCAACCCTCTCAAAACAAGGAACTCGTCGAAAAGATTGCCGCTAGAAAGGCGACCAGTTTCGCAATGGACATGATTCCCCGTATTTCTCGAGCTCAAGTCTTTGATGCCCTCAGCAGCATGGCCAACATTGCCGGTTACAAAGCTGTTCTCGAAGCGTCAAATGTTTTTGGTCGATTCCTCACTGGTCAAGTTACTGCTGCTGGCAAGATCCCCCCTTGCAAGGTTCTGGTTATTGGTGCTGGCGTTGCTGGCTTAAGTGCTATTGCTACTGCTCGTCGTATGGGAGCCATTGTCCGTGGTTTTGATACTCGACCAGCTGCTCGAGAACAGGTTCAATCTCTCGGAGCCGAATTCATCGAAGTTGAACTTGAAGAAGATGGATCTGGCGCTGGTGGTTATGCTAAAGAAATGAGCAAGGAATTTATTGAAGCCGAAATGAAGCTTTTCAAAGACCAAGCCAAAGAAGTCGACATCATTATCACCACAGCATTGATTCCTGGAAAGCCTGCCCCTAAGTTGCTCAAGAACGATATTCTCGATGTCATGAAGCCTGGAAGTGTCATTGTTGATTTGGCCGCTGAAGCCGGAGGGAACTGCGAAGCTACCAAGAAAGGCGAGTTAACCATCTACAACGACGTCAAAGTTATTGGTATGTGCTCTGTGTTTGGGAAGTGACTTGACTAACAATCCCAGGATACACTGATCTGCCCTCTCGTCTGCCCACTCAGTCATCGACCCTGTACTCCAACAACATTACCAAGTTCCTGCTTTCGATGTCCCCTGAACCCAAGGCTTTCGGTATCGATCTTACAGATGAAGTTGTTCGAGGTGCCATTGTGACTCAAGACGGAGATATTCTTCCTCCTGCCCCTCGTGCAGCACCTCCGCCACCTCCTGTAAAGGCCGAGACAACAGCAGCAACTCCAGAAGCTGTAGCCCTGACGCCGTGGCAGAAGAAGACTCGCGAAGTTGCTGGTGTCACCGCAGGTATGGGAAGCATCTTGGCTCTTGGAAAATGGACAAGTCCTCTTCTCATGTCTAATGCCTTTACCTTTGCTCTGGCTAGTCTTATTGGATATCGTGCTGTTTGGGGTGTGGCTCCCGCGCTTCACTCGCCTCTCATGAGTGTCACCAACGCGATTTCTGGAATGGTTGGTATTGGTGGTTTGTTCATTCTTGGTGGTGGATTTCTCCCTGAGACGATTCCACAAGCCTTTGGTGCCCTGAGTGTGTTGCTGGCATTTGTCAATGTTGGTGGTGGTTTTGTCATTACCAAGCGTATGCTGGATATGTTCAAGCGTGAGTCGACCGAACCCGTAAGAAGACGTAGCTAACAGAGACAGGACCTACTGACCCCTCTGAGTATCCTTGGCTCTACGCTGTTCCCGCTGTACTCTGTGGTGGTGGTTTCGTGGCTGCTGCTTCAACTGGTGCTGCTGGTCTTGTTCAAGCCGGTTATCTTGTCAGCTCCGTTCTCTGTATCGGTTCCATCTCAAGTCTTGCTTCTCAGGCCACCGCCCGTATCGGTAATGCTCTGGGCATGCTTGGTGTCGGTACAGGTGTTTTGGCCAGTCTACTCGCTGCTGGCTTCACACCCGAGGTTCTTACTCAGTTTGGTGGTCTCGCTGCTCTTGGTACCCTTGCCGGCATGCTTATTGGCAAGCGAATCACTCCCACTGATCTCCCTCAGACTGTTGCAGCTCTTCACTCCGTTGTTGGCCTCGCGGCTGTCTTGACTAGCATCGGTAGTGTTATGGCAGATGTCATGGACCCATCAACTCTTCACCTGGTAACGGCTTACCTCGGTGTCTTCATTGGTGGTATCACATTTACCGGGTCACTTGTTGCGTTTATGAAACTGGCCGGCAGAATGTCATCAAAACCAAAGATGTTGCCTGGACGTCACGTCATCAACTCGGGACTGCTTGCAACCAACGTAGCTACCATGGGTGCTTTCATCACTATGGCACCAGGAAGCCCCTTGATTGCAGCTGGAGCACTTGCTGGAAACGCCGCGTTGAGTTTCATCAAAGGATACACAACCACTTCCGCAATTGGAGGTGCTGATATGCCTGTCGTTATCACTGTTTTGAACGCATACAGTGGTTTCGCTCTTGTCGCTGAAGGATTCATGCTTGAGAATCCCCTACTGACTACAGTGGGAGCGCTGATTGGTGTTTCTGGTTCCATTCTTTCCTACATTATGTGCGTTGCCATGAATCGATCACTCACAAACGTCTTGTTTGGAGGTTTGGGTACACCAACTGCAGTTCAAGAGTACAAACCTCAAGGAGAAGTCACTCAAACGTCTGTGGATGACCTCGCAGATGCACTCCTCAACTCTGAAAAGGTCATTCTCATTGTCGGTTATGGTATGGCTGTTGCTAAGGCTCAATACGCCATCTCGAGTATCGTCTCGACTCTGCGAGCCAAGGGTATCACTGTCCGCTTTGCCATTCACCCTGTTGCAGGCCGTATGCCCGGACAGTGCAACGTGCTCCTCGCTGAGGCCAGCGTGCCATACGATATCGTCCTGGAAATGGACGAGATCAATGATGATTTCCCTGACACCGATCTTGCTGTTGTCATTGGTGCCAATGATACTGTTAACCCCATTGCTTTGGAAAAGGGTAGCTCGATCGAGGGTATGCCTGTGCTCCATGCCTGGAAAGCCAAGCAGGTTGTGATTATGAAGAGAGGCATGGCCAGTGGTTATGGTGAGTATCGTTGACTTCAATTTTGACTCTGCTAACAAGAGTAGCTGATGTTCCCAACCCCATGTTCTACATGCCCAACGCAAAGATGTTGTTTGGAGACGCTAGAGTGTCATGTGAAGGTAAGTCTCCCACCCCATTGCCGAACTCGGCTGACCCTCCAAGCTATCAAATCTGCAATTGAAGCAAAATCGTAGACATGAATTTCCTATGTAGTCATGTAAGAGGAGGATCGTGAGCCATAGAGTGCACTTTCTAGATCCTATATCGTCTGATTTACCGTATGAGACCCATGCAATTTGTAGAATTTTGTTTGAATTCAATACCCTTTTTGGGGCTATACCGCCACTGCATTCTCTACGCGAATATGTACACTTAACCGCTCATGTTATCCTTATTCCCGAGGCGCAGCCACGGGCTCCCAAGCCGAGATCTTGGACTTGGCCCTGTAAACAGTCAGCATTTGCGTCCACTCAAAAATCCGGTGTGCATACGTGTTGTAGGTCTTGAAAGCGCCCTGGGTCTGGGTAAAGTTGGCAAGGGGACGCGAGGGCTCGAAAGCTCGTAGACCGGGGTTTATCAGAGGGTCCTCAGTAGGGGGCTTCTGGACGGCGTAACTCATCCAGGCGTGCCATCCGGGCTCGATATGGGCAGCATCGTAATCGTGCTTGGCGTACTCGACCCAGCGTGTTCGGAGGGGAAGTTCCTCGTTGTTCTCAAAGAACTTGTTGCCGGCGCGATCGGTACCAATGAGAATACCAGCCTTGGTATCACCTGTGAATGTCAGCAGGCAATTCGAGAATCCATAGCCGTGGAGAAAGCGTACCGATGTACTATATGAGAGAAACAGGCGTCGTTAGCCAGAGATTCGAGTGTCGTTCGGTCGCATACATACCAGCATCTGCCTGAAGTAGTCCTACACAAGTTAGCATTGGTTCGGTCTGGCAATTGGATCACAAACTCACCTTGATTCCAACCTTTCGCAGGTTGGTCAGTGTTCTTCCGATTGTCGACATGATGGCGGTTTGAGCGACAATTGACCTCGACGTGGATGGAGATGCTGATCCGTCAATGATGGGATGGTTTGAAGATTGCCCAGCACCAGCGGATCAACCTCGGTAAATCACTGTGTGACGGAATGGGTACGTACCTCGAAGCTTAACATCCAGAAATATTCTAGCAATTAACAAGCAATCTTTAATTAGACTACAAGCTTCAATTGAGCTGCATTTGACTCGATATGCTCACCCGGAGCTGTACGCGTTGCACTACGAGGCTTCGTGCCGCGAGTTTCAAGCCTAGAGTCCCAAGTGCAAGGGTCCAGACAAGACAGTATGCCATGCCTGCTGGAGGTGCTCCCACAGCGTCAAGCTCTACGAATGGTGCCGGAGCTCTGGCACCTTTTGTTACGGAATTAGATCGTCTTGCGCCGAGTTTCGATGTTCGAGGAGAGCAGATTCAAATTATTCGAACACCGGCCCAATTTTACGAGACGTTAAAGGTTCGACCACCACCAATTGAACGATAGGATGGGACTGATGGGGTTTAGGATCGAATACGAAAAGCCAAGAGACGAATCTTTTTGTCGACTTTGTACATTGGAAAGTCGGAAAAGGAGCTCATCGAAACGCTGCAGGAGGCGTTGAGGACCAATCCAGATGTTAAGCTGAGCATTCTTACGGATGCGCTACGAGGAACTCGAGAAGCGCCTAATCCATCGAGCGCATCATTGCTGGCACCACTGGTAGAAGAGTTTGGAGCGGATCGTGTTGAGATTCGAATGTACCATACGCCAAACCTGACTGGGTTGAGGAAACAGTATATCCCTAAGAGGATTAATGAAGGATGGGGTCTTCAGCATATGAAGCTGTATGGCGTTGATGATGAGATCATCATGTCTGGGTATGTCGAAGCGCTTTTTGTGTCGAGTAAAACTAACTTGTCAGGGCAAATCTGTCTACTGACTACTTTACCAACCGTCAAGATCGATACCATCTCTTTTCTTCGAAAGAGGTGACCGATCATTTCTGGAATATTCACTCAGGAGTGACATCCTTCAGTTTCCTGGTCCAACCCTCAAAAGAACCAGCTGGTTTTACTCTCGCATGGCCAGAGAACAACTCTGCACCCTCACCGCTGGAGAAGCCTCAATCATTCATCAAGAGTACTACTTCTACACTGCAGACTCTTTTGCACCCCAAGAGCAAACCTGAGAATGACATCTCAGATACAAGAGTGTATATGCTGGGCCAGATGTCACAGGTCATGAAGCCTGATACATCAACTGAGCTTCCTATCATCACACATATCCTCAAGACTCTTGCTCTACCTGCCTATCGCAACTCTTCCTGGACATTTACAGCTGGTTATTTTAACCCCGCCCCCTCACTCACAAAACTTCTTCTCAGTACCGCCTCCTCCTCCAACACCGTCATCACTGCTTCCCCCGAAGCGAATGGCTTTTACAAGTCCAAAGGTGTATCTGGTCTCTTGCCAGATGCTTACACCCTTCTTGCTCGTCGATTCGTTCACCGCGTCCACCACGAAGGGCGTGACGACGACATCACTCTAAAGGAGTGGCGTTATGGTGTTGTTGGTCAACCAGGTGGATGGACATACCACGCCAAAGGTCTGTGGGTTACTATGCCAGGCGATAAGAACCCTACTATGAGCATTATCGGAAGCTCCAACTATACTAAGCGCAGCTACTCGCATGATCTCGAAGCAGGAGCTTTGATCGTCACTCGTGATGAAAGTCTCAAGACGAGACTAGGAGAGGAGCAGTTGTGGTTGCAGGAGCATGCTACCAAGGCGACCCGTGACGACTTTGCTCGAACTGAAAGAAGAGTCGGTCTGAAAGTCAGAGTTGCCATGTGGATTGTTTCGCTCGTTGGCGGAGCGTTGTAAAATTATGTATGCATTATATCATGTAAATCAGTGTAATCATCTAGAGTGACTCGGACATGAGTCCAATGATACCCAAAAGCAACCAACATCCATTTGATCATGACATGCAATGTGCGTTGCAATTGTGTACAAAATAATACAAGCTTATATAGTCTACACGGCATTTAAGCCCCGAGCACTCTCGTCCCCGTCTCAGGTCCGCCCTTGACGAGACCTTGCATGACGACTCTGCTTACTAAATCACTCTGGTGCTGTTTAATCAGCTCCTTGAGCACGCTTCGCTCTAGGACAACCTTGCCTGTCTCCAATAGGTCCTTGACGTCGACATCCTCCATGCCGAGTGCCCGACCTTCCCAGGGAATCTGCTCCATAGCGTCGAAGAGTGCCTCACGTCGGTTTCCGGTGACGAAGAGAGTTCGACCGCTGGCACGGCCCAGACCAAGGTTACCCAGCACTCCTGTCATGTATCGCTTAAGATACGCCTCCTTCAATCCATCCTTGAGATACTTTCCAGCCACAATTTCGTAGTCGGTCGGCAACACAAGATCCATACCGTCCTCGCACACGATCAAATCGCCCTGTCGGTAACGGTAGCTCAGAGCGGTACGCCAGGCCTTGTCGTAGACCTTTCGGTTAAGATGAGTTCCGAAATCGCGGGGGTGAGGACCGAATGTCTTTCCACCACCACGCAGCACAGGACTTTGCTTAGTTCCTAGACGGGCACGACCGGTACCTTTTTGGGGTCGCATCTTTCGGTGGGAACCGTGGACGTCGTATCGGGTCTTGGTTGAGGCGGTACCTTGACGGGTGTTGTCGCCTTCGTAGACAACGGCAAGGTGGAGGAGATCGCGGCGGAGAGGGAGGTAAAGGTGGTCAACGGACCATCGTTCGAGAGCAGTAGGTTCCAACGAGGGGAAGTCGTGTATTGTGACGGGGACGGTTTCGACTGGGATGGTTAGTTGAAGTTATAGAGAAGCATTGGGAGGTCGTACTGGGCTTCCATGACTCTAGAATACGCTGCTTGTTGTTTGCAACCGTCGTTGGTTCTGTTGCGGTATTCTTTGAAGAGACCTGTGTAGCCATTGACCGTGTGAAGGCTCTGGGGATTGTCGCCGGCTATAATTGTTAGTATTGAATCCATCATCTGCAGTCTCTTCAACGTACCTTGGCAGACACCCTCAGAGCGCCCATGGCCTCGGCCAAACAGCCAATTCCTTTACCAGCCATATTTTACAGATTACCCTATTCGTTATATCGATAGGGATAGTCTGTTGGTAGATACAGAGGCACAGTGGTCAAGCTGGTCTGGTGTTGAGGTTTCAAAAACCGTGATGCGACTGAGAAAAAAGTGGATCGGCAACATCGTCCTCCGGTCCCCGAGTTTTTAGTGGGGCTACCATCCCCAGAGCTTTTTTCAAGATATCTCGAGATCTATCACCCAGCGTCACTTGAACGTCCACCCACGCTCCCCGGTCTTTACGTTAGCTGTCCATCATGTCGCGCTGTCAAGCCGCCATGAGGCCGCTCACTCGGCAGCTGCGGCCGCAATGCCCTAGCATTGCCCGCCCCTTCACCTCTGCCGCCATCCGTCAAACACCAGCAGCCGAAACTCAGACTCAGACGCCTAGCGAAGCCGACCTCGATCCGAATACTGTACTCCCCGAATTTGAGGAACAGCTCATGAAGACTGGAAAGATGCCAATTGGTTCCCGACGTCGTCGCATAGCCATCCGCAACACCGGTGATCTGCCATTCGAGCATCTTCCCTACCAGGCTTTCCAAGAAGCCCGCAAGATTCTGACAGTGGACCGCGAAGAGAAGCTGGGAAAGATTCAAAGGGAAATTGAGAAGATTTCTAGACTTGAGGCTACGAAACCGGAGGACATTAAGGGTGGTCAGCACATAAAGGATATGAGGCTGAGGGGTCTACGAAAATACGTCGAAGAGCTCAAGATTCTCGCGGATGCCAATGACCCTGTAGTTAAGAAGCGTTTTGAGGATGGAACGGGTATGTCAAGTCACAATTGTCGGGCTCAAACTTCAACTAACAAACCCAGGCGATATGAACAAGCCTATTTACCGTCACTACGCCGAGGTCAAGTGGCGCTCATACGATCAACGACTCATCAACCAACGTATTAAGCAGTTCAACATCGTTCCTGATGTGCTCCCTAAACTCGAGCCCACTGCCGATGTCCAGCTATACTTCCGCCAATTAAAGATTCCTCCCGGTCAAATTGTCGACAGTATTGTCAGCGAGAAGGCTCCCCGTCTCCGCGTGCAGGTCTTCGACAAGGGCGAGCGTCTCATCTCCATCGTTGTCCTCGACTCTGATGTGCCCAACCCTGACTCCGACACCTTTAACAAGCGCTGCCACTTCCTCGCAGCCAACATTCCCCTCAGCCCTACCGACACCTCACTACCTCTGAGCAGGATAAAGGCCGAGGACCAGCTCGCTCTACCATGGATGCCCGCATTCTCCCAAAAGGGCGCTCCTTACCACCGTCTCGGTATCTACCTCCTTGAGCAGGAACCCGGTCAAAAGATCGACGTCTCAAAGCTCAAGGAACTCTACAGCAAGCGCGACGGCTTCTCACTCAAGTCATTCCGTGACAAGTTCAACACAACACCCTTCGGCTTCAACATGTTCCGTAGTGTCTGGGACGAGAACACTGCGGCTGTCATGGCCCGTCACAACATCCCCGGCTCCGATGTCGAGTTCCGTCCCACTCGCGTCCACAGTCTCAAGCCCCCAGTCAAGCCCCGTGGATGGGAAGCCAAGCGCCAAGGACCCAAGTACCGTCACCTTTGGAAGTACACCAAGAACATCAAGGGCATCTCCAACTCAAGGGGATGGATCAAGAGAAGATAGAGAAGTGGCTACGGATGAGCGTGTATCATATTACTGTACATTTAAAAAATGGGAATCTCTTTGTAAGAGTATCAAGAGAATCAAACTACGACTCAACTGTGTGCAATACCATATAATTAAAGCCGTGATGAGACCCGTTTCATAGACTTCAACCGGAAATAACTCAGGATCAGAGTTGAGCCGCATTTGTTCCCCAACCAGTAACAATGTCGCTGCTTCAATCCTCTAAAGCACCAATCATAGGTTTCTCTCTTAAACGGACCTCGTCCGAAAGGCGTTTTCGCCACAACGTCAACGACTGACAACAGGAGTTTCTCCCTTGTTGACACAGGCTGGGTAAATCCGGTTCTGTAGATCGATCTCCTTTTTGGTCCGCTATTCAGGAACAAAAGGGTAGCCAGAATAGTGGCAAATTCAGATATCGCCACTCGCCTCCAGCTTTAATTCGGTCAACCCCGGACGTTGCCCTTGGCTAAGAGCAAATTTGCCAAACTCTTATCAAGCTCTTCAAGCTTTTCTTATCCAATGAAGGCCCTCGGACCCTCCTCCTTGTGGTCAACACTGCTTTCAACCTTTCCTTTTGTTCCATCGTGAGAATTCCATGTTTCAACAAGCACACGCCAATTGATGCATCAATGCGTCCTGTTCGGGGTTTGTATCTTTCTTTTTGTCTTGTTCACTGTATTATAATATTCACCATGCTTTCATCCTTTCCTCGCTTCAGGTATTCCTCAAATACCTTCCCGGTGGCCGTAACATGCCAAACCAAGCCATTGTCCCTTCCATCGATTCTGCCATCTTTGGCAGTTCGATTCCCACCTAAAGAAATGGCCAAGGACCATATCTAGATTCTCCTGTGGTAGTCCTCAACCGCTACCTCGGTTAGCCGTTCATACATCCTTCAAGGCACACTGAATCATAATCGTGAAAGCGTCAAATCATAAATATCTCATCTCGCGGGCCTTTCATCCCTTTGCTGCCCATATCAAATTCCAGTACTGTCAAAGACGCCAAAAACACCTGTCCAGTCATGGATTCAGCCGAGCCTGATGCTCTTGTCGGAACCTGCAGTCAAGTTTCGCGTTGTGTCAGGGTATAACCTCCTCTCGTGCCCTTGCTGTCTAGTACTTTACATTTCTCCATCATATTTATTTCCATATCAAACGCCGTTGGTCCAGCTTCAATTCGGTCGCACTCGCGTTACTTTTTTCGGTCGTTGTATGCGAAAGAATTTCAAAGTCGAAATAACAAAGGTGTTGCGATGTTGTGGAGTAGCGTCGAAAGTAGCTTCGTTTCCTTCTTAGGCTGCGCGCCAGTGTTGTCAAGATACCAACTTTCCCCACACGCTCTCATTCTCATTCTCAGGGGCCCGAATTGATCATAGTATCTGGCATGTGGTCGTAGTTGATCTCGGATTCTATCGATCGAGGAATGGAAGTTGCAACTGTGGTTTCTAGTTAGTCATACCGACTGGGCTGGTATAGCGTCTAGTGACATACCACTTGAGCTCCGACGATGTTTATCGCAGCAATCACCAGTGTTTTGATGCGGTTGGACCTGTGCTTGCGCCTTGCTCTGCGCCGCGATGCGTTGGACAAACTTTCTGGCCTCATTGTCTAGCCACTGGTTGATGTTGGCATCGTTGCAGGACGCGTGCTGCATCAGTTGATTCTTGATGGTGCTTAGTTCGTCGACGAGGCCATTGTATTGCTTGTGCAGAATATTGTTCTCATGCTCCAAGCCATATCGTGTGTCTTCAAGGCTGCTGACCCATTCCTTCTTCTTCTGGCGACACTTGGATGCCGCAATTCTGTTGCGTTTCAAAAATTTGCTACGCTTGGCAGACTCGTCCAGTCCTTCATCGTCATCATCGTCTTCCTCTAGCTCTTCCTTAATGGAGGGAGCTTTGGAGGTTCTTCGTCGACGTTGTGGTTTGGTGGTAGACTCGGCTGTCGACTGCTGAGGTTGAGACTTGGTGGTTGTTCTGCTGCTACGTCGAGGCTTGGCGTCTGCGTCGGTAGAATGGAAAGACGGCACAGAAGATTTGCTCGAAGTACGAGATGCCCCAAACATAGGCTCACTGGATGGTGTCCTGGGAGAAGATTCTGTGTCGAGGGGTTGTATTGGGCTGTTGGGCTGTAATGGGTTGCTGGTCAAAGTGGTAGGTGCCATGCCCGACATGCCGGGAGGGTAAAAGCCAACGGGGTTGTTGATGGTAGGGTTCCATATGCCAGAATTCATAAAGAGCTGGGTGTCCATGGGATTGCTAACATTTGGATGCACAGCGCCATTAGGAGGGCAGTCGTTAAGCAAAGGATCGATGTTGGCATCGTCCTGGCCCCCATTCAAGGTGTAGTTGTCCCGGAATCCATGGTTTCGGTGGCCAAAGTCATGGTTTGATCCGTCCATGCTGACCCTAAAAGGTGTATTGAGATGAAGGGCTGGTTTGCAAGGTACGTCGCTGTGCTGTACTGTACTGTACTGTACTGTACGGATAGCGTTCTGCCACTGGCGGTCCTACAAGCGCAAGAGACTACTGAGCCCCTTCCGAAACGAAATCGAGTTGAGCAGAGCCTCGATGGGAGATGAGCGTGCCACTCTGGGGGATCGAAGGACGTTAAGCGGGCACAGGGAGGGGTGCTTAGCCGGATTGGTTGAAGTATGGGGGCCCAAGAGTCCAGAACATCAAGAGACCGAGTGTGGCGGAGGGTATGAAGGTCGAAAGAAGAAGAAGAGAGGAAAGATGGGATACTGTGAGAATCCGATCTTGGAGTTAAAGGGTTAAAATGTAAAAAGGTTGACCGTGTTATGGTCAAGGTGTAGGTAGGTAGCTTGCCTGGAAAGGTGTAGAAGCAAGACCTTCCCAAAATTAGCCAGGGACGGAGAAACCAATCCGGATGTGCAGCAGCGCAGTGCTGTGCAGTGTTCGTAGTTAGGTTGGGTGCCGTACGACAGTGCCTTGCAGTACCGAGCTGACCTCCCGTTATGATGAAGCAAAATAGGATCTGATGATAAATTCACCGATCGATAATACAGAACTCGATTTCCAATCCTCAGATGCCGACTGTGAGGTGGCCGGAGCCTCCGTTCACTTAACGGTGCAGCGACAGGGGAGTAATGGTCCTAGAGTTCTAGACGTTGGGGGGGCGAATCGCTCTGTCGGACGGTCGCTTTTTGTTGCTTCGCGACTTTTGCTTCAACTCCGCGGGACCTGGATCCAGTCCAATGATTTGCTTCGGAGACGCCTATAGACTCGTAGACGCTAGGACGAGTAGACCTTTTGGGTTAAGTCTCAAGCGCAGATAAGGATGATTCAAAGTCGAGGCTGAGACAGAAAAGATGCTCGTAGGCCAAATGTATATGGTCGTCGGTTAGGTTAGGTTAGGTATTGTAGTATGGTCAGGTCAGTTTCGAAAGTCAACGGTCACAGTGGCTCCATAAAGGGATTCGCATATTATAACAACTGATGCGAGCACTATCAATTATTTGCGTCACTCATTCCCCAATATTAAGAATCGGTGGATCGAACTCAACTGCACCTACGGTTATACGATTTGGCTTGTTCTTCTACATCAAGCAACTGGGGTTGGGGGAGTGAATGGAGGGGGGTGGTGGGTGAGGATCAAGGAGGGATTTGCACTGCAACAGAAAGCCGGATCAGGTCCGTTGGTTTCGATTCGTAATTGGTCAGTATCCCCCGGGCCCTTAGCGTGGTAGCCAGGGTGCATCAAATAGTCGTCGACAAAACTGTAAACGGTCAAGATTCTGCAAGCTGATTGTAAGTCGTCCTC
>JAAVUC010000111.1:57849-139993 GCA_014898925.1 Fusarium nelsonii | reverse complement strand
GGCCTCGAGCCAACGGGTAGAGTTTACCAGAAAGTTACCTTCTGGTATCATAGAACATATTTTAAGGTTATCTATTCTCACATCAATGATCGCATGTCAACTCTTCTGACATCCCACATGCATTTCTTTGGCTTCTCTATACAAGTATCGTAGTACAAATCTGTAGAATAGCTTAAACGGTTCTCAATAATAACATCTCATCCATACCAGAGAAGTCATGATAATGCTCCTCAAGATTCTGTTACCCATCGCGATAGCCCATTTAAAGCTGGTCATCTTCCCACAAACTCAGCCATTTACCAGACAACGCCAAACGTTTGATCATCTACACAATCCCACCAAACCTAACTACCTTATCAAACTTCGATGTTCCCAGAGACAGGCTTTAACAGGGCGAAGAAAAAGTTAATATACCACAGTATAAGACAAGCAGCCCCGAGCCTAAAGATTTCTCGAATTTCTTACTCCCCAATCACCAACAACTTCACCACCATGGCTCTCGAGACGTTCCATCTTTTCGACAAGCTCCCTTCGAAGGTGCGCTGCCAGATCTATCTTTTGGCGACTCCTCCGCGTGCGATCTGGCTCCATTCCCGGACCGAAACCTACTCTGAGTTCTTAGATTCAGGCGTTCTACATGAAAACCGCAAACGAAAAAGGCAGCTACTTTCAGAGTACTATTCCCGCATGGCATACTTCACATGGAGAAAATCCTATTTCTACAGCCCAGAAAACCAGGTTCCTGTACTTTTGCACACGTGCAGAGAGTCTCGAGATGCACTCATCAGGCACGGCTATGAGCTCACCTTCCGAACAACGTCAAGCGGTCCACGGATCTGGTTCAATTATGGCCACGACGCTCTAATGTTTCCCGACTTCTATGTGGGTAGCTTTATGTTTGACTGTTCGTCGCGAGTTGATGAGCCCGGATTCCTTCGTCTGATGGTACCGGAAGATAAGAAGAGGCTACAATGGATTGTAGAAAAGTCCCGTTGGTGGAACGATAAAAATCAATGGAGATACATAGACAAGCCTCAAGACAAGGAGAAGCTGTCGCGCTTTATTCGAACTGATTCACTTGCTTGGTGGAGTCGAGCAATTTCAAATAACCCAGAAGAGTCCAAGGTTGCGTTGACATGAGAGAGTGGCAGTCTTGAAGTTGTCAATCACGACGTCAAACCCCATCAAAACAAACTCTGGCAAGCTTAAGTGGCGGAAATCCTTTTTGGTCACTGAGTCAATGGCTCCTCACCCCTCTCAACTCTCCATCGATTCGTCGCATTCAAAGGCCCAGACAAGCCTCTGAACAACCAACCCCATTTCTCAACAAATCCCTCCGACATCTCCCACCCTGAGATATCCCACGGCGGCGACCAGGCGATCATACCGCGTCTTTCCATCTCATCATCAGGATAGCCTTCGTACAGACCACCAATACAATCTGCCCACAGCTCGTCCTCATCGAAAGTACCCAAAGCCCGAATCAAGTTATCTCTTCCTTCCGGACAGGGGAACAAATCGACCCAGTCTCCATGTGGCACTGTTTGTTGAAGTATTGTTGGGAGAAGTGCGGCGGGAACGGACTCGGGGTTAGTGGGGTACGGTACAACATGTATGATCTCTTCGTCGCATTCGAGAGGTGTGAAGAGGATCCCTGATATCAAACTGCGATTGACGGCCAGAGCGCGGAGGGCGTTGTATTGTAGAAGTGTGATGAGATGGTCCGGACAGAGAGGGAAGATGAGGCTGGACTGATCTTTTTGAGCTTTATATGGTAACAGTGGAGTCTTGGAGTTGTATAGTTGCTTTCCATTAGATGCTGAGATGGTTGACATCAACTCATGTTTGATATCCCATAAATCAATTGTTGTCTCATGCTTGACAAGTGCCATATGTGTATCATCAGACAGTTCAGACCTTTTTGCTTGGGCTTTACGTTTTCCTATCAAATCATTAATAAGATATTGTTGAATTACTGCTGGATACTCACGATACGCTCTCATGTTGAGTCTAGTCTGTGCTCGTCTCCGAGCTGCGGCATCTCTTGTTCCCGTCCAGTCATCTTCTTTTCTTAGCGCCTATATCCGGTGAGCTAATGATAACTCCTGTCCCAGGTCTGTGACTGACCTCGGCCAATTGTGGCATCGAAGTGAGCTCTATACATGACACAGACGAGGCTGCTGGCTCGTGTGAAGTCATTTTGTTGATATTTGATACGGGGTTGATGATGAAGGAGGGGAAATAGTTGTCGCTGATAACCATATGTAGTCAGCTCACTCACAGCTCAAACCGAAGGATCAAAAGAGGCACAGAATATGGCATGGCTTCATTGGCTGCCATTACAATTACCAACTTTACCAGGCTTAGCGCCATGCAAGCTGCTCACCAACAGGGGTTGGTACTATTCCACTTTGAGTATAACCCTCTTATATGCAAGCTGCTCACTTTGCATGGATAGGCTGGAATGTATGCAAGCTGCTCACAACCAAAAGAATAACCAGGATGGTATGTTGCGAAGAGGTAGAAAAATTGAGATATAAAGATGGCCATGCCGTCAACATTTTCGAATCATTCAAATCACTCAACAAGCTCAAAGCATAATACACTCAATCATCCTTTTACCAATCTTCTACAACTCAAACTTATCCTAAGATATTAATCCAAACCAAAACACGCTTCTCAATATGTCTTTCCATCCTGATAACCTACCCAATCTTGACGGAAAGGTCTTTATAGTTACCGGCGGTAACGCTGGAATGTGAGCATTGACTCTCGATCTCTGCAAATTCTACAATACTAACACTCTCAAAGGGGCTATTACACCGTCTTGCACCTTGCGGCACATGGCGCCCATGTCTACATGTGTGCCCGATCTATAGAAAAGGGCAACGCAGCCATTGCAGAGATCAAAAAGCGTCACCCATCAGCCAACGTCGATCTTTTACAGATGGATCTCATGGATCTTTCCAGCGTCGTTGCTGCTGCCAAGCACTTTCTCACTCTCGAGACAGCTTTGCACGGTCTGGTCAACAACGCTGGCATTATGGCTACACCATTTGATATGACAAAGGACGGCCACGAAGCCCAATGGCAGACAAATTATCTCTCACACTGGGTCTTTACCGACCATTTGCTTCCTCTGATGCAGCAGACAGCCAAGACCTCTTCGCCAGGTTCTGTAAGAATCGTCAACCTTACTTCATCTGGTCACTTAAGCGCACCCAAAACAGGCATCAACTTCGATGATTTGACGCTCAAAGACCAAGGTGTATGGGAGCGCTATGGTCAAAGCAAACTGGCCAACGTGCTCCACACAAAGACTTTACATAACAAATACGGTCCTGGCTCGGAGAACAAAGACGGCGAGATCTGGGTCACTTCCGTCCACCCCGGTCTTGTGGAGACAAACCTTGCCACAACAGTCGATTCAAACGAGAAGGGCATGCTGAATCTTATTGGCGCTTTGCGCTGCTTCAGGATGCTGTGGACTGCCGATAAAGGCTCGTGGAACAGTCTTTTCTGTGCGGCCAGCCCAGACATGAAAGCAGAACAGAGTGGGCAGTACCTTGACATTTTTCATCGGTTTGGTGAGCCTTGGTGGCAGAGTAGTGCGGCAAAGGATGAGGAGCTTGCTAAGAAGTTAGATTTGTGGACAAGGGAGACTATGGGCAAGGAAGGATGGGTTCAGTGAGGGATGTGATTCTGGTTTTTGTGCAATTCGTTTCATTGGAGGATATAACTGAATTTGTTTTTATAAAGGAGTAGAGTAATATTTAGATCTATTTAGAAGGAACGGAATCTCTATAAATTTCATAACTATAACAAAGGAAAGTCTCATCAAACAGAACTACAACTTTAGTGCATATCTCATCTTGCCCAACCCGGTATCCAAACAATTTCTTGAAACATTCCGACCTCAATCCACCAAGCCTTGGTGCACACGCTTTAGTGCTTGTGGTTATCCTCCAAAAGGACCTCAAAAGCCTTGCGAGAGATGGTCCAAGTCGGGGCATTGGGCATACCACCAGGACTTCGTGGAAACACAGAAGCATCCACAACCCTCAACTTGTCAACACCGCGCACGCGGAACCTCGAATCGAGGCACGAATCACCATCATCAGGACCGACAGCACAAGTAGAAGAGCAATGATGACTAAAAGCCAGGTCCTTGATGCTCTGCTTCATATTCTCAGGGTCCGGGCTCAGCTGCGTGTACGGAATACCAGTGGCATCAAACGCGCGTCTCAAAAGTTCGATGCCTTCAACGATAGCATCGAGATCACGTTCAGCTGACTCGGTGAAATAGTTGAAGTTGATGTTGGGACGGATACGAGGGTCAGAAGAGTTGAGACGCACGGTTCCTGCGCTGTTGCTCGTTTGCATCTTGACTACTGCGTGCATCCAGTCTGTGGGCACCATGCTTGAGCGTTCACCTGTGGAGTAACCTGGGTAGAAACCGAGAAGACCAGATAGACCAGGGCCGCTGAGGAACATAAGGTCAGAATCCTCGTCCCAGCTCTGGTTGCTTCGCCAGACGGCTCCGTAGCTGCTGTCGCGTGAGGCGTAAGGGCCAGCAGCGTTGTCTCGCCATTCCACGAAACAGGGGTCTTCGTCGTCGAATGTAGAAGTGCAAGGTGATTCAGGCATCTCGAACCAATTTTCCTCGGCGCGCATCTGGACTGGTACTTCATAGTTGTCGTGTAGATTGGAGCCAACAGCGGGCAAGTCGACGATGACAGGAATGTCCCATGCTTCTAGTTCCTCTCGTGGACCAATACCGCTCAGCATGAGGATCTGAGGAGTGTTGAAAGCGCCACCGGAAACGATGACCTCGTGCTTAGCATAGACCTCTTTGACCTCGCCGGTCTGCTCGGGGTTGTAGCGCCCGTCAGCAGAGTAGAGGCCTTCACCGACCATGTACTCGACACCATAGGCTTTAGGCTTCTCATTACGGCCTTGCTTCTTCAGTAGGACCTTGGTAGCAAGAGAGTGGAAGCTGACAGTCAAGGGATGTCCAGCGTCAATAACCTGATTGATGTAGATTCCGCCACCACTTCTGGCAGCAGTGCTAGGATCGATAGCGACGGGTGTGCTGAATAGGACACCATCCTTGTAACGGTCCGGATCAGGGCCGTTAAGATCGCGACGGAAAAGTTCGATCATCTCGTCTGTGCCTTCGACATCAATGCCCTCTGTCTCGCGGAACATTTGCTGGAACATATTGGCGGTATTGGGAGAGTCGAGTCTGACGGTTGCATTGCTCAAGTCGTTCTATACAGGATTAGTGTCCAAATCGTTGTACGAGAGTGGGAGAAAGGTTACTTACCACTATGTATCCATCATAGCCATGACCAGGGCTGCCTTCCGGTACATAAGTGCAGTTTTCGACGTTGGTCAGGTGCCTTCGCATATGCTCATGTCCCCAAGATTCATCTCCGGTGAGATTTGCAATGTAGTCCCACTCATTATCGGGAGACCAGGCAAAGTTCATGGCATTGACCTGAGCACTGCCGCCCAGTGTCGAGCCACGAGGGTAGTACAAGCCGGCACTGTATACCACAATCAGCGTCTCCTTCATTACCAGGATGATCTACTTACGGTTTGGCACCCTCGGGCGGGTCAAGACCAACATAGTACGAGCCGTTGGTCTGGATGTAAGTATACTTTGGATCACGGCGAGCTGCTTCAAAGTCTTTGTAGTGGTTGACGAAGAACTGCCAGGAGTGCCCGGGCGTCTCAGCAGCAGTTCTAGCGCTGATGAAGGGTTAGCCTTGATGACAAGGCACATGTTCTCAGAACGTTTTGAACTTACAGCATTGGGTTCTCTTGGAAGATGCTGCTGGAGTTATCTCCTCCAGCTTCGATAAGGAAGACGGAATGTCCCTCTTTCGCCAGATTGGCACTTCAATTTAGTTAGCCTCTGCACTCTCTGGTTGAGGTAAGTACGACACTCACGCAAGAGAACCACCTCCTGGGCCAGAACCGACAACAACGTAGTCGTAGATATCAGATTCCTTAGCCATGGCCGTGGAACCAGCAGCCAAAGCCGCCGTGAAGGCGAATTTGAGAGGATTGATGGTCATGATAGAAACGAAATAATCTCTTGAATGAAGCTTGTGTTCTCGATGTTCTGCTAGATGATTTTTACTCTCTAACTGTGGACTGCTGGTCTCTTATATACTCTCCGTCTCGACCATTATCAGTTTTGAAGTTACTGTCATTCCTCTACGTATCTCCCTTCCTGAAGGTATTCACGTCTTGGCTTGCAGGCCAAAGTTTTCACAGCCCCCTGAACACGTCAGTTTAATTTACATTATCCACCTAGTAACGATTAACATTAAAGACGTCTATAGGCTTCAAGGAGCTCCGCGGACGTCTCCGGGTGTGATCGTCGTCAGCCACCCTGACATGCCAAGCTCTACTAAGTGAGCTCTGCAGATCACTACGTCCGCTGTCTTTCATGTAAGCTGAGACGGCTGAGACAGTAGCCCGCACTGCCCGCACAAAGTATAGGTGCATGAGAATTAAGATAATATTGAGTGCTATTATCAGATCTTATTCCGTCCTACTTAGCCCCATTGTGTCGGCATAACAAGCTTGATATCATGCAGGTAGTCTGATGCTCCCAGTGTTTATGAATAAATATTATTTATTATATCCTACCTTAAATAGCCTCAATAATAAGACTAATAGCAACATTACCAAATGAGGAAGCAGCTGCAGCAGTGCCTATACTAAGAAGGAAATAATTACCCAAGAGTTGATAGCCCATAAACTGCGTCAATACACCGCCAGTACTAGCGCATACCGGGTCGTTATCATCGTCGAAGTCCTCGATACAATTCATCTGTGGTGCACTGCATTTCAGAACACCCCCATCTGCCTGTCCTTGGTCGCAGGTGACGGGTGCCTCATTGGTCCGGGGTGATGCGTTACAAACATAGAGCGAAGCCGAATCGGTGCCACCATAAAAGCCACATATCTTGGAGCCGTCGACGATCAAGGCACCAGTTCCTGCTTCTATGGAAAATACACCTGCTTCCACACCGGAAGGGTTATATCCGCCCAATGTTATGCTGCCATACTGTCGAGGTGGAAGCCTGGCTGGTGTGTCACTCGCACCGCCGCCCTGGCCAATCGCCTTAAAATTCCCAAGGACTGGAAGAGACGTAGAAGTAGGAGCAATGGTGGACGATGTCGTCACATCTAAGGTGACCGAAGATGTGATGGAAAGAGTAGCTGCATCAGTCGAGGTAGATAATAATTCTGTGGCCAAGAGACTCGTCGCCTGGGAAACAGAGTTTGAAACGGCAGACGAAGGTACTTCTAGTGTCGAAGTCTCGGGAATTTGTGACGAAGTAGACGAGCCAGTTGTGACTATATTGCTGATGTTAGCAAGCAGGTTTTCGTCAGGAAGCTGATATCTTCTCAAGACTTACCAGAAGCACTCGGCTTGCAAGGACTCGCTACCGTGGCTGAGGCAAAGGCCAGCAGGACCAAAATGTTGCAATACATTGGATCGGATTAATTGATAAGCGAAAGACAAGAATAAAACGACAAGAAGAGAGGAAAGATGTTCAGAATATAAGCATGGCTGACTTTCCTTTTTTCTTCCGTGCCATAGGAGGTAGCAAGGAGATAAACGCCATTTCATTTAACAAGCAGAAAAGCATTGGTGAGGAGGAACTAGTGGAAATTGACGTGCACTATTGACAACACTATTGATATGACTTTACCAAGCTATGTCAAACCGACATGCATACTAGCGAGATGAATTAAAATATAAGTTCTAGAACGTCTAGTAGTTTATTTTTATTGACATTCAAGCGGTTTTGCTTCTTAGTGGCACTAGGAGACCTTCGACTTGGTTAATGAGAATCTCGGTATTTCTTTATTTTATCTTAACAATTAATGGCATTATCTCATAGGAAGAGAATATTATAAGTAAGCTCTTAGTAACTATTATTATTACCCTAGTAAGAGGCTATGAGTTAATGTATGCTGTTGATGTGACTTTTACTGTTATCATCAGTTTTGTTGTTGTCCTGATCTATGATTACTCGCATTTTCTTAAAACTGACCTCGAGGAGAGCTACCTTTGTGTCGATATCCCGAAAAGGCGCCCATAATGGGGATTCTGATCTTTGCAGGTTATTTGTCTATCTTGGAGCCCCAATCTTTACCCGTGGTCTCCAGCATTGTGACGGCATAACAAGCTTGATATCATGCAAGCAATCTAATACCCCAAACATAACTATAAACAAATATAACATTAAAACAGATAACAACGCGAAATATGTAAAGCGGTCAGACGATAAACAACAGTATGTGAGACAAGCATTAAAGCAAGTACTCGAGGATCATTAAGCTGAATTGTAGCTTTTGTTTAGAAGGATTTAGCACCTGACAAAGTTTTACACGTCCTAGATCAATATCCACCTGATTTATAGCTTTCGGTATCCTACAACTCACAAGTAATGCTAAGTCTGTTTGCAGTGAAGTGTGTCAATTTCAATTTGGTACCAGTCCGTGTAATTTGTGCTCACATAGCATCATCCCTGTCCGCAATCATCATCAAGCAAATTTCGAAGCAAACATTCACTCCGCTCCACGCTGATATACTTCGCTTGAGGCTATACCCATCTTTGCCATATCAGCTCCAAGTCCTTAGTTGGAGTTAATCCCTTCCTAGAGTTCACACCCAGCCTGCATTTAGTTCTCATCATCATTGTCGTCTGAGCTGTCATCCGCATCCTCGTCTCCAGACTCAGGGGTATCTTTAAAGACGGGTTCTGGAATAACTTTTGGAATTTCCAGATCCAGATCGAGAATGTGTTGCTCGTAGTTCCCCTTCTCAGCCCAGGCGACTTCCCAAGCTTCGATTTGAGCGCGAACGTTGCTCTGAAGTTTGGTCTTCTTTGCATTCATCTTGGGATCTGCAGAGAAGCTCTCGACAAGGTTGTTGACGAGGAATGACAGCTGCTGCTCGATATTGCGAGGTCCTTCAGCGGCCGCCTTTCTCAGTTGAGCTGGTACCTCGGCTTTCCTTTCAGCGATACCATCCACAAGACATTTGAGCATCTGCTCGCAAATGAAGTCGACGTCCTCGCTGATCTTTGTCTGTATGGTTTCCCTACGCCTCGCATAGGAACCTCTCCCCACTAGGAAAGCCCTCAGTTTCAAATCATATAATGTATATCAATTTTGGATGTGACTACTTACCGTCAATCAAAGCGGCGTGGAATGTGGGTGCCATTTCGTTCTGTAAGTAATTGACAGCATTGAGGGTAACAAGTGCAGATCTCTCAGCAAGTGTACTGAGTACGTCGCCGATCTTTGTCTCGGTAGCACGTTGGGAATTCTCTAGGATAGGCCGCATGTTTGCAAAGCAAGCTGCAAGCGGAGGCACTTTTTCATTGATGACACGCTGAATAGCATTCAGGTATTCACCGAAGAGCCTCGAGTAGTCTGACATCATTGGCTTTCTGATGAGGGGCAGCTGTTTGTTCATCTTCCGATCCCAGTCTCGACTGAGCGTCTTGAGAACCGGCGCGGCCCTACTTATATCGTTAGCAAAAGTGCAAAGAGGTTGATGGAGATGTTACTGACAGGTTTTCGATCCAAGTGTACGTGACTCCATTCGTAATGCTTCTGTACGGCGTTCCCATGCGTCTAATGTTGGCAGCATAGGTGCAAAAGTGCATCTTCTCAACATCGTTCGCAACATCAGGATACTTGTATCCCCACTTCTGCACAATTCGTTGCGCTTCGCGTAGGAACCTCTTTTTGGCACCGTCTTTGTTCTCGAGGGGATCGAGCTTGTTGATTTCACTACAAGTCTCGGCCAGCTTAGAGCCCAGTTGCTAAAGATGTTTGGTTAGGAAATGTTCTGGCGGAATTCAGAGAGTATGAACGAAACTTGCCTGGGTGTAAAAAGCATGGGTCTCGGCTAGAGCGGCCTCGACTTCGGATCGTGTGAAATTGAAGTCGCCATCCTGCCCACTTGTTGCGGAGTAGATGCGCATCATTGTCATAAGATTCTGATATCCATCCAAGGTCTCATCGAGATGCTTCTCGCGTTTTGCTAGGGTAGCCCGGTGAAGCCACTTCTCTGCGGCAGGAACACCCGTATACACCTGGTTAGGGAACCCAGACATGGGTGGATCGTTGCTCTGTAGTTGCCAGAAGGCTCTGGTTGAGACTGGAAGGATTGGGAGAACATACTCAGTATCTGCTTGAGGTTGTTCAGATGGCCTGCCATGGTCGAGTCTGCTCTGTCTCTGCGCAAAGTCGGTACGAAGACGATTTATCACGCGAGCATTGCGGGTCTGGTAAGCTCGGTGATGAATCCAATCCCGGGTGTAAGTCATCTCGATGGCGGTTTGTGCCTGTCGTAGCTCGCATTGATCGAGACGTTTTTCAGCATCGGCGACTTCTTGGGCTTGTGCGTCTCGCTCTGCTCGAAGAGCTGGTAAGTGAGCGTCACTCTCACTTGGGTTGGCTGAAGGAGACTTGTTAGTACATAAAGCGTCGGGACTGGATGACTTACTCTGCAGCTTCACTGCGTGTTTCTCCATCGCCTTCTCATAAGACTTTGATGCTTTCTTCTTTCGGCTTTCGGCCTTCTTCTTGGCTGACTTGAGTCCTTTGAGTTCTGCCTTGAGTTCGATTTTCTCATCCTTCAGAGCCGAGAGCCTGCTCTGTTTTTGAATAATTTCAGGGTCGTTGGCTAGTTCTTGACACCCGCCGATGTAGGAGTCAACCTTCATGTCGTCCATCTTTGATGCGATGACACAGAATCCGCGACCATCCAGCTTTCCACGGATTCTCATCTGTGCTTCGTCAAACCCATTTTGCATGAGAGCTTGGCCTTGCTTCTCATCTGTGGCGCGGATGATGGGGCTGACAACCATTCGCACATCCAGGGTATGGGAGACCTTCTGTGCGACCCCGGAACGGCTTTCAACAGCATCGCCACAACCAGGGAGATCGACAAGTGTGATTCCAGGCTTCAAAATGTCGGCCTTGGCATAGATGTGAACACTTCGGACCAGTGGCCAGGCAGAGAACTGACTCCCGCCACCATGAGTACTGGGGCTAGAGTCCAAAAATGGTTTGATGGTCTTTGACAGTTCTTCTGCTTTACTTGCGTTGAACTCTGCTTTGCCATCAAGGAGGAACTTTGTGGCCGTAGAGTTTCTGCAAAAGATCGTTCGGATCGCTTTCTGGTAGTTTTGTTCTTGAGGGCATTTCTTCGCAAGTTCGAGTAGTTTCTCTTCATCCATATCCCAGACGGCTCGGACTCTAGGGAGTTGATGCTCGATCGCGTTTCTTGCGATAGATATTGTGTCGGCCCTGTCACCATCGTCGTCCTCAACATCGACTTGGCCAGCTACCAGCCCTGACCAACGTTTCATTTCTTTCAAAAGTGATTCGAGTTCGTCCGCAATCTCACTTCGTGCTCGGAAGAATACCGTGGCGCGAAACTCATATCCAGGCGTATCAACCCAGTTCCAGGAGGCTTTGCCAATGACTGCGGTAGCTGCAGACTCTTGGCCAGATGGGAAAAGCTCGGGAATCTTGAGGAGTGATCCCAAGAAAGACGATTTGCCTGCTCCTGTAGGCCCTTCGACGCCAACCAGGATTTGACGGCTCTTGTAGTTATTGCGAACTCGATCTGCGAGGGAATGAGCAAAGAATTATGGAAGTATCAAAAGTTGGTTTGCACCTACCATGCTCCGCGCACCAATGCTGGACGATCCGCAGGCCCATCATGATCGCCTCTGGGCTGTTGCGTGGGGTGTTCAATACAGAATCAAGCACCGCTCGGATTCTTCCACAGTACGTTTCCGCTCTGATAACAGCTTTCTCCTTGATTTTAAGGCGCTCGACATCTCCCAGCTTCTCACAAGTTCTCCAGGGAAATTCAACCGGAGCGCACGCGACACCGGACGTCTCATTGGCCTGGCGCTTTGGGATCGGTGCGTCGGGTACTTGATCGAGACTTGGAGACCGCTCACGCTTCACAGGCGCGTACAACGCTATAGAGTCGTTGCTTTCCATGACGGAAGATGAGGCACAGGTGCCTGATAAACTTCAAGAGAGCCTTAACGAGTGATCGTAGATGCGGATGAGGAGTGAGATGAATAAACACTCAAGTGCGCGAGAGATCTCGGGGAGAGATGAGAAAAGGGCTCCAGGGTGCGCAAAGAAATATCGCGAGAAATGGGTGAAGAAGCAAGGAGAAATGACAAACGAAACAGGAGTAAGAGGTAACATGTGACTCCTGGTATACAGCCGTGGATAGGAAAGTGTTCGAGTGCCGAATAAAATGAAGTGAAGAGTAGCATAAGGAAATGGTCTTACCTTCACTGGAGTTATTCGTTGAGCGCTGTTGCAGCGGCGTGAAACTTGGTTAGATGAAAGGAGGAGAAGTTACGGGATGTTTCTCCAGGTTGGGGAGATCAGAAGGTGCTGAAGCAGGCGAAACGAATTAGGCAGAAAAGGCATTCTGGAGAATGAAAGGAGAGGAGGTCGGAGTGGGAGCAGTGAATCATTGCCAATTTCAAGAGTGGCTTCGTTTGGATAGAGAAGCCTAGGCTGCCGTTTGAGAAACATCTTGAAAGCCGGAATATCGACTAAAAACAAACGGACGACGATATTCCATCTTATCAGTCTTATTCAGTTCCACTGCACTGTGCCAACCAACGAACAGCAACATTTACCACCTAGCATATATCTCCCTATACCTTTACCCACTATTTATTCGATCAAAACTTCCAACTGCCTGTTGGGAGCCGCTATTATCCCTCGACTTCGTTATTATCCCTTACCAGATGTCTTGTTACGTCCAACTGTTGAGATATCTAAGCCATAAGAACTCACTTAACAGTACTGCTTTGTTCGAGGAAAGCAGTATTATTGAATAGCTGGATCTGCTTACAAATCTCACAGGAATGAACCGTGACTTGAAGGGATCATTTTCTATAGTTCCGGACGTGTTCGTTGTGTGAGGCGCTTTGGACTCTTTAGATCGCACGTCAACCCGCCTCTTGTACATATGTCTATCGGAGCGTGATGTTCAACTTGAATTAGCGAACAGCGATGAGATATGTCCCAGATATGAGCCATGTATGTGGGAAACGAGGATCAAATGCACCGAATCATGCCCAGAAACGGGATCTGCTACAGTTTTGCCGGTTGTTTGCAGTAAGCAACATCACGCTTTGAACGACAATCATTCTTACAGAAAGAAGCAATATCCTCTTGTATCCATATTTTTGTTCTTGTATCGATATCTTAAAAGAGAGGATAGAAATACCAGCTGCCACTATTTGTAGACTGGTATACCTCGTTTCTGTGTAAGTTGTCCCGGGTAAGCGATTCGAAGTTCCGCTGGGATACGCTTTAGAACCGCAGCGTTCTTGAACAAACAATTCTGTATACTGTAGTGCTTCGACCAGAACTTGCCTTCGATGCATTAGGATAATCTCCTTCCTAAGAATTAGTACAGCAAAATCCCATAGTGCAGCCTCTCACCTAAAGCTCCCCCAAACATAGACGACACCCACTGCGGTCAAGTGACCCTTGTATGATTACCTAATGACCCCTTCTCCACCTTAGTCAGCTGGCATCTGTCTCCACGCGACCCCTGACAACTTATACACGTCTCCTCAAGAGACAGGTACGATATCACCAATTCATCGCCGACCGATCGCCGTGCCCACGCCCACGTTCTTTACCCAAACCACCGCCAAAATGACCCGCGCACAGCAAACTATCTCTCTCGCCCTCCTCGTCTCTTCTGTACGTCGCCGACCTCTCGCCAATGCTTCCCCGCGATCAACATAGCTAACTGTTTTCGTAGCTCTATCTTGCTCTTTACCTGGAGCTTATCCCTCTCCCTCCCCTGGTGCAGGAGCAGATCGTTCCTGTGGTACGTTCAATCGCCTTCAAATTGCAATTGAAATGGAATTCTGACGTGTGTTGTATAGCTTCCCTTCTGGGCTCTCGTCTCCTTCGGCGCATACCTCCTCTTCTGGCTCGGATTCGGCATCCTTACCTTCAACGACGTCCCCAACGCACACAAGGAGCTCACAGCGGAGATCGAGCAGGCTAAGGTTGAGCTCCGACAGCTCGGCGTTACCGTCGATTAAATTAGTCAAGCAGCGAGCACGATGCACTCGAGACGATAATCTAGATGGCGAAAAAAAGGGGGGTTGGCTGTTGAGGCTCAATTACTTTAATCTACAATAATCTGGTATCTTGCTGGTCTTCCGGTGCGGCCTGCGCAAAAAGGATTCCCGTGGTATCGAATGCATTCGTGATCTATGACATCCTTAACTCCATCATGACTGCTCTCCGGCAACCAGTGCTACAATTGTTCGTACAGCGGTTTCCTTGTTTCCTTGACCATGTACAAGTTCTTCAAAAAGCTTGGGGATCTTTCCAAGCACGCCTCGTTCGTCTGTTTGGTGCCCTATAATCGTTAGTAACGGCCGAAATTATGATGGGCATATGTACTCACATTTGCCTGGTGCGCCGACTAGAACGGAGAGCTTGTTTTGTGCTTCTCCGGTCCAGTCAAAGTCCACCTTCCAATTCAACCGTACACTGGCGCTTGATTCATCTTCGCCGTACGGTATCGAGATGTCAAAATGTTGCTGGCCCATGTAGCGAATAAGGTCGGCCTTCTTAACAGTTTCTACTCGTGTCGGCACGTCCTCATCTTCGTCGTCTTGATCTTTTCTTCTTCTTTTTCTCGTGCGCATCTGTGTCGTAGCCTCCGAAACGCCGTCCTTGGTACCCAAACTCTGTTCCAATTGACACCAAAAGCTCGCTCTCTCAACTGCGATGCGGAGCCATTCACCCATTGCCCATGACAAGATGCCCACATTGCGCTGCATGGAACGGTTGCAGTCGCCTGTACAGATCCTCTGAACGAATGGACCAAGCTCAGGCTTTGCAGTGGGCTCTAGTGTAGTAACATTGAGATCGAGGACCGAAAGTTCAAGAGGATTGACAGTCATTTCTAGTTTGGTGGTAAAGATTCCAGGGATTTCGCGCGATCGAAGAACGATGGAGTGAAGCTGTCTAAAGGGCTGATCGTCGGTTTCTGGTAAGATTGAGATTGTAGATGATGCAGTAAATGGTGTAAACAGCTGAAGATAAGGCAGTTCTTCAGCTGCCGTTAGCGGAACAGGGTAATGCGACTTGATATAGGCCATCTTGTCTTCAACGGGCGCCGCAGGTGCTGAGGCTATAGCCTTGCCGAATGGAAGAAGGGCTGTAGGCTTCAAGGCTGCTTGTAATAACTGATGTGTTGCTGTTTGACTTGGCTCTGAGTCCGTGTTGATGAGATGTCGTTGAATGAGGTCGAGCACTTCATTTTGGTCCACGGGCGCAAGAACGCGACCAGACTCTTGCATGACGCGAATTCGTTCATTTTCCCTTCGCGCGATCTCAAGATCCTTCTGCAATGACTCGATTTCTTTCTTGATCTGTTCTCGTTCTTTCTTCTTGTCTGCATCCGGATCAAATGGACGTAGCTGTCTTGGACCGGGCGCAGTTGTCGCTGCTGGCTTTCTCTCTTGAGAAGCTGATACAGCCTGGTTGAAGCTTTTTTTTGGCTTCTCGAAATGCCGTGATGGTGGCTTAGCCAGTGGAGAGCCACGCTGTTGTGAAAGCTCGCGGAACCTAACCGGGCTGTTCTGGAAGCTTTTGCGTGGTCCTTTATCTGGCGGTGGTAGTCTAGGTACAGGTTGTGGTGCCGATGGAGCTGTCTTTTGAGAGCTCGGCTGGGCTAGAGGTGGAATACGCGATGGTGGCATAGAAGCAGGTGGGGGCGAGGGAGAGAATTCTGGCAAAGGCGGAGGTGAGGTTGGAGAGCCTCGTCCTGGTTCGGTAGCAGGTTCAGGAGCGGGCTCTGGTTCTGACACTGGTTCCGACTGAGGTTCTCGGTCCTCGTGTTCGGCTCCAGGTTGTTGTTCTGGTACCTGAACTGGAGAAGACTGAGCAGGAGAGGGTGATCTGGCCTCAGATGATGATCGCGGTGGAAGCTGAATGTTAAGTGATGAGAACGAGCGAGCCGGCGATGGACTTGCAACAGGCGACGTAGACCTAGCTATAGATGGCTCTTCTAGAGGAATGGATTCCTCTGATGAAATAGATGGGTTGTCCTCTGGTTCCACCGTGGGCTCAAGTGTAGGCGGTCTTACTTGGGGTTCTGGCATAGAAGCAGGCGGAGGAGGTGGTGAAGAAGCCTGTACGGCTGGCGGTAACTCAGGTTCAGGCATTGAAGCAGGCGGCGCATCAATGTCCATTCGTATTCCGGCCGGCGGTGATCTCCTCAAGCCTCCACGGCGAAAAGGATCAAAGTCAGTATCCTCCGGCGCCATTCCCATCCGTACTCCAGCTGGTGGTGACCTTCTCAAACCTCCACCACGAAAAGGATTGAAGTCTGCCTCCTCCGGGGCGGGCGCAGCCACTGGACGCGATGCAGGCCTGGAGGGCGCTCTCCTAGCAGGAGATGTCATACCGCCCAGCGCATGCTTTAGCGACCCCGAACCTGGCGTTGCTTCACCTGGGCGCGTTGGCGTAGGAGCATCACTAACGATCCGACTTGTGGCCAAGCGCGCTGCCAGTGTTTCTGAAGGACTGTCAAAATTAAACTGCGCTGAAAGTCGATTGTTGGGTAATTTCTCAGGTGATCTGGATCTTCGTCGCTCAAATGCTTCTGGATTGTACCGTGACATGCTTGCTTTGGTTGGAGATGCATAAGATGGGCGCCTTCTTCGAGGCGATCCGGTTTCCTCAGCGGAAGTGCGCTGTCGCTTTGGTGCTGATTCCTCCATATTTTTATATAATTTGTGAGTTCGATTAATTGTAGTCTTTTCATTTCTTGAATTTTTAAGTGCCGTTTTCAGTCATTTGTCGTTATTTGATGTCGTCGCATTGGTAGACCAAGGTACTTGTTTACTTGAACGGACCCCGTCGCGTCTCTGTCAAAGTGGGCCTCACCGCTTGCCGAAAGGAGAACTCCATTTCGGCATTACACGGTTCCAAAATGCTGATTAAGCGGACTTGAGCTGTCGGACATAACAAAAACAGCTTAAAAACTTAATTATTTATATCTCTGGGGAGACCCAGTTTATCAATGTAAAGTTATTATATCCCTTTCAGTGACTATACAACTTTTCAAAGTGCACCTCTTATGGTAGGGGCAGCTGGTGTGAAATGGTGAACTTATTGATCCGATACACCATTCCAGGGCGTGGAATACAGATTTGGATATAAGAAGTTGTCTCTCTATTTCTGTGTCATGCATGAGAATAAATCTATCTCAAGCACCCTCTGGAACTTGAAATGGTAGGCTACCCGATACATATCTCCGAGACGTGGAACGAAGGCGAGGACAGAACAGAGCGTTTATAGACACTACACCCAGGATTTAGATCTTGACAGACCAAGGATCCATGCTCCAGCAGCTTCCACTGAGCCCCATCGAAGCGATGAGCTTCAACGCCGTAATGATTCGCCTTTGAGATTATCTACGATATAATGAGCTCTTCCGTAAGTCTCACAAGATATTCAGAGACCAGGGCTCTCATCTAATTAAGGATAGACATGTTGAAATTCTATGAGCACTATAATCTCATGATTCAGAGGCTAACAATCCGCTGGTTATTACTGATGAGATGCGGCAAACCGTCTACTTTGTACTAAATTTGCTATGCAAGCTTTAGTGCTGCGCTTTCTCACCCATATCCGGGCATGCTGAGATCGTTGTTTTCAATTCTAGACAAACATCTAATGTGCTGCTATCTGTGCTACGACTTACAACTTGTGAAGTCGAATCTAGGTAGGTCCCCGGCGACTTCCGATGTTTTGGTGGAGCCTACACTGTGGAGATCAGCCTCCATAGCGACTGCCATTGCCTGTCAGGGAAAAAAAATTGCCTGAAGATCCATCCCCAGGCGGGCGCGGTTGCCTCGGCCCTATTCCAATTTTTCTTCCGTCTCATTTTTTTCTTTTGCTTCTTGGGCATTAATACTCCTCTTCATCTTTCCCCGTCGCGCCATTTTCTACTTCTTTATATATTCGTATATTCTGTGTCTCTCTGATTCTGCGACGCTCGATATTTCCTCAAAAATTACAAACAATACCGTCAAAATGGTCGAGAAGCTCTACGTCACATACAACGATGTAAGAACTGCCTACTACCCCGCCACCCCGCCTTGATGATGAGGGCCGTGATGCGCATCATGAAAAGTTTCCGACTCGATGCGACAATACCCCCGGATTTGAGGCAACACACCTCATTTGTGGCTCGAAATGCTTTTCTTTGCCCTCATCATTCCTGCTGCACAGTTATGACACAAATACGTTGAACCCTGTCTCTGACATGCTCTCCAGGTGCACAAGATGTGCCAGAAGTCCGCTGAGAAGCTTCTCGCCGACTTCCAGCCCCAGCTTCTGATCGCCATCGGTGGTGGTGGTTACGTCCCTGCTCGAATCCTCCGATCTTTCCTCAAGAAGGGTGGCGCTCCCAACATCCCCATCCAGGCCATCGGTCTTTCCCTCTACGAGTCTCTCGGCAACGATGAAGTCGAAGCCCCCGGTACCAAGGTCACCCGAACACAGTGGCTCGACCTGACCGCCCTCGGCGAGATGGAGAACCTCGTCGGAAAGCGAATCCTCATCGTTGATGAGGTCGACGACACCCGAACAACTCTTGAGTACGCCGTCAAGGAGCTCGAGAAGGACGTTGAGATCGCCCGCCAGCGCATGGGTGACGGTGCCCCCGCTCCCAAGACTGAGTTCAGCATCTTTGTCCTCCACGTACGTATCACGAAGACGCTTCCACAAGTAATTACTGACTCCCGAATAGAACAAGGACAAGCCCAAGAAGGGTAAGCTCCCCGATGAGATGCTCGCCACTCGTTACTCCGCCGCCGAGACCGTTGGTGACGTCTGGATCAACTACCCCTGGGAGGCTATCGATATCGATGAGCACGACAGGAACGCCAGCCTGCAGAACAAGAGCAACTAAGTGTTTTATGAGAATTTGGAGTTGGGAAAATGGCGCACAGATTTAACGCGAGATATCATATAAACATACCTACATGACGAATGAGAATTTCCGAGCTTTCAGCTCAAAAGACTAAAACTTTGCCATGCCTCGAGATACCAGAGGGCTCGACTCTATGAGCCCAAAAAATGAAACTATCCACACTTCATACCAACTTACAGCGGCTCTTAGGGCATATCTTGGTACCTGCTAGCCCTGGATCTAAACACCCGACGTGACGATGCATGTCACAGATTTGGCAATAGCCAACAGTCGCCCATGATCAGTCCTGCAATTCTCTTGGCTTTTTTGAAACTTGGAGGTGCCGCCATCAAAGACACATAGGCCATTACCGCTGCAGGCCTAGCCGCATTGGCGGGTGATGTGTTGTTGCCTAAGAGCCTGCAGCTTGCTAAGATGTAGGCCTTCTTGAAAGCTTTCCATACAGTCTTGGTACATCGAGCTCGTGGCGATCTCTCCGGTTTGAAGGCAGAAGGTGGTTTTGGCCATGCCGGGTTATTGGCAACAGCCTTTGCCAATTCAAGCGTAGGTTCAATATTCGCGTTGAAGGTCTTGCATTGTCCAAAGTTGGTGATCCAAAGTACCACCACCGGTCTTGTCCCATGGAGGGCAAGCTGGAACTGGACGCCCGCCCCATCATATTGACACTCCCAGTGGATAATCGCAAGCGCAAGGCCCATCTGCCTGGCCCAGAGTACCATTTTGTGTGGTGCGGCTCGGAACAACTGATCAAAGTAGACAGGCCGGGCCAGCTTTTGGCTCATGGCTTCGTCCGGAGGAGCCATGTCGCCGAGGTGTACGTGGAGCCTAAGGTATTTCAGGTTCGGGTTACCCAGCATAGACTCTCTAATACTTGGGTCGCAGAAGGTTTTGACCAGAGCGCGTATGTGTTCAGGGGACAGAGGTCGTATGAACTGCATCCCAAAGCCAACAAATTCTCGTTTCGGATCGGTGTGGCCCTGGGCGATCTTGTATGCAATTTTAGGGACGCAAATGATCTGAAGCTTATTCTTCTGCATATACCATATACTTCTCTGAGCGGCCTCTGTCGAAGCGGCCTTGAAAGCAGATTTCTTTTTGCATATGTCCAGGGCAAGATGACCTGTCACATTACACCACCATCGTTCGAGACCAAGGCTTATTGCGTGATGGGCGTCATGCTCAGCCATGATCTTTTCGTAGGTGCTGCCCACCTTAACTGCGTATGTTCGGCGATCACCATACAAGACATATGTGTTCGACTCGATATTGGTCATGAGTGTATGGAGTCTTTTTGTCTTTCGTGTATCTGGGTCGAAAACATCGTCTCGTACCCATCTACGATCGATACGTCCTCGGTAAGGAGAGGATGTTTCTGATGGGAATGATGGGATGATCGTTGTACCATTTTGTTCCATCTGTGCCTCGTCCTTCTGCTTGTCGGCAAGTATCTCCGCTCTCATCTTGCGAAGTCTCAAGGCGAGAGTCATTTGTACCGATTAGAGTAAGAGAGGAAATGAATAAGTCAGTAATACCACTTAGACCAACCTTATAGACGGATTTTGTATGCACCCTGAAGCTCAGAGTTGGTGATTTCCCGTGGCCTACAGCAGATCTTCTCGTTTTCGGGTCTGTCAAGGGTCGAGTTGCCGAATGCTCCTGAAGAGATTGACGGATGTCGTGGATGTGGTTGATGTTGAGTTGGGAGGGGACACTGGGAGGCAAGGAGATGGGAAAGGCCTCTTTAAAGAAATAGAACAAAGTCTATTCGACCAGTGAGTAATCCTTCACTTCTCAAACTCAACAATTAACATATCTGATGTCTAAAATAAAAACGCTTCTTCATTGACTTGTGTCGATGTCTATCATCTAATCGTCAACTCTATTTAACCCAAGAGCCCCAAAGAAATGCACGGGGTATATATAAACTTCTCAAACGACAGCAACCCACCAGGTAACCTCCTCTCGTCGCCCAGCACAACCGAATTGACTTTCTTTGTTTAGCTCTCCTTTGAATCTTCGCTCTCATGTCTCTTCTTGAGCTGTTTCTCCGTCTTCATAAACTCTCTAATACCCACAGGCAAACTGGCATATAACTCGTCATCCCAAAAGTCTTTTGCGATCTTTGCCTCTCCAACCGAAGGCGCAGTCCAATGAGACTCCGAACCTCCGCCATCTGAATCCACAGATCCCTCAACCTTGCGCAAGGCTGCTTGCGCTTCTGCGTTTTTGAGCTGCCATTCTTCTAGGTCATCGCGGTACTGGTCATACACGCAATTGACGCACCCGCTCATACAGCAATTATCTGGCTCCTCTGGCTTGGGCGGCACGAGTACACCGGCGATATACGTCGCTTTAGCTTTTCGCGCAGCTAATCTCTCGTCTTTTTCTGCCTGTCCTAGCACGCGCGATCCGAAGACCAAGCGTGCTTTCTCTTCCGGCGTCTGTGTAGCCTGTCGTGTGGGGAACTTTTCTTGCACGCTCTGGTCTGCTGACTTTGGCGGTACTTCTGGCTTATCGGCGGGTTGTGTGGAGGGACTTTGTAGAATTGTATCGTAGTATGGACCTAGCGGACTGTTTTGTGGCCATTGTTCTGGTGTTGTTCGTGGCGCGGCGCTGACGATTGTTCGTGATGTTATCGTAGAGGAAAGTAATGGTCGTAACCTCGGTAGTAATCTCGTAGATAGTGACATTATGAGAATCTCGAACGGTTGGGATTAGGATTGCGATTCGGCGGGCACGGCTCGCTCAATTAAGTTTGTTGTGTGCGAAAGGCGTGGAAGCGAAAGTGAGGAAGCTGGGTTGGTAATGCAAAAGTCCGGAGCCGAGAAAGTTGGTGTTGAGGGTTCGGAAGTCCGTCATTTTTGCCTCGGACGTCATCGGTGGGGTGTGTCTGCTGAAAACTGCCCGGGGTGTGGAAGTGGTACATCTCAAGGGCAAGGCAATTAATGTAAACATATCTCACAAAGGATGGCAGAAAACTGACTTCGAAAGGACGATTCTTTTACTTAATTACTTGTGTGAATTTTGAGCAGCTCTTGGGCCATTTATTGCTCTGCTGTCCAAGGCCACTGCAACATTATGCTATAGATGACTTACTTGCCAACTTGGCGAAATCCCATCACCAACCCACTCTCATCCCTCTCAACACCATTCCCAATGACAATCCCGTGCGCGCGTCGTTCAAGAGCCAAAAGGCTCTTACCAACAGCATTATAATCACCAAAGAAAGTATGAGCACGGATATCGTTGCCAGAAGTCAATCCATGGCCCAGAGTAACACCCCACATGTTCCCAACGCGAATAGCATGGGCAGCCACGCTTGCATCGCGCTCTAGAAAGATAGAGTAAATACAACCCGTATACATGACGACAGCAGTGGCCTCGTTGGCTGGGAAGTCCCAGCGCTTACTGTCTGAAGAAACAGGGTGCCACGGCGTGACAAGAACATCACCTACCCGACAAAGAACCTCTTGCTCAACAGGTGTCTTGAGAACCATCGCCACACGTCGCGATCCACGAGGTGTACAGACTTTCATTCCGCGACGAATCTGCCTCATCTGCACAATTCGACCAGAAGCGAGGGTCACTTGTGTCGATGCCGCGAAGCAGACACCAGAACTGTTGCGATATGCACTCATGTTCACACTGCTTGGGCTGAACCTTCGTCCCCCATGCGTCCTAGGAGAGATAGAAGGTTCAGGCGCAGGCAGATTGTCAAAGATCTGGTCCAGCGAGTCGCGGCATGATTTAAACAGAGGACTATCCGTGCCGTACTGGAGAGGTCCAGGGTCCTTGAACGAGTTGCACACCTGGCGAGTGTGCGCGTTGAGCAAAGAGGGCAGAAAGTGACATCCCCATTTCTGGAAGTATTCTTTGCTTTCAATGGCCATGAAGACCTGACCCTTAGGCTCTTCGGCTGAGATGTCTTGCAGGAGCGACTTGTTCTTCTCATCGTCAAAGTCTTTCGCTGGGAGAGCGTCAAGTAATGTCTTTAACTCGTCGGCTTTGTGTTTTGTGTCGTTGGCGGGTGAACGTTCGCCATCGGGCTTGATGTCGAACATTGTTGAGATAAAGTTACAGATGAGGGATCTGGATTCGTGGTATGCGATTCCTGCGTCTGGAAGGTCACTGTATTCTAGAACACTGCGCTGTGCAGTGGCCATTGGAACAAAAGTAGCATCTTGGGACATCATAGCCTCAGGGACTTTGCGACTCTTGATGCAGTCCCCAGGTTTGACGTATGTTAAGTAAGCTTCGACGACGGAACGAGCAGGATCTTGCTCATTGAGAGACTCCAATTCCTTGAAGTTGTTCAACCGAAGGAAGATGTCGCGCGATTGGCCGAACTGCAGGTTTCCCAATGGCAAGGTCATCTCTGTCACGCTGTCCTCCGAATCATCAGCGAACTCAATAGTCGTCTGTTCCACAGAAGGACCCGTGGTCTCCTGAAGCTCCAAGGGCTTGGAGTAGGTGAGCTTGAGCACAGCGCGCGTTGCAAAAGTGCTTTGGAGATTCGCCACAGCGTGAACGAACACAGTTCCGATCATGCCGGCGTCGGGAATAAAAGCGTAATTACCACCACCTATCTCAGCAATGGACTTGAGAAGACCTGATTTGAGACTATATCCGAAGCCGAAGGTGTGGATGGATGCTGGGAGCGAGCCCATAGCTCGAATCTTGGGAACGAAGCCGGCCGCTGGGTTCCTGAGAGATAGATGTGAGCATACTTCAAGGTACAGTGGTGGATAGAGACTTACATGTGGTTGGGCATGCCATCCGTGAGGACCATAATGGCAGGGACGTTGGTAGAAGGCTCCTGGTCTGTCTTGAACTGCTTGATTCCATCAAGCAATCCCTGCCAAAGATTGGTCGCATCGAGAGGCATCATACTCTTGACATTTTTGATCGCACGCTCCTTATTCTCCTTGTTCATAGGCAACAGAGGCTGCAGAACCTTTGTCTTGGATGCAAAAGTAACGATACTAAGGCGATCATTCTCATTCATTGACTCAATGATAGTGCGCGCAGCATGCTTGGTCAGATCAAGAACAGACAATCCGTTACTCTCTTCACTCTCTCCTGGCACGGGCGCTGATTGACCCATACTGCCTGATACGTCGATGACTAGGACGATATCGCAGGGCACATGAGATATCTTGATGGATGGTTCTCTAGGAGGTTCGATCTTGACTAAGAGGGCGTTTTTACCTGGTACTGGCTCTAGACGAAGAGTTGCGTCTTTGTCTGAGATGGTACCGGTGATTTTATCACCATTTTCAGAATTTGTGGTGGTTTGTTCATCTTTAATGGTGCTTTTTGAACCATTGACAAGGCTGCGGAAAAGCGGTACTCTCTGTGAAGTGTGTTAGTTGGGATGTGATGCTGGAGAGGAGAATTGATGGGGGGCTCACCACCATGATGGGCTACTAATTATTTATTACTGTATCAAACAGTTTAAGATCTCACAGAGTCTCAGTGTAAAGAGGTAGAAGGTGTAGTTTGATAGTAAGCTGACAAAAGCAATGAGCGAGATCAACCAGTTTTAAATGCCATCTTGAATGCCAAAGTCCTACCAGAAGGATTGTTTTGGAGGCGAGTCTGACGGTCAGACCGATCTAGTTAGTTGAATAACTAGCATGGTTAATCCATGTGGATGGGATCCTGTCATACCGGGCTGTGCGACGCAATGGTCATTTCCCCAATATAATCGGCGTGACTTTTTAGTTTCTAAGCCATCGAGTGCCCCATTTCGTTCAAGGCATCTGTTAAGGCTGACTTTTTGGGCCGCCCTCCCGCATGTAAATGAGATCTGCCTGCGACTCTGCCTTAAAGCGGGGGTTAGCCAACAAAATTAATTCCGAATTTCTGGTACTGACAGGCGAAGGATTCTGATTCGCATTTGTTTCATCCATTTGTTGCTCCGTTTGTTGGATCCTTTGTTGTGTGAGATCGTTTGGATTGAACTGAGGCAGACATGGCTTTAACACGGAGGAACACCTTATATCCGGGATGCAGACGGTAAATAATGAAGCCTATTATTGTGAAATGGATGAATTATCATGTCGTTGAAGTTGACTGTGGAATTTCGTATCTGCCTATCTGTCTGCCCACCCAGGCTAGTCCTAAGCTTAGGCTACTATATAGAGACTTGGCTCGGGCTTACAGCGTGTGAACTAAAATAAGTCAGTCACCTAGTAGTGGCTTAAGCCGCTAGAGGTCCATTTTAATTCTTTACACCCACGATCTCATCACTAGCTTTTTGCCAACATGTCACTTTGATCAATGCAATACTCTAAGCTCCATTTTCTTCTTTTCTTCATTCCAATCTATAGACCTTCTATTCCGAATCCGCCAAGGACCAGCCTTGGCTAACCATGTCCCAGAACTCCTCTATACCAGGCAGTCTTGTACGAAACTCTAGGCAGAGCGATATCTCTTTGTCCACCTCATTTCTTCCTGTCCGTCGCCCAGATCAGCCTCGCTCAACCGCCTTTTGAGACTCTGGGCGCATTTACCCGCATCACGTTCCAGGACAGAAACACAAAGGTAGTCCTGCGTGGGTGGTTCCTCAGATCCCAGCATCCGATCGAACCAGTACAGATTCTCCTCCATAATGTCCTCAACATCGTAAGGAAGAGAGGAGATCTGGAAAATACCCACAGATGGCCCAGTCTGCGCTTCCTTGGTAGGCGGCACAGTCTTGGGGCTTACAAGTGGTGAATCTACAAGTGTAGCCGATTGATCCCAGTGAATATCCTTCCAGTCGATGAAAGGTTCCTCGCCATAAGGAATGACCCAAGGCGGGATTTCAGGCCCTGGCGACATAGCAGATCCCCATGTCGCGCGCTCGCTAGTCTCCGCGTAATCTCGAAGGGGCAGTGAATTACGTCGCGCAGCAACTATACCCTCCCACTCACCAGGCCAAGGCTTGTTCGCCGCCTCTACGCGGCGGATAAGCTCAGGATTGCATGGCTGAGGAGGGGCAGGAGAGCGCCAGAGACGATCAACGGTCAAAGGCTCCGAAGGACTGTTCCGCCGAGCGTAGTAGGGATGCCATCGAAGGATTTCCTCCTGACATTGGTAGTTCTCCGGGAAACTGAATGGGATGCCTGGAAACTGAGGGTATCCAATTTGTCGCCCGGGGTGCTTTTGGAAGACGTGGTTGTGGGGATGGGTTTCGAAGTGTTTCGCAGGACAGACTTCCATGCAGCCTACATTGGCGAGACTCTCCCACGCCTCAGTCAACTGAAGTAGTTCCTTTCGCGCAACCATCCACTCCCAATACGTCTCCCCGTGTTCCAGAAAATGCAGTTTCTCCATACCACCATTAGGATAGTACTGGTTCTCGTGGAAGTTATCGATGATGGATCTTCCCTTTTTCGTAAGCTCCCACATCTTTGCGCCAGCATCGAAGAACTGCCGTCGAATATCCTCCTCATACGCAAATCCTTCCGTGTTTAGAACAATTTCATCCCAATCCTGAGCTGTGATTGGATCCAGATGTTCACGATACCCATTCAGGATTGATGGGTCTATGACCTGATGGTAAGCCTGCCATCCAGAACAATAGTGATTGCCGTCGCAGACGCGGATTTGGCCGGGATAGCAACACGCTCCATGTCGTGGGCATGAAGTGCTTCCACTGGGGCCTTCAGGGATTGGAGTGTGGCCGATATGGTGTATGCAGTGCTGTGGTAGTTCGAAAGGGTGCAGGAGAGCTTGGCCGGTTGAGAGGTTGACGATTGCAGGGCGACGAGTGTCGCAGTGCGTGAAGTGGAAGACACTGATGTAGCACATGTTGAGTGTCGTGATTAAAATTTGTGTTGTGAAAATGATTTCAAAAATAAGACGTCTGCCAGAGACTGTGAATTGAAGCTGGAAAGTTATTTGGTGAGTGACAACTCAGCGACATATATAGCATATTTGCAGAGGCGTGAACATAATTGCTGGAGTCTGTTCGTAGAAAACATCATTGTTCTGAATGTTTTAACAAAGCAGGACATTACAGGGTACTTTGGTGTGAAAGGCGTTGTTCATTGTTAGTAGAAGGACATGGCTCTTTGATAGTGGTGAACATGCTCTTTGGAAGACTGAACATAACTTTGAGAGAGGTGAACGCAGGCCGACAAGAAGAACTACCATGGAGGCTGAGTTCCTTTTTACGTTCGGTAATTTCTTGTAGCAGTGAGGATTCCTCACTGGGAGAGAGTTCTGGGTGTATTTGATGGACCCGTCAAAGGAATGGCTGTTGATCCCATTTCATACAAGCAGACTCAACTGCCGCCAGAGTCGACACCATGGCGACAACCCGTCTTCGCAATAGCAAAGGCCTGGCTTTCTCAAAACCTGGAACGAAATAACGTGGTCAGTTCATCTTAGGTAATATCGCATATTGTGCCTTCTGTTCTTAGCAGCCTTTGCGCAGCTGTCGTGTCCTCTGTCAACACCTAGTGATTCAAGCCATGGCAGATCGGCAGACCAAGATCGAGTCATCTTTCAATTTACTATTAAAATTACGAAAGCTCATATATCAGATCGCTCAACATGCAGGTATATATCCCCAGCGCCCATCCCATCCCTCCTCCTCTCCACCCTCAAAGCCGCAACGCTATTCTTAACAACCCTCTCGATCGCCTCACCTCCACAAACAGCAATAGCAACACTCCCCGGCACACCCCCGACAGCTGTCCTCATAAATGTCGCAATCTCAGGCCGTCCCTCGCTATGTTCAATAGCTGATGCATACGCCCCATCCAGATCCATGTCGACCTCCTCTTTCAGCAGTTGCTCTTCCCTTCCACTCTCTGACGACCGTGTAGAGTCTATTGAGAAGCGTTCTAGTTCGACACTCGGTCCCCTTGCGGTTTCTGGCTCGATTAAACACTCGCGGCTTTCGTCGCGAAGAACGGCGTCGGAAACGGTGTTGGAACCTCTTGTCACTGCGACTTCGATCTTTGTTGAGATGCCCATCTCTTTGGCGCGTGAGAGCACGCGAGTTATGCGTTGGAGATATACCTCGGCGTGAGCTTTTCGTCGGGCGATGTATAGGACGTTGATCTTCCGAACACAGCCTGGCGATTGGGATGTGAGTAGATCCTCGAGGATCGGCGTTGTGAACGACCCTCCTGTTGATGCTGCGACAAGAACAATGTTCTCGTACTGCTTCCAATTCGGTACTGCCCCAAAAGGTCCTGTCACCAGCACGCGAAGACTTCCACTGTCCCCTCTCAATCCCGTCCTTCTCGCCCAATCGTTCAGATCTCTCGTCAAGCCCGTTTTCGTCTTGATCGTCAGCTGAACATCCTGCACTTTTGTTTGAGAGTCAGGGATATTCGCAATGGTAAATGGATGTGGTGTCTCCCATCGAAAAGTCGGCGACCAGATTAACACATGCTGTCCGGGCACCCACTTGAATCCAACATTTCGAATCGTCATGATCGTTAATTCGGAGTCAATAGCTTCGACTTGGGCGTCGTGCGCGTATCGCACAGAAGGGTTCGCCGAAACACGTAGCTTGATGTTCCGCCAGATCGGATTTGCCGAGCGTGTCACAACGTCGTACACAAAAACACCCACAGCGCACCAAATACTAAAAAGGTGGTGGTGTGGAACATGAAGAACCAGGAACACCAAGAGTAGCACAACAGAAATGATGTGTTGCACGACAAAGAGCTCGTACTTTATGCGACGGAAGAAAGGTAGCGTTGAGGTAACCGTCCAGGTTAGGATGAACCACGCCCCAATGCCTGGAAGTACCATCTTTACAGTCTTGACCTCGGTCCAGAAGAAGCTGGCTGCGAGCCACTCGTATACAAAAAAGCCGCCATGGATGGTCGCGCTGCCGAAGAAGACCCTTGACGCCCATCGATGGAACCAGTTGATCCTCTCGTATGAAGTCCCTAGTAAGAGACCGATTGGATTGACACGCACTGCGAGAAGAAACGGTAAAGAAGTCTGCGTCGCAGTAATCCAAGCTGCGCGAAAAGCGATGCGCTCGTGGAATTTGGCGTCATGTTTGATGGCCTTGTACGTAATAAGGAGCGTCACAAAAGCAGCATACGCGACCACAACGAGCGTCTTGCGCACCGGCAAAGTTGTGAACCAAACCGGACGCCCAACCAATCTCGCCGCAAAGTGCTTCGGTGCATCAACCCATTTCTCAATCGTAGAAATCGCTGTATCTGAACTGGCCCCCAAATCTCTCCTCTTTATCCTATCAATGTCTCAGCTTTTTTGTTGGCTTAGCATGTGATTATTCCCACTTACCTTTGTTTAGCAACAAAGATTGACACCAAGTGTGAGACAGAACCTATTATCAGCACAGTCGCAAAGACATACCAGTAAAGGCATGCAAGGAAGTGCTGTCTCACTCCATCCTCGCTCTGGTGGCCATGTCCGTGACCATGCTCTTCGTGTCCGTGGTCGCCGTGTCTTTTGAACAAGTCCATAACAACTTCCACAAGACTTGAGCTTCAATTAAAGATTAAAAGAAGAGAAGAAGATAGAAGTGGGAGTGAGATTCTAGTATGGAATGCCCTCGTATTTGGAATGAGATGGGCTTGAACCAACAAGGTCAAGCTTGTGATTACGTTATACACGATCTCCGAAGCATCCGAGCCGCCAATTGGTTGAGATGAGATGAATCTTGCTCAAAACGACTCAGCCACCTGAAAGTCGAGACAGGAATGGACCATTTCCGATGAATCTGGGCTGAAGTATTGAGTCCCTTGTATCATATCGTGTTTACCCCAGCTTCACTCAAAACTTTATCTTGTTCAGCCCAGCAAGCAGATGCTATTTTGGGATGGACGCTCACCCTAGACCGGAAGACGGATGAGTGTCAACCAAAGTTCAGAGAGTTTCACATGTTTGATGATGATAGTTTTAGTATCTTATTGCTTTTTGGTATTTGAATATGCATTGATTAATTATTGTGGTTTTACGACATGCGCGACGTGAGCTCCGTCGCAAGTTGCTTGTCTTCTGTTAATTCCGGTTTCAGCCCATCGGCTTCTACTCACAGCCGAAGCGAAACGGAGGCTATACTGAACCTCACTTTGGTATGACGTGATTAGGCATGTTGATGATAACTTAAACGTCAAATAACATATAGGGCTGCAGGGTATGTGACAATTGCGCATTGCATAAAGACCTCCAATGGGGCCACATGTTGTGGTGCTTTCGTTGGTACTCACGATTGTTTTGTAGACGTTCTAGATGCTGTGGGCTCACTGTTATGTTCCAACAACAACAACACAGCGAATCGTCACCCATGATTGTCAAACCGAGAGCCTCTTCATTCTAGATTCGGAAATTGTACAAGGTCATACCCTGATCCTCCCAACTTATCGCATCGCTTTATTTACAGCCATGACGCGGCGAGACAAGATAAGGCAATGAGCGACGTCGACAACTCACCCACCAACTCACCCTACAGCAGCATGTCTCATATCCCACGTCCTCCAACACCGCTACATATCCGTAAACTGCAAATCTAGCGTTCTTCCACTTCTGCCACCATCCTTTCAACTACCGTCCCGTCATGGTATTCATACCCGATTATCATCCATTCCCCGTCTCCAACAGGGCGCACATGACCAAAGCCACTGATCGTCAAGGTGCATAAAGCAGCGTCGCATTGTAAGGCATGTGAATGTTGAATTTTCGCGATTCAATACGACGCTATGAGGTAGTCTCCGATTTCGGTTATCCATGATATCAAGATCCAAGCATCATAGTGTCTTGCTTTACTGACTTGTCTTGCTTCACACTCTCTGCTATGTCTAGACGGAAAAGAGTCTCGAAATAAAAAGAAACGTTTTTTTTCTGGGCTCGAAAGGTCGATTAAGATAACCTTGCAGTAGAATGAGGCACAGCTCCGTAGGTGGCTGCTCATTTCCGTGCCTGGGCGTGGCCACCTCCCAAGACATGGAAGCTTACTACTTTAGATCCAATGGTCCACGAGCATCAGGTGCACGAGACAGCTGCCACAACCAGTCATGCAGGAGGGTGTTGTTTCTCTTTTAGCCATCAGATGTGCAATCTTGGGTTAATTTGAGACTCTTTTCCTCGGCTAATAATTCTGTCGCCGACTTTGTTCTTCACATGCTTTCTTGAGACTTGAATCTCATGATGGCAGTGTTCCAATGGTAATTTATTCAGGCCAGGTACCATCGGGGCTGTCAATTAAAGTCCCCTCCCATGTGCGCGGGGGATCTTGTGGGAAAGGTTCCCCAGGCTTTTGCCAAGACGTTCCAAGAAATGACCAGTCTTTTTAAACGTCAGCTATACTCTACAGTACCATCTAAGCATGGTCACTTTGTTTCTTGATCGCGATAACTACATACGCGTCACCAAAGCTCTTGAACAAAGAGCCGGCCCGACGGGAAGAGCCGGTCTTTCATTCCATAGCAACAAAACCACCTCCAACGCGCTATCAGTGCTACTTGTCGGACTACAGTACAAATGTGGGCGTTCAGTGTCTCAGACGCTGGGATCACCCCCGCGATGGACAAGCAGGGCGCTTGACTAAAGTTGGTTCAAGTCACGAGAATGAGAAACGACGCCGTCTCTGAAACGGGGGCTTTCGTCATGAGCGAAAAATCCCCGCGACAAGTGAAGCTGATCAGTGGGAACGTGTATAATTATGTATGAGTGAGTTGTAAAGAGACCACAAAGTCCAGCTGAATAACCTAGGCATGATTTGCATATCACAGTCTCGCTATTGATGGCACGTACGTATATGCAGCATGGATTGCCTGTGCAGTTGCAGTGGCCTTTGTACTATTTTTCGTCCCACTTGATGCTTGACACGTGGGGAATGATCAAGCTTCGAGACTCTTTCTATCATGAATACGGTAGTTAATTGACATTGACTCAAAGATATTCTCTTTATTATCCAAACACAGTTTTAAATGTAACTAGGCATGTCCGATAGATCTTCGTGGTTTGTAATCCTCTGTTGCACCACACACACATACAATCTAAACGCTCACCTCATATTCTGATCCAGACTTTCTCAGGCACGGACCTACCGAACCAAGAAAAAAGGCGCAGGCGGGCCGACGTAAAGTTGAGAAGCCAAGTTGGAATCCAACCAACCAATCCTTCCTGCGTCGACGTGGGGTCCCTGCAGAGAAGATCGATAGACTGCTTATTTGGACTTTGTTCCGTAGTAACCCGCCCGCTTGCTTCTCTAGTCTACAGTACTACACCACTGTATGTAGCTTAGTAGGTTCCTGAGCTGAGGAGATCAAGTGAACATTGCATTGTCGGTGTCAAGACCGGATGAAAATGAGACCAGAGCTTTGTCTCCTCCTCTTCCCGGGCCACCCCCAGGCACACAGACCAGAGGGACATTGTGGTGATACATGCCCTTGTCTTTCCTTTTTGTTTCTGTCTCTCATGAAACAGTAGCAACACTGAACATGTGAAGATTGAGGGGATCTTGAAGTCAACTGCTCGTGTTACTATCCAGACATGCTGTGCACGTCATATGATAACCCACCGCATTCCCAAGCATTTCGTCTGTTCCCCCCTGTTAAACTAAACCTCTTCCCATCCATTGCGATCTCGTCTATATTTTCGCTTATTGTTCATCGTTCTCTCGCTGTTGCTCCTCCGCTCTCCGCAGCCGAACCGGCCCCATAATCCTGACTCTCTTCTCTGGTCTCCATACCTACGTTCGATCGTCAACGCAGCCGCCGCCTTCGCCACCAACCTACTAAACAGGCGCTACTGTACAGAGCAAACTCCTCCCCACCGTTGTGACTAAACGTCTGTTAGGTAAGGTGACATTTCTTCTTTTTTGCTCCATCTTTGCTTGGACGATCAAATAGTACCATGAGACTAATCATTCTTTTGGTGTTTTCGTGTAAAGAAGAACGGCCGAGAGGGATTTAATCGCACCGCTAAAGATCGTCAATATCGTTCGATCGTGACCGCTCAAAAAAGAGGGATTCAATCTTCCATCATTCTCTTTCAACAACCCAAATACCCGGTGTTTACTGCCGGATTTTCTTCTTGGTCAATATTTTAACAGTCGTCGACTTATTATTATCCACCCACCTTTAAACGCCTATTCTCGTGGTCCGCGTCGGTGCATGACACCACCCACCACCGCCCACCAAAAACTCAACAGCTGCTTCCGCCGTCGTGCATATCTTCACCGCCCAATCCCAGAGGCCCTAGTCCAAAAGTCTTGTGTCTTCCCGCCTAGCACATCCCTGCTAGTGGTCCCTGGAACTGCAACTCAACTTGGCATCTGGGTCCTCCTAATCCTGGTCCTTGTTGGACAAGTTCAGAGAAAGTGCAGCAGTAGTGGGAAAATTGAAAGGGAAAAAAACGATCCCAAAAGGTGGTTTGCTAAATAAAGAGGACCGGCATCGCGCATCTGCAGACCGCAACTTTTTTCTTTTCGGCTCGCTTGCTGCAAGTGGTTGTCTTGGGTCTCCATTTCTTGGTTCTTTTCTGTTCCTCCCGCAACCGAGAACCCTTTTTCTTTTCGCTTCCGCCTCACCGCGAGAAAGGAGAAGAGAGGAAGAAGCTTTGTTATTGTTATTTCTCCTCCTGAAACCCTTGGCTGGGACTGGGTTTCTTTCGGAGATTGTTCTGTCGCTTGTGGTTCTAAGAGAAAAAAAAAGGAATGGAGGTGCTGTTATAGAGCTTGTGAATCCCCTCTATTCTTTCTCACAGCACATTTACCTCACTTACATTCTTTTCTTTTTTCTTCTATTCCTTCCTGGACAGAAACAATAACATTGATTTAATATTCCTTTTCCTCAAACCAAACCAAACCAAACCAAATCCCACCCCCCACTTCAACAACCACATTTTTATCTTAATCTTTATCGATACCAATCATCTTTATCAGTGGGTCGAGTCGTTGGATTGAATGCTACCATGATGGATGAGAGGTCCGAGTCTCGAGCGTCAGGAACGACATACCACAGCTTTGCCGATACGGAGCTTTTCGAGTCGGTGTCCCCTCCACCTCGACCACCCGTGACATACGATACCACCAGTCTTCAGAAACTCGAGCATCTTCAAAATGAACTTCAACGTCAACAGCAGCAGCCAAGTAACTGGGTGAGGGAGCGTCGACCCCCGACGGCAAAGATGCAGCGACAAGACTCGGGCTACGAGTCCAACACCCCGCGACGCACTTCTACCTCCAATACCTCCAATGGTGGATCTTCTATTGCAAACTACCACCTTGTCGGTCGTCGATCGTCCAATGGCTCATCCAGGGACAGCAGCAGTAACAGCAGCAACGGTTCAGGAGTCAGAACACGCTTCCGCGACCGTCGTCCCTCTCTTCGTCGCGCAGCAAAGACGCATCCTGTTCAACCAACCCGTACCAGTGCTCAATCGCTCCATCTCGTGCGCACCAACACAGCTACAGCAGCCCCAAAGCAACCTGCCGCCTTCTTCCATTTCCCCTCGCCAGACCCCATCCAGCTCGCCGACAGCGTTCCCGATCGTCGCGTCCAGCCCACGCCTATTCCCTCGCCGCCACCACAGACGACACATTACTGGACCAGCGACCGCACGCGCCGTCTAGAGTACGCGGCCATTGACGCTGCCACGCGCGGTGTGAAAGGCTGGGTGCTGAAACATCTTGTACCAGACTGCTTCGTATCTCGCGAGAACAGACATGTCTCGTTTGACGACGATACAGGAAGTGTGCGGCGGTATCGGCTTGAGTTGGAGGATGATCATTCTCACGTTGAGAAGACAACGGTGGGCGTGAATAAGAACAAGAACGGCAGACGACGCAAGGGATGGCGATTCTGGAAACGCCAAAAGGCTGAAGCTCGACCGGCGGCTTACATCTGATCGGCCTGGTCTTATCTACCAACCAACCAGCCACCAAACTATCACCAGGGGTATTCATCCAACAAAGAAAAACAAAGCCCCTCCCCCATCCTCCGCACACCTACCTTATCGCATCAAAGCAGCATCGTTGGCGTTATATACCCGTTGTTTTACTATTGGGTTTGACTTTTTAATTGTTCATCTTTTTACAGTATCGCACAGCACAAGACGCAGAAGCATGATAATGATTTGTTGCAAGCCAAGCATATTTTCTCTTTTGGAAAGCGTACACAACAAGAAAAGACCGAAATGAACTAGACGAAGAGATGGATGCATGACTCATATGGTGAGGAAGTATTGTTATTGATTGCCATTTTCTTCGTTTTACTGCTACCCTCCATTTACATACACAGATTTAGGGCTGTTGCTATTTATACCATCCATAGTTAGTATTGTTTAAACCAAAGAAATTGACATTTCTCAAGAACAAACATTTTTTGTGCTACAATCCGGTGATCATCTGAGTCCGTGATGTTTCTTTGTTCTCGAAGCACCGGGCGGACAGCTTGGACCACGCGGTTGGTTGGAGTCTGAAGTCAGGTCTTGACAGTAAGAATGACACTGTCGCCTTGGACGGGAGAAATCTCATTTCGTCAAGTTAAGGCCTTGCATATACTCTTGCGAAATGTCTACTTCATCGGAATTGAGCGACATCGATACTCCCACGATGCTCCTCTCACCGATTCAATCACCGACACCCTCTGTGTTCCGCTCCGTGTCCGAGGGTCCACTTCGGCGATCAGCATCGGAGCCTTGCATACTGCCAATCACTCCCGCTGGAAGCCTTGACTCGCCCGAACGAAAAGATGCAAACAGTCCGCAACCGTCTCGAGAAGAGTCTATCAATGAAGCAATTGAACAGGTCCCTTTCAGCCTTGCTCGAATGGTGGTCAACATGCAAGAATACTACACGGCGGAGCTTGAAGCCGAAAGACAAAGGACCGACGAACTTACACGACAGAATGAGGAGATGATGAGAAAAATAGGCGAGATGGACAAGCGGCTTCAGATGCATGTTGTTTTGATGGAGGGATTCGTCGGATTTATGAGAGAAGTCAAACAAGGACAACTCGCTGTCGCCGAGCTTGAGATTGCGAAGCAATTTGGGGGAGTTCACCTGCAAGAAGTCCAAGGGCTCATCTGCGCGCCTGTTCAACAAAGCGTTGAAGAGCCACCTTCAAGTGAAGAAATTCGTGTGGCGACCGACAAACAAAGAATTGTGCGCTTCGAAGAGGAAGAGAGTTCCCTTGACAGCAGCATCTTTGATCAATTGCCGCCCACGCCGGATATGGACACAGCGCCTGTACGGAGCACTGGGAGACGAGCGCCGAAGAGGAAGAACCCACCCTCAAGGCCACATAGACATGCGAAACGACGGACGAAAGCGGATGTGAGAAGTGTTAGGTTGAGGGATACGACGTGGATGCCTATCAATGTTGGCGGTCGGGTGGGCCAAGATGAAGAGTCGGGTGATGAATACCAAGAACAAGACGATGACCAGGACTATACTCCAGACCTGGACATAGGAGACGAAGACGATAACAAAGAGGAGTCAGAGTCAGAGCCAGCATCACGGCGCACATCCTCATCCCCATCCCCCTCAGGCCCCGGCACCGAAAGGCCCCGCTACTCCGTCTCCCGCTCCGTGGCACCGCGCTTCGCCATCGGCCCTCCTGGTCTTCCCCCCTTCAAATACCACCGAATGCCCAAGACAGTCGCACTAGTATGGAAAGAATGGAAGCACGGGAGTCACGGTAATCCTGCTATCGAAGCGCTCGAGAACAAGTACAACACGTCGTGGCGTATGGGTACGTTGCAAGAGCGCAAGTATGCGAGCAACTACGTTGGTGTAAGACAGAAGATTGCGAGGAAGGTGGAGGAGATGTGTGGAGAGGAAGGAATTAGTGCCGAAGAGGCCTGTGAAGTCTTGGACAAACGGGTTGATGGACGAATGTAGCTTTTGATGACGGCTTTGAGGAAGGGGGAGGATCCGTTAGTTGTTATACCGAGCAGGAAGTAGGCCTGGGAAGGGGGCCGTCCATGGAGCTTAGATGTGTACACATACTATGTGTCTTGCAGATTGCGACAAGTCTCGGGACAATATGGAAAGGATATGTGCAAAGTCAGCAGACTAATGTTTGACCTGTCCCAATGCTTAAGAGAGATGTGTTGCTATTGCAAGGGTGCCTTTAATATGATCGCCCTCTCGTAGAGGATAACTCTGGACAGGCGAGATAAGATCAGTGCCTCGCGAACCTGATCTGTCCGCTCGATATACGTGGCATGGGCAGTCATCACTATGTCGACTGCCTTGCGCCTTGCAGTTGTTCAAGTGCGTCTGTATGAGCTGCAATTCGGAACGCCAGTCGTAGGGTGATTCACTTCGTGACCGAGAGTGTGAGTAATCATGGATGCGCTGTGACAAAGACCGGCTTTGTGAAGTGATGTGAAGAATGGTCATAGAATCCATGAAAGTTGCCTGATTGAGGCCAGTGATAGACGGTGAAAGCATGTATACGTACGTACTAATTCACGGTTGTTCTCTCACTTTCTTCATCTATAAACACTTTTGGCTCAGCGCCTTATGTCTGACATCTAGACTTGAGCTCGCAACAGACTGAGGAAAGCAGAAAGCTGACCAAGCATTCAACAAGACCATTAGTAGATACCAGAATCCATCTAGAACAAGGTAACCATGCCTAACCAAAGCAGCTCCCGGGCGATACCCTATCCCTTTAACACTCCATTCTACGTACCCATTGAGAAACTCAACCGCGGTCCCAACGGCCGGGTATACGATGCGAACCAACCCGTGCCGACAGTTGAAAACGCCACCCAATTACTGTTGACTGACAACACCCTTGAGTTCAACCGCAAGGTTGATAAGAACTGGCAAGCGAACGTAAGTCGGGTGATAGGCCCCGAGTTCTCCATACGTTGGGGAGATCTGAACACGATGGATCTCAATCTCGAGCGATATGTACATCAGCAGTGTGGTGGACACGTTGTGAAGCCTGGACGGTGGAGCATTGACGACATTGAGAGAGCGGGGAGGTTATTGGCATGGGGAGTACGGCATGTTGTGATCGAGGCCCTCATCGGTTGGCCGTCTAATCAATTGACTGAGGAAGAACAGGACAAGTTTCGTGAGTTTATACATGATGAGCTGGCAATGCTTGATAAGCAATAGAGATATATCATAAAGACAGTATTAGGCATTTAACAGGGATTAGCAAAATAATTGCCTCGATCCCGGGTATACCCCCGCGTTTTATCTTACATATTGAACTCGGCGCGTACACACTATGTCTCTGCCTTGAATTCTATAATAAACATGCTTGCCAAACTTTGCACAGGGTGTCAGCATGCATTTACTACTCCCAAGCCACCTAAAAGAAAAGTCCTTGACATCTACTATTCTCCATTCCACGAGGGACCATGGAAAGCCTTCCAGGAGCAGTCAGATGCCTCCCAGGGTATTGCCGAAGCTGTTGGTGCATGCGACTTTTGTGCATTCGCCGTCGCATATGCCACTTCAGATAAAGCCCTTGGCGACTTTTCAATTGGTTCCTTCGCTGATATTGACTCAGAGGCGCCTCTCCAGAAACAAGGGGAGCCTATGCTTGCTGTATGGGAGCGCGTCATGTATAGCTTTGAAGACCTTTTCTCCAGAGGCCTTGGACTCAGAAGGCAACTAGTGGATAATCTCAATCAGTTTGATATGCGAATTTTTGAAGCCACAGGTGATTACTCGGTCTCTGTTCAGTAGGTATTCGCTGGCTGACTGGATTCGAGATCCTCGCCTCAGATGTCATAAACCGATTGACAGAGCGTCAACAAGTACATCTAGTACATCTAGCTTCAAGTGTTTGTCAAATTGGATGAAGAATTGTTCGCAAAACCATCAGTCATGCCAAAAGCTACATATGAGAAGTGATCAGCTTCAGCATTGGCTCCCCGCTCGACTTGTCAAGATTATCTTGAATTCCCAGGGCACACCGGAAACTATTCGAATCATAGAGACGGATAGAGACGATGCCAAGTCCCAACAGATTCAGTATGCTACCTTGAGCTACTGCTGGGGCAAAAAGGCGCTCACGAAACTTCTCAAATCTAATTTCGATATCATGACAACCAGTGGTTTGTCTGTAGACAACCTCCCTTTGACATTTCGCGACGCTATCACTGCTGCGAATCGTCTTGGGCTTGAGTACATCTGGATAGATGCTCTATGCATCATTCAACTCGATGCAGAAGACTGGACTGAACAGTCAGTCACCATGGCGAAAGTCTATACATATTCCGCCATTACTCTTGCAGCAGCAGCCTCACCAGACGCCCATGGAGGGCTTTTCCGAGATCGAGAACCCACAGGCATCAATGGCACCCGGGTGGATCTCAAATGGCCTTTTGTTGAACTTGAAGGAGAATTCCTGATAGTACCTCCCGATCCATGGCTCAAGGCCGTCGCTAAATCTCCCCTCTTGAAACGTGCATGGGTTTTCCAAGAGCGTCTATTATCGCGCGGAACTGTCTACTTCGCGCATGATATGCTGTACTGGGAATGTGGTGAGCTTTATGCTTCCGAACTATACCCCGAAGGAGGGCCATGGGATTTACAATATAGATACAAAGAGCATAACGCTGGTGAAAGGTTGCCCCCGGGTGTGCAGGCTGTAGGAGACTACCGTTTCAAGCATATATACACTGATATTCTTACACAAAGATCAGCACAGGACAGAACGGTAACAGATGAAGAGATGTTTCTTTACGTTTGGGCTTCTGTTGTAGCCCAGTACAGCGCTGGGAAACTCACAAACGGAACCGACAAACTTGTCGCCATCGATGGAGTAGCAGAGCAAATGACGTGTCTTGTTCCAAGAAAATATTATCTGAACGGGCTTTGGGGTCAGGAAAACCTTCCGCATTTTTTACTCTGGCAAATCAGCTGGCCTGAAGAGACACCACCCAGCAGCAAAGTCGCACCGAGCTGGTCTTGGGCATCGGTCAATACACCAGTGGAATTCTTCTTTCTATTCCGCGCGCAGACCGAGCCTAAGGTAGTCGCGGAAGTTATCAGCATTCTCATTCCTGACGATGCAAAGGCGAACCCTTTAACAATGTCACCTACTACAGCCCTGACACTCCGCAGTCCTCTGACAGAGGTAGGTTTTCGACAAGCGTCACGCTTTTTCCTAGGGCCATTACATTCGTGGTGGTGGCACCAGGACCTAAGACAACAATGGACTACCATCAATCCACTAAACTTCAAACCAATGCTTGTTTTTATGGGAAAGGGCCTGAAGGCGGATCATCCATGTATAATTCTGATGGATAGGGACGTGCCCAAGAACACGCGAGTCTTTGCATTCAAGATTGCAGAGGCTGAGATCAAACAAGATATGGGTGTTATGGTGCCGTCCGAGTGCGGGCTGTTGTTAACGCCGTGTACGGATGAAGGGCAAGAACGAGGAACCTTTGTTAGGGTTGGACTTTTTGAGATTGGGCCGAGTCGAATGCACAGGGATTGGCTTGATCATACAGCATTATTTAAATCTAGAACAAGGTTAAGGGAAGAGATATGGAGCGAGTCGGAGATAGAAGAAAGATTCTATAAAGAAAAGGTTGAGAATAGTAAGTATACTATTAAGATTATATGAGGGTAGACATGATGGATATAATCAAGCTTTTGAGTTTACGAAAGAATTAATATCTGGGGTTTTGACATTAGAACCAAAATTATCCATTTCAGAAGAATATGAAGAGAAAGGAGACGGGGTATCTGGCAGTGTAAAGTATCTTGAAGGATAGTAAGCAGATGAGGTATCATGAGACTGATGCTGACTGACTTCCCATAACAACATTCATACCGATTCGATTAAAGTTCCCGGGTAAGTAGTTACGGCACCGAGACGCTAGACCCCGGACTCTATGCTTTGGGGTAAAAGGGAAAATCACCTAGTGCCTGGTCTAAAACGCCATAAACAGATTGACTAATGTCGTATCTGATATTCTCACCAGTTAAGTCGCTCGACTTGGTGGCTTCATAACCGAGTGATGCCGATGTTGGTCTGTGCTCAGTTCGGCCGGGCGGAAGATGGGGCACATTTTTGGAGAAGAAGAGGATCCACTTTACGGCATTCGGAGGTGATGAGTAACGGAAGACCCGGGGGCAGATGGACGCTATGAAGAAGTACCGGAGAAGCATCATGCAGCAGAAGAGAGCCTCATGGATATTCAGAGTCTATATAATATGAGAGTTCTCGTGGTAGTCAAGTCCAACAGGACTCGAGACTGGTCGTGGTCAATGACGATGTATGCAGATCAGGCCATCCGCCATTGACACCCTTTAGCCGGATACATTGCCTAACAATGACACCCCCCCGATGCAGTCGTTTCTCGGCATCATCGGTAGTAGATGTTGGGGAAGCCCACTGTGCGATCAACCAGACAACTTGTTGACCTTCCACCAATTGGTTGTAAGCTATGCACCTTTTCACAGTATTTGGTATGACACTACGGAAATGTAAACCCGAAGACACTCACTTTACTGCACCTCAGACGGTATGCACTCAAGACAGTTCATGCGGGGGCTTGGCAAGCCTTCCCTTATCCCCGCGGTTGGAGTTGTACCTGTTTGGTGAGGCTTGAGGCAGAATGGTACCTGAGCATCGACCCATTGTCAAATTTGGAGAAGGGACAGGCATTACCTGGGGGCTTGTCACCGCGTGGTGAAGCGTCCACTGTAGCCGACCCTGGGACGGCCACTGAAATCGATTCATCCCCGCTCTACGTCCAGTGGGTTCGGTGATCCACATCTCGTCACCACCAGACTGCTAAGATTGGGTAGACGAGACTAACTCGAGTTCTTCTCTTTCTTCTTTCTCTTTTCCTTCCTCATCCCACTTGGACTTTTTGTGGTCTATTTATCCTCTCTACCTCTCCCTCCCTCTGTATACTTTTTGTTGGACAATCTCCCCTCTTCTTTCTTTTTCTTGTTCTTGTCACAGTCTTCATCATGGCTTCCCCCGTTGCTTCTGCCGCCCTCAAGGCGCGCGTGCGCAATCCCGCCCTCCTCAAGAAGCTTGCGCGACCTGAGGATCTGATGCACCACTTCCCTAATGGTTCTTACATCGGATGGTCTGGCTTCACCGCTGTTGGATACCCCAAGTAAGTCCCCTCGAAGTTGTGAATTGGTTGAGAGCGAAGAGTGAGGAGCTGGGGAAGCTGTGTCTCCCCGCCGGCTATTATGATCCAGTGCTCCTCATTACCCGAGCTTGGCGCAAAACAGACCAGAGAACAATTGCGCTGACCAGATGTTTTGCTCCACGACAGAAAGGTTCCTGCTGCTATGGCCGACTATGTCGAGCAGAACAACCTCCAGAGCAAGATGAAGTACTCCCTCTTTGTCGGCGCCTCGGCAGGTTCCGAGACGGAGAACCGATGGGCTGCCCTCGACATGATCAACCGACGAAGCCCTCACCAGGTCGGCAAGGACATTGCCAAGGGAATCAACTCTGGACGTATCAACTTCTTCGACAAGCATCTGTCCATGTTCCCGTCTGACCTTGTTTACGTACGTACAAGAAAGAATTTACCCTTTCGCCCGTTAAAGCCCCACCATTTTGACGCTTCGGCCTCGCTTTAATCTCCCACCGAGCTTTGTTACTCTGCGCCTCCGATTAAGAAGCAACGCGGCTGACACTTGTTGATACAGGGCTTCTACACCAAGGACCGTGCTAACAACAACCTCGATGTCACCGTTGTTGAGGCTACCGACATTCTCGAGGATGGCAGCTTTGTTCCCGGTGCCTCTGTTGGTGCTACACCCGAACTGATCCAAATGGCCGACAAGGTACGTCACCGCCATGACGCAAAGCAAGAGAATTGAACTGACAATTGCGCTTAACAGGTCATCATCGAGGTCAACACCGCTATCCCCTCCTTCAAGGGTCTCCATGATATTACCTTTACCGACGTTCCTCCCCACCGCACACCTTACAACATCACCGCTGTTGAGGACCGCATTGGTTCCACTTCAGTCAAGGTCGACCCCTCCAAGGTCGTCGCCATTGTCGAGTCCGACTACTGGGATGCCACCGGCCCCAACGCCGCTATGGACGACACCTCTCGCCAGATCGCCGGACACTTGATTGAGTTCTTCGAGCACGAGGTCGCCCAGGGCCGTATGCCCGCCAACCTGCTGCCTCTCCAGTCCGGTATCGGTAACGTCGCCAACGCTATTGTTGGTGGTCTCAACGAGTCCAAGTTCAAGAACCTCAAGGTCTGGACCGAGGTCATCCAGGACACCTTCCTCGACCTCTTCGACTCTGGAAAGCTCGACTACGCTACCGCCACCTCCACCCGCTTCTCCCCCGACGGTTTCAAGCGCTTCTACGACAACTGGGACGCCTACGCCGACAAGATTCTCCTCCGAAGCCAGGCTGTTTCTAACGCTCCCGAGATCATTAAGCGTCTCGGTGTTATCGGCATGAACACCCCCGTCGAGGTTGACATCTACGCCCACGCCAACTCCACTTGCGTCAGCGGAACCCGCATGCTCAACGGTCTTGGTGGTTCAGCCGATTTCCTCCGTAACGCCAAGTACTCCATCATGCACACTCCCTCCAGCCGACCTTCTAAAACCGACCCCCATGGCGTCTCTTGCATTGTCCCCATGTGCACACATATCGACCAGACTGAGCACGATCTCGACGTGATCGTCACCGAGCAGGGTCTTGCTGATGTCCGCGGTCTCTCTCCTCGCGAACGCGCTCGTGTCATTATCAACAAGTGCGCTCACCCCAAGTACCAGCCTATCCTTACCCACTACTACGAGAAGGCTGAGAGCGAGGGTCTCAAGAAGGGCATGGGCCACGAGCCTCATCTCCTCTTCAACGCTTTCGATCTCCACAAGGCTCTTGCCGAGGAGGGCAGCATGCTCAAGGTCAAGCCTTGGTAAACGGAAATCAATGAAGGAGACTGTATATAATGTGGAATGCTAAATAGAAATGACAAATTTTGCGTAGCCTTTTTGTTTGGGTGTGGGATGGATATTGGATTGTATGCATGATTTGGCTACATAGATGTTTTGGATGATAATCCCTGGCAATTAAACATTGATCTTGATCATTCTGATGTATGTTGTATTCGGGACTGTGACAATTTGGCAGACAGTAATTGGCTAGTTGTGAAGTCATCATCGGAGTATTTCCGCTGAAGTTCTACGTCAGTGGTTGCTCTTCGGAGACAGTTTTAGAGCCGAAGTTTTGGTGAATCGAGTCTGATCACACGCCTCTGCCGTCTTCAACGGGTAACATCATCAATGTAAATTTACGCACTTGGTACTCGTCCGAGTATCGAAACTGTGTCTCTTCGATGAGAAATGTTTGGTAACGCATATTCATCCAGCTCCTATACTCCTTCGAATTATCTTATGTACCTTTACTCGAGTCCCTCTCAGTTCTTGCACCATCCTCTTGCGACGTCTGCCATACTCCCATGTAGATTCATTCCGTCTCTTATTCCAACGCCATTCCATCCTAATCTCAGTCATAACAACCACTGCTCTTCATGTAGAAACACAATCTGCATTGAAACTCTTCTCTTTAACTTTGGCTGTTCATGATATCGTTCCATCAGCAACCACCTTTTGATGTTTACGCCAAACGTTCAGGCGTTGCACGATCTATTAGGTAGTTCAGAATACACTCGTTCGTTGAGGGTCTAGGTAAGCACGCAAGCTCGTAGGGAGTTGTCGCACCCACTCGGACGTGGTAATCGGCACCAAGTTTCAGAAGCAGTTTAACCAAACTTGGATCTCCATGAATTGTTGCTTCACATAAGAGCTGCGCCATGATAGACTTCTTGGCCATTTGATCTGTGTGTTTTGCACCATCTGCAATAAGACGAAACTTTTGCGAGAACCACTTCCAACCATGAAGAAGCGGCAATGGATCCTTCGCTGAATCCTTGCTGGTCAAGTATCCTAGTCTTGAGATCGTGTTGCGACACACTGATAGTGCGAGTGGCTCCAAGGAGGACCTTCTACATTGTTCCTCATAGGCGTTTGTGACCCTCTTCTTCAGTAACTCAGTGAAGAGTTCGTCGAGCCACGTAGGCGGCAGTTCATATGAAATGACCTTTGAAACTACTTCGACGCACAAGAAAGACCAGACGGTACCCAAATGACTCGATTTGGATACCACATCGTCAGGTAACAGGGCCATTACAACCCTAACGTCGAGTGACTTAGGGATGTATCCCTCTAAGGCCCTCAGCAACAGCGACTCAAACGGCGTTGTCGAGTCTAATTTTCGACGCTGTTCCGGCGAAAAGATCCCTTTCAAGATCTGTACACATTGAAGATCTGATTGTAAGCTGATCTCGTGCAGGGGACTTCCCTGATATTCGTCATTCTCGTCGTTGTATTGAACTCCAATTTCGACAAGCTTCTCGATAACATCCGCTGATCCAAGCTCCGCTGCGGCGCGGTAGATGGGCTTTGAGCACCTCCAGTACTCCTTCTTGTCGCAGAACCCAAGTAACAGCTCTACCGATGTTCGATGTCCATTGACCAAGGCACAACATACTGGGGTATTACCAGAATCTGAAACTAGTTGGAGGGCAGAGTTCCGCTCCTCTTCCTGAATTAACACTCCGAGCAAGCCACTATTACCTAGAAAAGCACTATTGTGCCAGATTGTCTGGCCTGCACGGTCCAGTGCTAGAGAATTTGAACCACGATTCAACAGAAGGCGCAAAACACCTTCACCATCATTGTCAATACACATATGTATCGGTGCATATCCCTCTGTATTCTGGGCGTTAGGGTCAATTCCCCATTGAAGTAAAAGTTTAAGACAATCCACGGAGAGGCACGAAATAGCAGTTTCAAGGATTGTAGATTCTGGAAGTTTTTGATCAAAGGGACCTGCTTGTTTCGATTCTTCAGAAAGGTAAATGGCTTCCAGGAGCTCAGAATCATCTTTTTCCAAAGCTAGATGTACCAACTCTGAAAGGCTGCGTCCTCCTAAATCACCAGATATTGTCGACTTGATCAGACTTGTCGGGACGTCTAATCTCATAGACCTTGCGAAGCCGAAACACCAATCGTAGAGACGGACCTCAGGTCCCTCGCTCATATGAGTGGACATCTGCTGTTGATTCGAGGTCTGGATGGAAGCAAGCGCGTCGAGCACGTTCAAGACTGGCGCGCCGTTATTGTAAAGTTTCTTGAATTTGCCTGGGTCGAAATCATACCAAACATTGGTGTAGATGTGAAAGAACCATTCCGGATCATCTTCCTCTACAGGAATCCCATGCCGGATCAGGTTCGCAACAATCCCTAGACCATGGATATCGGAAGAAGCTAGCACAGCCAGACTAAGTAACGAAGTCTGTTCGGGGGGCGTGTTGAGACGCGAATTCTTTTGAATAGCCTCTTTCAACAGCATGTCCACTATGTCACGCCTCTTCAACGGCGATGTCTGAAGTTCATCAATTCTTTCGTTGCCTGGTGAATATCCTTGCCGGTCAAAAACAGTAAGACCCCCAACCGCAAATTCCAACGGAGTACCATATCTGCTTTTCAACTCCATCTTTGCACCACCATGCAGTAGCTCTCGGCATACCTTTTCGTAGCCAAGGGCAGAAGCCATATGCAAAGGAGTAAATTCCGGCCCGATGGTATTGGAAATGGTGAATAGCGCATAATCACACTGGATTCTGTCATCAGACCTGTTATAACACAGAGGTAATGAGACTTGGCTGACTACCTCCACTGCCCATCTGTGGAAGTTTGGCGTTTTCCGTAATAGGGTACGAAGATGATCTTGGACAACCCCATCGATTTTTTCAGGTCCGTAGCTCCACCAGCAGACCGAGGCGATCTTGTGAAAAGGCCGAACCTTGCGTATTTGGAGTATAGAATTCACACCCTCCTTGTCTGCTTGTAGCTTTTGCGCGAAATTCTTCAAGTTCAAAAATCTCAGAGACAATTCCGAAAGACGATTCTTAGCCCGCTCGAGAGAAATGCCCCAGCTGTCTAGTATTGGATACTTTGAACCACCGCTTTCGAGGAACTCTTGTACTGTGAAATGCGCGAATTGAAACATCTTTCTGTGACCGTTGGAATGCTTTAAAAGCCTTACTAGGCATCCGCAACGTCGGAGAATCTCTTGCTCGTTGATGATTTCATCTTCGTCCAGTTCGTCAGAGTTTCCGTGGATGGAGATGGCTTCACACATGGCTAGGGAGTCGAAGCTCTCATCTTGAATCATCATTAGGAGCAAAGTGTCTTTTACCAATTGTGTTGATGCGGTGTCAATACCATTGAGAACTCTCTCGTAGGTATCAGGAAGGGTTGGAGGGAGATGGTTCAGAGCTTTGCGGCGAGCTCCATCAGTTGGTAGCCTACACAAGTGATCGAGCTGGCATGCTACCCAGCGAAACCTTTCCGAGTTAGCTGATAGGTGTATAAGATTTTGGTGGGTACTTGCATCCCCTGAGCGCCTTTGACGAGCTTCATCATGATCTCATCCTTAAGATTCATGTTCCCGAGTCGGAGCTGCTGTTCGTTAATGAGTCTTTCCATTTCTGATGCCACATACAGCTCGATATCTTCAGTGTGAGCTTCAATCTCAATCCAATGGAAGTCTTTTCCAATCATTTCTCTAATAAAAAGCTCGTCTCGGCTGAGTAGGGCCGTATTGATGTTCTTATTTGCTGCTCCCAGCGACACCTGTGATAAAGAATTGACTGTTTCTCTTGTATGATCGCCGCATTCATCAAGGCCATCAATAATCAAATAAACACGGTCAAATATTCCGCACATCTCGCAAAGTACCTTGATGAGCCTTGATAGCTTCATTTGTCCCGGGAGTTGATCTGGAGGATGAAGCTCTTCGTGGTAAGTTTCGAGTACTTTGTATGCACATTCATGTTGACGGGCTAGCTGGGAGCATAGAGTGGACAGGATGTTGCAAGGCATGACTGCCTCTGGGTTTCTGTATGTACAAAAGAAGTAGCATACAGCAGCCCTAGGGTTGACAGGAAGACGCTGGAGGCACTCGTCGATGATGGCTGCTGCAATAACCGACTTACCAGCGCCAGGAATACCACTGCACCAGATTCTTGCTTTATCGGTGGAAATCCACTCCGCGAACTCATGGCCTTGGGTAAGCCAGAGGGCTGTCATCGGATGCCTCAAGTCTTTGTTGGTCTCGAAGTCCAGTCGAGGGTTAGTCTTAGTAAAGGTAGATAGGATTCGTTTCCGCGTCTCATCAAGGGAGATCTTTGTTTCAATGTCAAGGACTTTCCTGACATCTACCTTCAACTCTTGGATACCTTTTTGCGTTCCATCCAGCTTCGACAGACATTGTTGAAGCTCAGCAAATGAATTCGCAGCAATGGCGATATTGATTGTCTGTTTGTGGCGACCGACAGCTTGTAGCATCTCCTTGGTATCACTGGCGGTAAACGGCCATTTCAAGCGACTCTGTAGCTTGTCAAGTCTAGACTGAGATTCGAGATTCGGAATACCGTCCCGCAGACGTCTCAGTAGTTGACGACATTCATGCAAATGATAAGGCTTGGGCGTTGTTGCAAGGTTCTGATTGTCGGGTTCTGTCTGAAGCTCGTGCCCGTAGGCCACCATCGACAGATCATGAAGGAGGAGCGTCAAGTCCTTGATTTCATTCAATAGATCCTTCACTTCCGTCGGGGCACCTTTGACCGACTTGTAGTACCGCAAAGCATATTTGAAAACAGTGTCTGCAAGACTTACCAGCCCTGCGACACTGGCGGCCACTTCCATGCTTCAACGGCCACACAGCTTAAACTATAAACACAATGTGTTCTATTACTGGTAGTCGCGGCGTTCTTACCGATGTTTCTTTTTTTATTGTTTAAGACCGGGGGACTCCAGAAGTGGGAGATGTGACGTGTTTGTTAGGGACGGTAAGTAAGTCATGGATGTAGATGGAGATTGACAGGATGAAAGAAAGAAAGAAAGTAAAGAAGATCAGAGCGAGAGAGCCTCAGAAAACGATCAGCGAAGGTTGCTTCCCCTCTGCATTGGTAGGTAGAGAATGCCTCGCTGGACTACACGCGCAGAGGCTCAGGACCAATAAACCAAGAGCCATGTTTTTCAACCCCGCCCCAGCGGGGCAGAACCACCTGTTTGTGATTTAGGCGTCAGCAGGCTGTTGGTTATGTCTTACAAGACCCTGCATGCATCGGAATGAAATTATCATTGGCTTTATGCAGGACCGGAAGCAGGCTGTGTCGACTCTCATGAAGAAGTGGGTACGGGCTTTTGAACTGAACGTTAATCAATCCCGTGATAAACAGATTAGCCAGCGATTTAGCAGTTAGCAAGCCAGTTATAAAATATGGAAGATGAAGTTACTATCTCCGTTTCTATAACGTTGCTTTGTAGGAACTGTATAATCGGACAAGCTACGTCAGGAGATGTCACTCTCAAGTTAAATGAAGGCAAGGGCTTTTTGAAGGATCACCCGCTAAGACTCTAATGCGATTCAGCGAGTAAGAAGGGAGCTAGTGGAGGATCGCATAGTGTTGTTTCGCGCTTATACACTCAGGTTAGATTGACTATGTTTCAGATGGTCCTTCATCCTCCTTGCAATTCTAGACCCCAGTCAATTGCACATTCGCCGGCAATACGGCATGCAAAAAGGCTTCAATGGATGCTCAGCTGAAGGCTGTGCAAGCATTAGCGCGCATAATTGGTCAATCTATGATATGATCGTGATGCGTAGACGTACGAAAAGGGAAACTCGTTTGTGTCGCATAGAAATAAATGTAACATGAAGGAACAACTTTAGTGAAATTGGGGGAGAACTAGTTGTGTATACATACTATGTATTGACAGAGAACTAGTCATATATACCTATTCTGTATAAGAACCGTTGTCCAGTTCTAAGACTGATCCGGGCAACCAACTCTCTCCTTTATTCAATCACCCAAACAACACTTTCGCTACAATGCTTTACTCGCAACTAGCTTCTTTTCTACTGATCGGCACTGCCACAGCATGGCTTCCTCACGAGCGCGACTTGGCTGCTTTTAACCAAACAGCCCGATTTGAACAACTGGGAAAGAGATTCAAACCAGACTTGGCCGACGGCATAACCAAAATTCGCGGCGTGAACTTTGGCGGTTCGTACCAAATTCTCTGTAATTTTTAATGATATGATCTGACGGTCGTAGGCTGGCTGGTTTGCGAAAAATGGTTGCAGGAAAACACGTGGGCAAACCTGCTTAAGTGCGGTAACTCTGCATCCGAATTTGACTGCATGAATGACCACTACAAAGGCGACAACCGCGAAACAGGAAATCAACGTTTCGAAGAGCACTGGAAGACTTGGATCGACCCCGCTACAGTCCAGTCAGTGCATGATGTCGGACTGAACACGATTCGTATTCCGATCGGATATTGGTCCTATACGGATATCGTGGACAAAGCATCTGAGCCCTTCGCCGACGGTGACAGAATGCTGCCCTACCTCGACGCAGTTGTCAAGAAGGCTGCCGAGCTTGGAATCTATGTCATCATGGATCTTCACGGCGCTCCTGGTGGACAGCAGGAGGATGTCTTCACTGGACAGAACAATAAACCTGCAGGATTTTTCAATGATAACAACTTTGGACGCGCGGAGAAGTGGCTTGCTTGGATGACGGATCGTATCCATAACAATCCTGACTATGCTACTGTGGGTATGATTGAGGTACTCAACGAACCTGTTTCTAAACATGACGCTGGTAATCGGTACCCTGCCCCTGGCGAAGATCCAGGCCTGATCGAAAAGTACTATCCTGCCGCCCTCAAAGCCGTTCGCGACACAGAATCCCGTCTACAGATCTCCAACGACAAGAAACTTCACGTGCAATTTATGTCCAGCAAATGGGACTCCGGAGATCCTCGCTCGCAATCGTCCGTTGCCAATGATGGCCTGACTGCTTTCGACGACCACAATTACATCGGTTTCGCTCTCAATGACAACGATAGGGGAGATGCTTCCAAACTTATGCACAGCGCTTGTACCGATTCGCGTGTCGTGGATGGTCAGGACTACACGATTACTGGTGAATGGAGTATGACGTCCAACTATGATTGGCAGGATAAGGAGTTCTTTAAGAAGTTCTTCACTGCACAGCAGCAGTTGTACGAGGAGCCTGGTATGTCGGGATGGATTTACTGGACGTGGAAGACGGAGACGAATGATCCTAGATGGACCTACTCTTATGCTACGTCTCTTGGATATGTTCCTACTGATGCTGAAGGATTGCAGAAGAATGTTTATCAGGACGTTTGTGCTGGTTATAGATAGAGAGGTTACGTGTTTGATGACCTGATGGCGAAGTCTTTGCTTGGTATAGGTAAAGACTCTTGGTAGTGCTTGACGCTATTCCGACTGTAGCTGGAAAGCCCGTGCAAAAGCTTTATCTTAACCGAAAATGAATCGCAGTCATAGTGGCATCAACTGATTCAATTCTTGTAGATTTAAATTGGGCTTTATACGAAACACATTGGCATGCCTCAAACTTGAGGTATATCTAATAATTAGACTTGATTGCTTCTCTCGGCAGGTTGCTTTCGATCGTCATCCCTGGGAATAACTTCTTCCTCCACAGCAGGGTCCTTGTGTGCCTCTGGGTCCAATCCCCAACTGATGATTCGAGGATATTTTCGGACGTAAAATAAGATTCCGACAATGGCGATGATGCTGCCAACACTGAACGCAGCAGCCAGTGGAAAACCAATTGGATACCTGGGTGAGTCGCTCACACGCCAAGCACGTAGGGGAATTGTTGCGTGTCCAACATATGTGAGCGTCACAGCTATTGCCACCAAGATAGACCTCACTTCAGGCTCCTTCCTCAAAATCTCACCCAACCAAGCGAGCAGAGCATATCCCCAAGCTGCTGTGGCGAAGGTAAGGAAGTAAAATCCCATAATGGTTTTCCAGGAATCAGGCCAGCCCGATAGAACGGAGGTTGCGATAAGTTGAATCGTAGCAGCACCGATACTGACTTGCCAGCGCCACGCTTTCCAATCGCTAAGGGCATTAAGTCCGATGTTGCAAACTATGCTGATAGCATAACCGCCGAGTGGAATGAGGTTGACCGTGTATACCGAGTAACGGGGTGTTCCGTCTGCCTTCTCTAAGCCTTTGAGGAAGAGCAGAAAATATGAGTTGGCGCGTTGACTCCATGCGAATTGGAGGTAAGCTGCAAGAAACAGATACGATAAAGGACTTGTAATGAGCAGTTTGAGCTTGTGGACAAGAGTTTTGAGGGGAATAATGCTTGATGTCTTGACGCCGCTGTCGCTCATTCGGATACGAGACAATTCCTTTTCAGCATCAGTGAGCCAGAGAGCGCGTGTGATTGTGGGTGAATCGGGAATGATGAGGAGACCGACAAAACCCCAGAATATCGTCATTACACCGCTTACAATGAATAGCCATTGCCAACCAGCAAGCCCCGAGACTCCGTTGAGGTTCTTGTAGAGTGCAGCTTGGACGATGCCGAGGAACATGTTTCCTGCTACGCCGCTTACACCGAAAATTGCAAGCCGTTTTCCGAGCTCTTCAGGACGGTACCTGGAAGATAATTAGCGGCAAATCGTAGGTGATGCGCCAAACCTGATGACATACCAGTTAAAGATCAAATTCACAATACCGGGCCATGAAGTAGACTCAAATACACCGAGAAGGAATCTCAACGCAAAGATGATTTTGGCATTTGGCGCTTTGTAGGTGAACAAGGTAAAAAGACCCCAGATGATCTCACAGACTGGAAGAAATATCGATGGTCGGACCCGAGTTTGAATGAGTTGCGAAGGGACGATGAAAAGCGCATAACCGATAGAAAAGTATGTGGTGAATTCGACTAGTTCGTTGCCGTAGAGTTGAAGGTCCTCTTTCATCCCCGACACATACGCAGCTGTTGTCGCGGATTGATCCATATCCTATGATCGAATGTCAATTCCACTCTGTTGTCGAAGAAATATGACGAGATTTACCTTGAAAAGACCAGCTATAAATGCCCACACGAGTAATAAGCAATCCAACTTGAACACCAAAACATGCGCAGGTTTCTTAAAATATGGATGGACTTTGGCCAGCCACGACGTTGATTCTGTCATGGCTTCATCGCGACGCGCCTCCAATGCAGAGTCGTCATTTAGACTCGACGGTGAAGACATAACGCACACAAACTCTCACACTAGAAGATTGGAAGAGATGGAGAAGAGAAAACAGAAGGGTTGGAAAAAAGTGATCGACATAAGGTGAGAAACAAGAGGCGATTTAACCCAAAGATTTTCCAGCCATACTACCACACACGGCATTAGCTCTACAACCTAGCGAGTGGCATCATAGTCTAGACTACGCACGGCAGAGGTTCTAGAGCTTCCGAAAATGAGGGGGAACCCGACCGGCAAGTTTCTGGTTTGTCTTTAGAGTGTCCCAATAGAGATTAGACTGTTAACATCGTAAAGATAACCTATCGTAGAAGTAACGTTGGAAATGGGCGTTCCATCAATTTAACTACCGAGACTGATGATTACAACCAACACGTTCAAAATCGCTTATCAGTATTTAATATGCCGCAAATGATTGGTTAACAAGGTACCTACGGGTGAGGATACCCGATTCCATTTGTCTCTCAGCCCTGCAAAGCGCGTCTTTTCTTTTCCTCCCGCGAAACTCAATCACTAATCTAAATTCCCATAAGCGGTTAAATCCATCGGGCATATCCCGATCGTCATCGGATGCCAACATCCGGTGAGGAGAATGCATATCTTTAAACAACTAAAGCTGATCACGACATAAAGCTTGATTCAACAACAAAACATACTACTACCTGAATCATGTCTTCGGAACCCTTGTATCCAGCTTACTTACCTACCCATTCCGACGGGTATAACGCCCCCGTCCCGGTTCCCCTCTTTGATGGAGATGAACCAGGTCGTCGGGCTGATCCCGCTAAGGCGAATCTGCTCAAGGGAGCGACGCGCGTGGAGAAGATTACGCCTAGAGTCGGGACGGAAATTCGAGGCGTACAGATAAGTCAATTGGACGCGAAAGGTCTCGATGAACTGGCTTTGTTGGCTGCTGAGCGTGGAGTGGTGGTTTTTGTGAGATTACTGTTGTTCGAATTGGGAAGGGCATTGAACTGATTGTGTATAGAGAGACCAAGACTTCAAAGATATTGGGTTCGATAGACAGAGGGAGACTGTAAAGCATTATGGTCCGCTTCATCAGCACCCGACTATGGGATATCCCAAGGGCACTGGGCCCGAGTTTCATGTCGTTTATGCAGATGAGAAGTCGTGAGTACATGTCCGTATATCTCGTCATTGAGCATTCATTGACGTATGATCAGGGGAAATTTGAGAAAGCTCCTTGGTCCACGGACAACATACGACCTCTGGCATATCGACCAAACTTTTACACCAAACGTCCCGTCAACCAGTTTCTTCTGGGTTCTCGAAATCCCCTCATCCGGAGGCGGCGACACAGCTTTCACCTCTCTTATAGCAGCATACGAAGCCCTCTCACCAGCATTCCGACAAACCCTGTCCAACCTCAAACTCCACCATACATCCGCCTCAGAAGGCGAAGTCAAACGCGTAGGCCAAGAACGCGCCCTAGCAGAAGCTATCAACGCGACACATCCACTGGTCATCAAACACCCTGTCACGGGCAAACCTTCGCTCTTTGTTAATCCTACTATTGCTAGACAGGTAGAGGGCTTTCTACCTGAGGAGTCAGATCATTTGCTATCTTTTCTTAAGAATCATATCAGAAGTCTTGACTTTAGCTGTAGGGTTAAATGGGAGACCGGGACGGTTGTGGTTTGGGATCAGAGGACTGTGGCGCATTCGGCCGTGCCGGATTTCCAGGATTCTGAGAGGAGGCATATGGTTAGGATTATTCCTTATGGCTCGAAGCCAGGGCCCGCTTTTGAGTAATCTACTGCGAAAGCTCCCTGACTGGCAGGAATGATGGAGGTGTAATTCCAGCGGAAAGGTCAAGCCTGGAGTTGAAGATGCATTAATGGTACTCGCAATGACTCGTGGTCAATTCATGGTAGCAATTTAACATACAGAACTATCCTTAGTATCTCCGCCGTTGCTAAATAGTACATTCTTTCTCATTTGCGTAAACTCGGTTCGCAGTTGTCCAGCGATATGCAGGATCGACAAGATAGTTCTCTACCTCAACAACAGACATTCCACCAAGTGCCGAGCGACTAGCCGTGCTGTCGACGGATCTATGGTTGTCAGTGCGGTCACTCATGACGTTTTTGTATCTCCTCGATGCAGGAGAGAGCACTGAGGGAAAAGTGACGATTGGAACTAGATGATTGTGAGTGATTGAGCTCGAATAGTCGATCTGAAAGCGTACTTGAGAGCCATGGTTTAAGTTTGATAACTACGTAGTATGAGGTCGTTCAAGATTAGAACAGTGTTTCTAAGTGTGTTCGGTTTTACTTTAAGTTCTTGGTAATGAAACTCACTCCTCACGACCAGAGCATGTGTTTATATAGATGAAGGCTCGACGATTGATACCAGGACAAGAAACCATCCTCCTCAAAGATCAATGCCCTCGACGAGTACATCTATTCTCCACCATGTCATATCATCGCAACCCACGTTGCCACCCAAGCCATCTCTTATCGGTGTCAAAAGCAGCCCCAGTAAATATTGTTATAACGAACATCAGCTTAACCCCATAGAGGACAGCCCTCATGAACCGCGCCGCAAATATGACGCTGGCCAGCTTGGAGGCATATTTAGCCATATATAGCCATCCAATAGCCATGATAGGTCTGACCAAGCTTTGATTTGGGGTCCTTTTAAGCGCAGATCATGGCGCCTTGATCGTCGTGGAGAATCCTGTGCTTTTCGATAAGCTTGGGTGGAGCAGGACCCTGAGAATTGAGGATGCTACCAAAGTGCGTCATCAGATTTGCTTCATGTTGTATTATTGGTGCTATCCGGAGATGGTTAAACAGACTGTTGCTGCGCCGCTGGTTGTTGTACAGATCAGACTTACTACATGTTCTTAAGAAACTATGGCTAGTGGTTAATTGAGAGTGATTATCACCCAGCCATCATGTTCAATTTAGAAATCAGATTCTTAAGACATCTGGTTATCCTCATTTTCCAACTCTATGAGAGAAAACGTCATCCCTCCAACATCTCCTTCAGCGCCACCGTGAACTCATCCATCTTTGTCACTAAGCTCATATGACTCTCTCCCTTCATTATCCTCAATTCGGCCTGAGGTATCAACTCAACAGCCTTCAGACTAACCCTCAATGGAACATTGATATCCTGATCTCCATGCCAGAGTATCATCTGTCCTTTCCCAACCTTGACGTCTTCCAATTTGAAACCCCAGTCACTCCCAAAAAGGTTTGCTTCCCACGCTGTTGCATAGCCACCCTGTTTCATGGATTCCCTTGTGGATCTAATGAGCGCTGTTCTAAGATCGGGATGGTTCGCCCAGGCTTCTGCGTCGCGGGGTGATCGCGAGGCCATGTCTTTGTCCATCATCTCTTCCAGCTTCTCAGGGTGCTCCCCATCGCGGGCTGTAGCTCCTATAAGTCTATCCACCAACCAACCTAAAGGTGTCGTAGCATACGGAGCGATGTTGAGCATTATCCTCGACATGGTCAGCATTCCCTCTGTGGAGAATGACACAGGCATACAACCTGCGACGGTGCCGATACCGACCAATCGCTCACGGGGTATCTCCTTGAGACAAGCGATGGCGTAGGGTCCACCACCGGAGACCCCAAGAATGGCAAAGCGCTTGATATTGAGGAGATCCGCTAGCTCGAGGACATCTTTGGGATAGCCAAGAATAGATCTGTTCTCTTGGAACGTCGAATCACTATTACCGGGTCGCGATGGTGCGATGAGGCGGAGGCCATTTTTCAGAGCTGCGGTATGCGTCACGTAGCCTTCGTGGTGAGAACCTGGGAAGCCATGGAAATAGAACGCTGTGGGTGGGTCGTTGTCCTGTGGGCCGTAGATGGCATATGCCACTTTTCGTCCGTCAGCCAGTGTGGCGATCTTGTCCTCAATGTTGTCCATCTTTTAAAACTATTGCATTCTTTGCAGTATTCTCTCACAGCAAGGAACGATAGGTGTGAGGATGATAAAAACAATGAATCCAGGTAAACAAATGAAATTGCCACGTCAGCTCGGAGTCACGTGTTGACACAAGGTTTCGACTCCTGGAGGAGCAGTTAAAGACTTATTTTTAATTGCGTTTTATTCTAAAACGTTCTTGTCAAGCAATTGATATTTTCTCTCGTAAGAACGCGCTACCACCACCTCGTTGACAAAGATCGTGGTAGAGCTGGCTTTCAGGTGGATACTATCAACATCGGAGAGATAACGCACAGCAGTCATCAACACATGAACAGGTTAATACAAAGCTGCAAGCCCGCGATCTTCACAACTATCACCACTAACAATTAATCCATACACTTTAATGTGTATACCGACAAATACGTGTTTTTTTTTATTTGTAAGATAGACTTTGCAGCCGAGAAAAATATCTTGCGAAGCTACAGGGTAATTACTACCAATATCTCCAGACGCGCTCGCTGGCATGGCAAGATTTAACATGGGACGAACCCCTTGATGTGGAAAGGAGCCGCTAATGTCTGGTATCTATCAACTATTTCATCCTTTCGCAGATTAGTGTGTGTTTCCAAGACTACTTTCGCGTTCGCTACCGGAACCATGGTAAGCGTTTCCGTCAGCATCACACTATCGCTAATATTCTCTAGTCTACCTGAAGTTTCAGGGTTGGGATTTCATAGGTGAACCGTTAGATGGAGGCCTAATCCTGACCGACGGGCTTTGTTGTTACTGAAGATTGGCCTTTTCCTCAAGTCTAATAGATATCTCTTCCGTCATCTGGCGTGTAGTGGAGGGTCATGGGACGATAGAAATCTGACATCCGGAAGCTTGTCAATGCATTCCGGTAGGCTGTCACAAGATACAATTAATTCAAAGCCAATGATGAACGCATGATGTTCCATCCGATCTTTGTGGCGAACGTAAACCCATGCAAAAGAGAGGCTCAGCCGTCCATCCGGCTATTCTGCTCCATCGGGGAGATGATTTCCCCGCAAGGAACAACCTTGTTTTCGTCAGGCACAGCTGCAAACATGCCATCTAAGACATAGATGAGATCCTGTACCTCATTCACTAATAAACTACTGTGCGCTTGTGCTGCATTAGAGCATAGTGCTCTCCACAATTGCTCTCATCGTAAGGACCTTCCACCTGAACTCGGGTCATAATAGACAAAGTCCGCTCGTCTCGCTTGGAAAACATTTCCTTCTTTCCGTCCACGTAATCCTCACTTGGCACCAAGGCCGAAGACTCATGATCACGATGCCATTTAGACTACCTCACTCCAGTTTGCCCCGAACAAAACGCCGGTCCGCATGGCCGGGGAAACTCCATCCACTAGGACAGAGCCGTACATCATATCCGCTCACCTTTCAATAGCTGATCACGCTTTTGCCAAGGACCCCTAGTATATACATGGTAGGTGGGAAAATGTGGATAAACTGCTACATAAAACAAGACGACAGGGGTCCTGAAACCCATAACCGTTAACCCCTTCTAATTGATTGATATTAGCCGGGCTTCGCGGGCCGAACTCCGCAGTCTGGCGAAGAAGACCTCAAGCTTCCATCTCCACATTGTCTTTTTTTCATACAGGGATCATCACCCGCAATTTACTACTCCGGAACTCGGTAGATGCTCGTTGGAGATGGGGGACCTGGATGTTACCTTATTTCGAATCGGGATATCGGAGCGCACGGAGGTCTGGGGTTCTTGATTGGCTACTACGGTATAATGTTACTGTTAATGGAGGAAATGACCTGAGTCTATTCGGACCAATTCGTCCAAAGTCGTCTTTTGAACGCGGATCTCGACTTGGCTTTTTCGGATGTAGACCAAAAGTGGCCGACCCCTAATCAATCCCTGGTAGACTATGTGTGATCGTGAGCTGTCAAAAATGTAGATATAAACCGACTCCCGATGATCCATCGAGAGATTTCACTCACCATCCAGTCATTCTCTCTACAGACTCTCACTCACATCTTTAGCCCAGCATGAAGTTCTCTCCCCTTCTCCTCACAACCCTTCTCGCCCAAGCGGTCGTGGGCCAGACTCCTGACAAGACCAAGGAGAAGCACCCCAAGATCGACACATACCGCTGCACAAAGGCCAAGGGCTGCAAGAAGACCACCAACTACATCGTCGCTGACGCAGAGCTTCACGGCATCAGCCAGGCCGATGGCCAGAACTGTGGTGACTGGGGTGAGGCCGCTGACCCCAAGGCTTGCCCCGACGAAGCAACATGTGCCAAGAACTGCAAGCTCAGTGGCATGGACGAGGCTGCGTACAAGGCCAAGGGTATCAGCACCTCTGGCAGCGCTCTTCGCCTTGAGATGCTCCGAAACGGCCAGTCTGTTTCTCCTCGAGTTTACCTCCTCGAGAAGAACAAGAAGAAGTATGAGATGCTCAAGCTTACCGGTGCTGAGTTCTCTTTCGATGTCGAGACCCAGAAGCTTCCTTGTGGTATGAACGGTGCTTTGTACCTTTCTGAGATGCCTGCCGATGGCGGATTGAGCACAAGCCGATACAGCAAGGCTGGTGCCTACCAAGGTGCTGGATACTGTGATGCTCAGTGCTACGTCACACCTTTCATCAACGGAGTGGTAAGTCTAAACTGAGAATGACGATAATGAACTCAACTGACTGGTTTCTGTAGGGCAACATCAAGGGTAAGGGAGTCTGCTGTAACGAAATGGACATCTGGGAGGCCAACTCTCGCGCCACTCACATTGCTCCTCACCCCTGCAACGTCCCCGGCCTGTACGGCTGCACAGGCGACGAGTGCAAGAAGGAGGGCGTCTGCGACAAGGCTGGCTGCGGCTGGAACCACAACCGCAACAACGTAACCGACTTTTACGGCCGCGGCAAGGACTTCAAGGTCGACACGACCCGAAAGTTCACCGTCGTCTCTCAGTTCCCCGCCGACAAGAACGGCGATCTCAAGGAAATGCACCGTCACTACATCCAGGACGGCAAGGTCATCAAGAGCGCCGTCGTCACTCTCCCCGGACCCCCCAAGGTCACCGGTAACATCATCACCGACCAGTACTGCAAGGCTAGCCACGCCGACGACTACCTCCGTCTCGGCGGTACCACAGAGATGGGTGATGCTATGACCCGCGGTATGGTTCTTGCCATGAGTGTCTGGTGGAGCGAGGGTGACTCTATGGAGTGGCTCGACGGCAAGGGCACTGGCGCTGGACCCTGCACCAAGGAGGAGGGTCTCCCCAAGAACATCGTCAAGGTCGAGCCCAACCCTGAGGTTACCTTCAGCAACATCCGCATTGGCGAGATCGGGTCGACACACGCGGTGAAGATGCCTCGCGGTTATGGTGCTCACCGCCTGTAGATCAGGACCCAGCGTCCCACTTGCAGAGGGTCTGTCTATTGGAGCCAGAGTTTCGCCAGTATGCAAAACAGCTGTCACTGGCCACTGACACGTATGTCGGGCGAAAAAAACCTTTTTCTAAGTCGAAAGGGGATTGGGCATTCTTGTATAAATGATAGTATTTTCTTCAATATATATTTTCACGACATATCTTCAAACTTGATTCTCTTTTGTTCGTGACTAATCACTTCAGTGACGTCCACTAATTACCTCCCTCTAAATGTATGGATTCTGGGCCCTCGAGCCCTCTGCTTTAGCGTACGTACTGACGATTTTGCTCTACGTCATCATCGCATGTGGCTGACAACCCTTTTCCTGCAGCAAGAACCAGAGACAAAACGTCATGGGTCTTTTATCTGCCTCCGAAGAACAAGAAACACCTCGTTCTCTTCAACTCAGCCACTTAGAACATCGAATTCCAATGCCTCGCTCACTATCCGCCGTTTCAAATCTCGAGATCCGCGATCTCAACCGCGATCAAGTTCGCTTTTACCATCCCGGTTATTTAAAACCGTTGAACCTGCTCTTTTGTCTGCCGCGCGTTGACTATGAGCCCGTTAGAGGTGCCTGGGGAGTTCATTACCGTACTGCTCTTACCGCGTGCCAGATTATTGCGAACAACGCTTTTGGTAATGGGAGATTGTGCAGGGATGAACGTGGCAAGGATGTAGTAGCCGAAGATGATCAGATTTTACTGAACAGGGATTACTGGTTCTTTATCGACGGTGAAGGTATTTATCACTTTTTGAATCAATCCAGCGCAATACTGACATTAAACAGAACGGTACCCAATCGTTCCCAGTTTCAGAGACTGGCAATTCCCTCACGACAGATTGCCCGACTGGTGGGCTGCACCGTCTTGCGCCACAACTCTCCACAGCAAGAGATGCGCTGTCACAAATACCAGCTACGCCTTCACCTGGGCGCATCTAATCCCCCGAGACGAGCAGCAATGGTTCAACAAAAACGGCATGGGTCTTTATGGTGGTGGATCACATACAATCGATGACCCGCACAACATTCTTCCTCTCAAAGCGGATCTCTATGTCTGCTTTGACCAGAGTGTTTTCGCTCTTATCCCGAAAGTCGCTAGGACATCCAGTGGAGCCGAGACGTATCCCCAGTATGTCCTCCACGTACTCGACGGCCGAGAAGCAGAATTCACAGCCCTATATCAAAACCGCCCTGTCGAAACTCTGGCCGAAGGAAGTAGAGAGTATCTTTTTGCGCGCTTCGCGTGGTCCATCTTCTCATTCCTCAGGCCGTTCCTCACATCAGGCGTTGGCCGTCGCGTCGTGCGATATCGCGTTCGTGCTACAGACGAGGACGCAGAAGAAGAGCATCTTGTCTCGGAGATGCAGAACATTTTCCTCGACTCCCGAAAGCTTGAACAGCTGTACGGCGGTGGTAGTCGAAGAAGGGCACCGTCACTGGAGGGTTCTTATGTCGATGTTGAGGATGAGTGGGATGAGGAGAATCCTGGAAGGACTGAGATGGAAGCATGACTCGAGGATCAGATGAATTATGCACGACTTCGAACGAGAACACGGACTGGCTTGGGTAGGATTTAATGAGCGTTATGAATTTTGGGGAAAGGATGAAATTTTACAGCAGAAATTGTTTTGGTATTTATGATTGAGTATTATCTAGTTTCAAGCACATATTATCGATGACTTTACCTCCGCCCTGAATGTTTGTGTTTGTCTGTAAACCGAACTGGAGGATCCGCATGAATCAAGACACGAAGACCTAATCCAAGGAGACTGAGAGTTAACATAGTCAAACGCGATTTAAATTGAATTCCTCGTTTTGTTTCTCATGCTGTCCTTAACCCGCTAGTACCCTGTAACTGCGTGGAGACCAACATATGAAGATATTTCTGAGCAGTAGACCTAGGCAACCAACCGATCCAGGTTCCTATTTTGAGCAATGAAAGTAACCCTGTTAACTGGATAGATTGCTTGTAAGCTGCTCCACAACCAATCAACTCAATTACGTACCTAACTGTGCCGACGCCCAAGCCACTCTGGCCACATCCTGTTTCTTGCCAAAAGGAAACCATACTTCCAAGCTCTTTCAAGAACATACTGAATGCCAAACTAAAGGACCTGGGGGTAGAAATATATCGCTGTGGCACAGTTCCCTAATTAGCAATCTGCCAGTGCTGCGCCATTTATTTTGTTTCAAAATATGCATGTTGGTTCAGACTTGACCCTTCAATCAATTCAAATGTCCGAGCGCGCAAAAACATCCTTTATCTTGTATCAGCCTCAATCTTGAACCAATACTAAACCTGTACTTCTATTAAATAAACAACGTGGTTTGGTGTATCATTAACTTAGACGACTACCGCCGAAGAACGGGTCCTACAATGGCCTACTACTCGTTGAGCCAGGCAGTTATGCCGTTGGCGACTCGACGTCGTTCTGACAACATCGCCATAAGACAACCTGACAACATACCACGTTGGAACCCAGCCGGTCTATTGCAGATTCAAACACGAGCCGATGGCCGCACATGGTGCGTTGGCAGATATTACAGCCACCCTGGCGGCCCCTGTCGACGATTAGTTGCCTCTCCGCGCACAAAAAGTTCACCGAGAGCTTGCGACTTGATATACACCATGTCTATGTCATCTGGAAAAGAACCACCGTGGAACCTTGGTGATCTTGCTAGTCTCTGCCTCTGTGGATACCACAAGAATCAGATTGACGAGGTAGTGCACAGATGGGCGCTATGCATACGCAACGCCGCGGAGCACCATGAGAACTTGATCCAATACCCGGATCCTTCGAGCGATATCACATGGGTCCCAAAGTCTCGAATGGACTTTTATATCAACTCGCTCACTTGGCTCAAGGACAAAGTCCAACAGATGGAATCAAATTCAGTCACTGAGCAGAGGGCTAAGGAGCAAGAGGTTGCGAGAAGCATGGCCCTACAAAGCAGCATCAAGTCTTTGAAACAGAAATGCAAGTCTTTGGAAAAGGAATTACTTTTAAGAAATAAGTCTGCTTCTGTGGATGCCACCAGACTGAACGACATGAACGCGAGAGCTTCGGCAATGGAGAAGCTCGTGAAAGACACTCAACTGGAAATTGAAACCTACAAAGTAAGGAACGGGGACCTGATCAACGACAAAACCCGGCTCGAAGTGACTATCAACGAGTCTAGCGAGCAAATAGAAGCACTCAGAGCCGAGAACTCCAAAACGAAACACGAAATCTCCAATCTGCAGGCAGTTATTAAGGGCCTTAACGAAACAGCAGAATTATCAACCCAAAAAGAGGAGAGGTTGCGCCTAGCCCTTTTAAAGTCTACAGAAGATAGTACGGCTTTGGCGATAAAGCTCAACGACAGCAGTCAAGCTCTTGTCGAATGCAATAAGGATCGCGATCAAAAGCAGGCGAAAATTGAGCAACTTGAGAAGGCGATTTCAACCTTAGAAACTTCGCAGTCAGATCTCAAACAAAGCATAGACGCATGCTGGCTACACAGATTGTCTTATTGGATCGGGCATTTTATTCACAGGGCTCAAGATAGTATCTCCAGGGCTTTTAGTTACAAGCCGTTTATATATCCCATAGTAAATATTTAGCCTTATCAACTTTATACCAGCAAAGTGTAAATGGTTAAGATGTGGGTGAGTATATAGGTATTCACCATGCATTATACTGTGAACATAAGCCCCTCCGATTACCGCATGATAGCCAAGCCCAGCGTCTCTAATCAGGAATGGACTATCTCCACCCGGAAAAAGGCATAGAACAGGATAAAATCTCAGACTTTTCATGCTTTAAGACTAGATCCATCATAGCACTTTCGATTTAGTCCACTGGTCTTTTTGACAGTCTCTCTTCTAAAGTATGATTGCCGCTTACGTTTCGTCTACACCATGTCGGATAGCCCAATTTAAACAATCTTACTTCCCATGCTCGCAATATCGGTCTACAAACCCTAGTATTCATCAACGTGTTTTTGTCTTGACCCATAGCTGTGGATATGTCACCGTTGACGGAATATTGGAGGCTGGTTGGTATTTTCCCAAGCTAGCGCATAGCTTCCTCCTCCTCTCTCTCTTCAGCCATTCTATCACTAATACATCTCATATCCCGTAAAATAATTCAGTTTGCTGTGAAGATACGCTGTTAATGAAATTGGAGGATTTGACATCATCTTCCCAATCAGATGTAGGAATCTTGTATGGAACAACCAGACGCAACACTAGAGACGGGTCAATCGTAGAAGTATTTGTTACGGAGATGAATCGGGAGCATCAACGCACACTAAAGATGATAGTAGAAGAGTAGACAATCGTGACAAGACGCATAAAGGATATCAGGTGATGTTTTCTGTTCTTAGGCTCCTCCCCGGATCCCCTTTTCACAACTAGGTTTCCGAAAAGGCGGTTACTAACCAGCTGGACCATAGCTATGTGTGATCTTTGATACGAAATTGTGCGAAGGGACTGGATCACCTAGCGAATACCAAGCCCTATTAGGTATATAAGAATCGTCTTCAGTACACGTTGCTTCAACAGTGCGCCATGACCTTATGTGAGTCCACTGTGACACCATACGATGTCTGACCACAAGTTTGCGACGAACTAAGCGCCAACCTCGCCGGGCAATTCCTCCTTGTTGTACTCCTCTGAGCCATAGGCGTCGTCGATACCTACATCCTGATTCTGCTGATACTCCGATACCATGTCATTCATATTATACTCAGCCTCTGTAAATTCCATCTCGTCTATGCCTTCGCGAATATACGGACGTAAGAAAGCCTTACGGCGGAACATGATGGCAAACTGCTCGCCAATGCGCTTAAAGATCTCTTGAATGGCGGTTGAGTTACCGACAAAAGTAGACGATATCTCCGACCCCTGAGGTGGGATAGAGCATAGACTAGTCTGTATATTGTGGGGAATCCATTTAAAAAGGCGAACCGACTTCTTTTGCTGAACTTTATGCAGCAGCTCCTCTACCTCCTTTGCAGATACCTTTCCGCGAAAGATCACAGAGCAGTTCAAGTAGCGACCATTTCGAAAATCGGAACCTGTCATTATCTTCCTAGGGTCAAATAACTGCTGAGTGAGCTCGGGAATAGAGACGGCAGTAAACGAGTGTGAGCCACGGCTAGTAAGGGGTGCAAAGCCAACCATAAAGAAGTGCAGGCGGGGGAAGGGAACCTAGACGAGGAGGAATGATTAGCCATAATGCTCTTTAATCACGATGATATATGCCTAGATGAAAGGCGTATTCCTACCAGATTAACAGCTATCTTGCGAAGGTCAGAGTTTAGCTGTCCGGGAAAACGCAGTGATGTTGACACGCCAGACATAACCGTTGATACGAGGTGATTGAGGTCGCCATAAGAAGGATTTGTCAACTTCAGAGTACCCTTGCAGATATCATAGAGAGCCTCATTATCGATGCAGAAAGTCGCATCCGAGTTTTCAATCAGCTGATTTATCGAAAGCGTGGCATTATAGGGCTCTACGACAACATCAGACGCCTTAGGAGACGGTATTACACTGAAGGTAGCTATCGTTCGGTCAGGGAACTCTAAAGAGGCGGTTAGAATTGTAGGACATAGCGCATTGAAAGGTGTGCCCTATCAGTGGTATCAATCTGACCTTCACGAATCTTGGAAATGAGTAACGTGCCCATGCCGGAGCCTGTACCGCCACCAAGCGAGTGGGTGATTTGGAAGCCTTGAAGGGAGTCACAACCTTCTGCCTCTCGACGAACCACGTCAAGTACCTGATCCGCCAATTCAGCACCCTCGGTATAGTAGCCCTTGGCCCAGTTATATCCGGTGCCCCAATTTCCAAAAGCAAAGTTATCGGGACGAAAGAGCTGGCTAAGTGGACCGGAGCGCACTGCATCTATTGTGCCAGGTTCCAGGTCAACAAGCACGGCACGTGGCACGTACTTGTTGCTGGATGTCTATGCAAGCTCCATCAGAAACCGACTGTTGTTTGAAAAGGGCCACGCAATATCGCGCACCTCGTTGAAATAGACGTTGATGCGCGCAAGTTGTAGTTCAGAAGTCCCATTATACCTAGCATGATGCGTGAGAAGCATGAACATGCAGTGACATTTCGAATGGATCACCTACACTCCACTGCTATCCAAACCATGCTCGGCCGAAATGGTTTGCCAGAAGGCAGAACCAATTTGGTTACCCTAGCAAGGTTAATATGCAGCATTAGGAAGGAATGAGAAAGAAATATAACGAGAAAGAGGTGATGCTCACACATTGGCCAACTTGGAGATGAACCTATAGCGAAAACCGCATTCAAGGTAAGTTTGTGGAGCTTCCAAGGCATGATTGGAAGCAAACCTACAATCTCACGCATAGTGAGTTTAATCCAGTAGTGGTAGTTATTAGGCGCCGATGAGATAAGTCAGTCGATTCAGGGTGTGAGAACAAAAGAGAACGTTAAGGTGTTGAGAAGGCGGGGTGAACAGTGGAGGGCATAATGACTGGTACGTGACTAGTACGAGTACGTTAACAGTCATGATATGACCGTATCCAATGAGATGATAGATCGCTACGGACTAACCCGTCGGCAAAAGGGTAATACGCCCCACTATTCGATTGCGGTCTTTAAGAAATACCCCATAAACATAGTTAGTGCATGAGTATAGTTACTGCCTTTATACTAATATCAATTAAATGACTTAACACTAAAGGTATAAAAAATGGAAAGCTTCAGATAGACACAAATACCCATCGTAAGTATCCTAAATACAAGTAGATCTTCACGGTGGTCTAACTTTAGCCCAAATTGTGGAATGGGGATGACTGGGGTTCCTGCCATTGCCCCGCCTGAATGTCATATGAGAAATACTCAGTGTTGTTGTTCGAAGCTGTGATTGTGTTGTAGTCGAACCTGTCGATAGGAGTCTCCTGTGAGCTCACGATTGTACCTTCGTTCTCACCCTGCTGGTACCAGAGCTGCACGGTCTGGAGTGGCTCGTACTGTCCACCGCCGCCCTGTGGTAGCTGATCCGGACTGACCCAGATCTACGAGCATGTTAGTAAACTCAATTAGAAGGGTCAAGAGGGACTTACGGGTCTCCATCCCCCCATCACATCCTGTACCCCGACAACGATGTTGACTCCTGTTCCATAGCCACTCTTTCCCACATTGAGAGCCTTGGGGTTGGCATTTGGGTTGTTCTGGTCGGGAACCCAGTCACCCACGTTGTCAAGGTTATAGGACTGTCCCAAGGCACAAGACTGCCAGTTCCCCGCGTATATGACCTGCGTGCCAGGCCTGGGAGCTCCCGTGGTCCAGTTGAGTCCATAGTTGGTAGTCCAAGAGACGTTCATGTTTGGAGCAAGGGGAGGAGATTGATATACCACGTTGAAGCTTGGGTTGGCGTCAGACCCCGCTACAGACAATGCAACCTGCAGCTTAAAGCCATTCTCAGCAAGGAATCTCAGGCCACTCGGGCCCTGTTGAGTGACAGCAGTGTATGTGGGCATATTTTTGGTGGATTGGCAAGGTCAGAACTGGTGGGGTGTAAGAAATGTGAGGATGATAAGGGAACAGAGGATATGTTGGTTGAGAACATGATTCAAAGGTTGTCTAGCAAAACCATCTTATAGATTTGTGGAATCGTCGCCGAAGAAGGTCTAGATGCCAGTAAAACTTCAGCCTTGATCGCATTCGACGGTTCGCAACTTTCCAGCCAGCCATAGATACCCCTAGACAATCTAGAATCGATAGTTGTAGCGCCACAAAGCAGCGCATCTGTCGTTTGTGAAACTTGGAGTGCGAAGGCTGAGACAAGGCTTGATCAGCAGAGCTGATGTTAAGCGATGTTGAAGGCTAAGGCCTGCAATTATCATGTTTAATACCCTGCATACGACTAGCTGATTCTAAGACACGTGTTGACTAATGTTACTGGACGAGGAAGGTCTCGAAATCCATGTGGCGCAGCGTCACGCCCGCATTTGGCCTCTTAGCTAGCCTCGAAGCTGCAACCCGTATCCTGAATCCAGGAGCTCCTCTAACTAGAGTATGAACCCCGCAAACTGAAATTCAAGTCTCAGCATTCTGCATCCAACGTTCAGGCTGGAAAGGAATTGTCTTATTGTAGGGACGAGGTCGTGACCCAGTGCACCAAGACTCTGGAAGGCTATCAACTATTTCAATGCTACCGAGAAAGAATATCAAAAAGTCTTACCTAACACGTGTCAGTCCATAGTCTTTTCTCTTATATCAATACAAAGGATACCGCTGACAATTGCCGGATAGCTATCTGGATTGTATAGTTTCATGTGGTATCACGAGATGCAGATTCGAATTTGTACTAGAATTTGTACCAGTCGCGTACGCTCTACTGAGAAGAAGCTTGGACATAGGTATATGTATTTAAATTCCTCATTTAGTTATAGGGGCGATTGGACCCATAGACACCTAGATATGGATGTGGAAAGTAATTGCATATCAGACATCGGTATGTGATCTGTAGGTGTTGAAACAGCTATGCTACGGGTTGTCTTCCGGCAAGGGCACACTTTAGAATCAATACTGTACACTTGCTACTCATCACAGTGACGGCGAAGTCTTTCTAGATAAAAAGTAGCTTGAACATAGGTCGCAAAGTGGCTGGCTGACAAGAGCTTAGTGAGCGTCCCGCTTAGTTCTAGACTCGGCCAGGACTCCGTTTTGATTCAATTCGGTATTGGCGCTACTGCATTCCTGCTAATCGACATTAACACTAAAAGTACAATAAGATTTTTAGTATTTTTGAATTATGTCAGCTTAGTAGTAGATGATCAATGAGATACAAGAATATAATACAGTGAATAGAATAGTTAATATAAAATACAACGTAATTACTTAATTATTAAATCGTAACTTTATACTATCATGATAACAGCATACGTTAGCGTAAGTTCACTATCGATAATTAATAAGATTGATCATTCTGGCCAGACTCGGGCGGTAGGCGAGACCCGAAATAATTAAATAAAGCTCTGAATAGATAGAATCATGTCGTATTCTCATTTCTTATAGTGATCGGACTCTGACCATAAGTGAAGTGCTATCGCCTGCCATGGCGATTGCCAAAGTTCGGTGTCGTGCTCACGATACAGGTATTGGAATGATACCTACGGAGCTGGAAAACCACTGGAATCCGCCGCAATGCGCTGAAATACTGTCTCCATCTTACCAAATAATCTCTGCAAAACAGCAGGCTCCATAACAGTCTGACCTGGAACTATCGCGCGTCTGCTTTCCAATTCACTCCAAAGGAATTTTGCTTGTTTGGTCGTTAACAAGCCCTTATGAGAGGCACTAGGCCCTGATTCGATGCCCAGGACATATTGCATGCTTTCTAACAGATAAGTGATGGCTCTGGAAATGAGGGCACCTTGTGAGCAGAGGTTCGCTGGGATCGGACCACCATGGGTAAGAATTGGAACAGGAGACATAGGTTCGGTAGGTAATCGACCGACACGAGCGGTGGTGTATTCCAGCATCAGTCCGTATAGTGACATTAGCTGAACGAATATACTCGTAACTATAAGAGCGAGGGGAGCGGATAGTCGCTCGGTCGGGCCACTGCGGCAAGACGCAGGTGAATGAGGGCGTTGGCTGATTTTGTTTGTCTATTGCGAGTTCGATTCAGGCTCCAACGATAGCAGCTGGGAAAGCTGGGTGTCGGCCGTTGACCAAGGAGGTAGGAAGTTTGAGCTTGTGCGAGTGTAAAGAAGTCTAGTGATGATCTGTAAGAACTTTTGGGAAATCTCGAGTACAAATCCAGTGAGGGTGTAGTTGTCAATATACAAGGGACCCTGTCGATAAACCAAGTCGTCAAATGTCAAGCTAGACTTGTTCGACTTGGCAGCCGAGACTCGCGCATGTAAATCGATGTTTATCTTCGAAAGCTCCACCAGCGCAGTATGGTCATCGATGGCGCTTACACTGCGCTGCTCCGGTATCTCAAGGTTTGTATCTTGATCGCTAGATACTGTGCTTGGTGGGCTTTGAAGAAGGCCGGCGGACAATGTGTCCTCATTCGGTGGTGAGGTGCCGAACGCTGAGTTGTGAGTAAATAGGAAATCGGAGTCGGCGAGATCGAATCCAGTATCCCAAGAAAATAAATCATTATCCTCCAAGCCCATTCCAGAGGGGGACCATGTCGGTGTCAGGTCACCAAACACATCACCCACACCTTTGTCGAGAACTTGCGACGGGATAGGGGTTGAAGATGTGAGGTTCATCCAGTTTATGTGATATGTGTTCATATCTAGATTGGGCTTGCTATTCGGAGACGTGCCGGTAGGAGTGGGAGGGGTGCATGGGGTCAAGTTGGATTCGCTTGGCGCTGGGCACGAAGAACTGGCGGAATCGGTCGCTGGCCGAGGTCTTCCCACTTTCTTCTGTCTTCCAATGGTACACTTGACTCCGTACAATGTGCATCTCACGCACGAAGGATCATTCTGATGTAAGCGTTGGCATTTTGCCTTTTGTTTCCTACATATTTCACAGGCGACCCGGCGCTGGGATGGATGGACTGTTGTGAGTCCCACTGAGGGCAGGTGAAGCATATTCGATCTTATCGCTTAATGGAAAAACGAAATGAAAAAAAGATGGTGGTATGCAAGCAGTCCTCGATGTGGAAATGAGGGTCGGAGGTGAACTGGAGGGGCCGAAATTGGGGAGGACGCAAGATGACCACTGTCGGAGGGATGGATGGATGTGAGGGAGAAGGCTTATCTATAAAAGCCTCCGCGGAGGGTTTAAACTTTTTGCCACGCACTAGGTGATTTGTTGGTCAGGACTCTGGAAACCGACGGGAATGATTAGTGATATTTAATCTTTGGTTACTACGCACAGACTACATACAGCTAGGGATAGGTACAATCTTACATAACCCAAGATACCCTAGTTAACCGCATCGGAGTTTATTGATCAAGTCCCGATGAGAAACATGTATTGCATCGAGCCTGGCTAGTGCAACTTTTGTCCAGGGTTACAACTTCCATTGGACATCTGCGCGTAATAGATAAATTAAGTTAATGTCAAACCTTGCGCGCCGGAGGCTTTGTGGGCCACAGTTCCCGATCTTTGTCTCATCAGGTCGAATTTTTCGTGTTGCGAACTCCGAGTTATTTCAAAGCAATGTTTGTAATATTCAGCTGGTCCACTAGGACGCAATCCATTTAGATTTTGAATAAACTCATTTCAAGACAACTATCCTACGTCTATCTTTTATAGATTCACTTGGTTGCTATTCTGATTCCAATTGCCTATTTCATCGTTCGTTGTATATGTGAATCCATTCTCCAAATATCTCTATCCACTCCATCTTTCTGATCAAGTCGTGATTAGACTCTACAATTCAACTATGAGTGCGAGCTCCTCCACAACAGTGGACCAAGGGTCTATCACGGCGAACGAAGAACCGTCTGCCGAAGAGATGGACAACAAATCGCAGATCGATATATCTTCCCACGATAAGCTGACATGGCACATGGCGCCTGAGGTCCAGATGATGCGGGAGCGGAACGAACAAGGCGGGGAGAAGTCCAGAAAGCTCGGCGTGAGCTGGACCAATCTGACAGTCAAGGGTCTCAGCGCTGATGCCAATTTCAACGAGAACGTTATATCGCAGTTATACCCCTTCCACAAAAGCAGCAAGGCTGAGCCGATCAAGACAATCATCGAGAACTCGAGCGGATGTGTCAAACCCGGAGAGATGCTGCTGGTCCTTGGTCGCCCCGGATCAGGCTGCACAACACTACTTAGCGTGCTTGCAAATAATCGTCGTGGCTACGAAGAGGTCACCGGAGACGTCCACTACGGCAGTATGACAGCCGACGAAGCCAAGCAGTATCGCGGTCAAATCATCATGAACAGTGAGGAGGAAATCTTCTTTCCAACTCTTACCGTCGAGGCAACTATCGATTTTGCCACCCGTATGAAGGTCCCGTTCCACCTCCCCCCCGGAGTCAAAACCCATGAAGAATATGCTCAATTCTACAAAGACTTTCTCTTACGATCTGTTGGTATCTCTCACACTGCGAATACAAAGGTCGGCGACGCTTTTATTAGGGGTGTCTCTGGAGGTGAGAGAAAACGAGTATCGATTCTCGAATGCTTGGCCACTCGCGCAAGTGTGTTTTGCTGGGATAACTCTACCAGAGGTCTCGATGCTAGCACTGCTCTTGAGTGGGTGAAAGCCATAAGAGCCATGACCGATATCCTTGGTCTTACCACCATTGTTACACTTTACCAGGCAGGAAATGGAATCTACGAGCATTTCGACAAGATCCTTGTTCTCGATGAGGGCAAACAAATCTTTTATGGACCTCAGAACGCCGCTGTTCCTTTCATGGAAGACCTAGGCTTTATCAGAGACGGCGGCTCCAACCGAAGCGATTTCCTGACGGGTGTGACAGTTCCCCATGAGCGAGTCATCGCACCCGGTTATGAGGAGACCTTTCCTCGCACAACCGATGCAGTACGCGATGCATATAGCAAGTTGGCTCTCTCATCTCAGATGCTCCAAGAGGCTCGAAGCTATCCAGGAACCCAGGAAGCCAAAGACAACACAGCTATATTCAAGGAAATGGTCGCTCGAGAGAAACACAGGAGGGTCGTCAAGAACTCACCTATTACGGCCGATTTTCTGACTCAGGTCAAGGCAGCTACAATCAGGCAGTACCAGATCCTGTGGGGAGACAGAAGGACCATGTTCGTTAAGCAAGGCGCCACGGTCGTACAGGCTCTTGTCGGTGGTTCCTTGTTCTACGATGCCCCTGACAATTCTGCTGGCCTGTTTCTCAAGGGCGGCGCGCTGTTCTTTTCTATCTTGTACCCTGCCCTTATTGCTCTCTCCGAAGTTACCGACTCATTCACTGGCCGACCCATCTTAGCCAAGCACCGTCAATTTGCGCTATATAACCCGGCCGCCTTCGTTATCAGCCAAGTCGTCGCCGATCTTCCGATTTTATTATTCCAAGTATCACATTTTGGTATCGTCCTCTACTTTATGGTGGGACTCAGGACTACTGCCGGTGCCTTCTTTACGTATCTGATCATCAACTATCTATCCGCCCTATCTATGACCTCCTTCTACCGTTTTGTCGGCGCCGCATTCCCCACCTTTGATGCGGCGACAAAGGTATCTGGTTTTGCTACTGCCACCCTGTTTGTGTATATGGGATACATGATAGTCAAGCCTGAGATGCACCCGTGGTTCTCATGGATTTTTTGGATCAATCCTATGGCTTATGCGTTCGATGCCTTACTTTCCAACGAGTTCCATGGCCAGAACATCCCTTGCGTCGGCCCCTACCTTGTGCCCAACGGCCCGGGATACACCGAGGGACAGGGTGGCCAAGCGTGTGCTGGTGTAGGCGGAGCGCGGCCCGGCGCCATGAGCGTCACAGGAGAACAGTATCTCGCCCACATGTCCTTCGGCCATAGCCATATCTGGCGCAACTTCGGCATCATCTGCGCGTGGTGGGTTCTCTTTGTCGGCCTAACCATCCTCTTCACCAACGGCTGGAAGCAAGTGGGAGAAGGTGGCCGCAACCTCCTCATTCCCCGGGAACAACAGCACAAGTCCAAGCATTTGCTTCAGCCCGCTAGAGATGAGGAATCACTCTCCTCTGAAAAGGCTCCTGTCAATGGGGGATCTGACTCTAAAGGTAACCTTGACAACGAACTCATTCGCAACAAGAGTATCTTCACCTGGCGGAATCTAACATACACTGTTAAAACGTCTGATGGTGACCGCATGCTTCTGAATGATATACAGGGGTACGTTAAGCCGGGTATGCTCGGGGCTCTGATGGGTGCTTCTGGCGCTGGAAAGACGACACTGCTAGATGTTCTCGCCCAGCGGAAGACTGAAGGAACCATCCATGGGTCCGTCTTGGTTGATGGCCGGCCTATTTCTGTCTCTTTTCAACGCTCAGCTGGCTATGTCGAACAACTCGATATTCATGAGCCTCTCGCAACCGTTCGCGAGGCTCTTGAATTCTCAGCCCTCTTGCGCCAGCCTCGTGAAACAAGCAAAGAAGAAAAGTTACGATATGTTGATACTATTGTTGACCTTTTGGAATTGAACGATCTTGAGCATACCCTTGTCGGCCGGCCAGGAAACGGCCTTTCTGTTGAACAGCGCAAACGTCTCACGATTGGCGTCGAATTAGTTGCAAAGCCTAGCATTCTGATTTTCCTTGACGAGCCTACATCTGGACTCGATGGACAAGCTGCTTATAATACGATCCGATTTCTTCGGAAGCTTACGGCAGCCGGACAGGCTATCTTGGTCACCATTCATCAGCCGTCAGCGCTGTTGTTTAGTCAATTTGATACGCTTCTACTGTTGGCCAAAGGTGGGAAGACGGTCTATTTTGGCGATATTGGCGACAATGCAAGCACTATTAAGTCCTATTTTGGTCGTCACGGCGCTCCATGTCCACCTGATGCCAACCCTGCTGAACACATGATCGACGTCGTTTCAGGCAACGGTCCTGCCTCCTACCAAAAGGACTGGAACAAGATCTGGTTGGAATCTCCCGAGCACGACGTCCTGACCAAAGAACTGGATCATATGATCGAAGATGCTCTGTCAAAACCTTCAGACACGAATGACGATGGCAACGAGTTTGCTGCTACTATGTGGACTCAGGTCAAATTAGTCACGCATCGTATGAATCTCTCGCTCTTCCGCAATACCGAATATATTGACAACAAAATGGCTATGCATATCTTGCTGGCCCTTCTCAATGGCTTCACCTTTTGGATGATAGGAAACAGCCTCACTGACCTTCAACAGAACCTCTTCACCATTTTCAACTTTATCTTTGTTGCGCCCGGTGTTATTTCTCAACTACAGCCTCTCTTTATTGATCGGCGCGATATTTACGAGGCTCGCGAGAAAAAGAGCAAAATGTACCACTGGGCTCCTTTCGTTACGGGCCTGATTGTCTCGGAGTTTCCCTACTTGATTATTGCAGCCTTATTGTATTATGTTTGTTGGTACTTCACTGCTGGCCTTCCCACTGGTCCAAACAACGCCGGCAGTGTCTTCTTTGTTGTCGTAAGTCCTCCCAATTCATTAGGCCGAACATGTGACTGATATTTTACCAGGTCATGTATGAGTTCATGTATACTGGCATCGGACAGATGATCGCGGCATACACTCCAAACGCCGTTTTCGCATCTCTTGTTAACCCGTTGGTTATTACTACTTTGGTATCATTCTGTGGCGTTATGGTACCATATAGCCAAATCACAAGCTTTTAGAGATATTGGTAAGTACCGTCTGGCTTTTAGGCTAATACTCAGTCCTCTACCCGAGGCCGTCACTGACTGTCTCTCGTCGTAGGATTTATTATCTCGACCCATTCAACTATTTGATGAGTTCCCTGCTTGTTTTCACTACTTGGAATAAGCCTGTCTACTGCAAGAAAGACGAACTTACCATTTTCGACCCGGCTCCTAACCAGACTTGCGGTCAATATCTGTCTGCTTATCAGAAGGGTATGGGTGCCGGCATAAATCTACTGAACCCAGACGCCACGGAGTCCTGCCAGGTATGCCAATACACAGAAGGCGGGGATTACCTGAAGACACTGAATCTCAAAGCGGAATGGTATGGGTGGAGGAACGCAGGTATCGTCGTTGTCTTCGTACTCGGTTTTTACGGGCTTGTGTTTTTCATGATGAAGCTCAGGACTAAGGCTACCAAGAAGGCCGAGTCTTGAATTAAGACACTTGCCATTGTGAAATTCTGATTCTCTTTTGTTCATATTACTTTCATCTTCTCCCTACAATCACTATGATAGTAGTGGATATAACAGTTTAGACTTGATACAACTTTCAGACTTTCTTTACTTCATAATTTATGCTATCCTGTTGACTGGATACTACATACCAGAGTGTTACGGAGCGAAAGCGGGCTAGAACATTAGGGTCATTGATTAGATTGGAAGTATTCAGAGCCTTGTGGTGACGAGACTTTTGGTATCTAAGGCGTCAACATCTCCGTGCTATTGATGGAACCATTTGCCTCTATTCACGTCCCATACAGACCAGCATCTTCAGAATATTACGGCGGCCAGTCTCAAGAACCAATTGATCTACGCGTGGTTTCTGCAATATGCACATTCGCGAGTCCCTGCCACACAACAGCTTCGAAATGAAAACCTAGGCCATGAATGTTTAAATGATAACAATAAAATAGCAAATCAAGCGCTCACTAATTTTGAATAATAAGATAGTATAAACGAGGTCCCTTTAGAATATGTTACGATCATATCAACATAGCTATCATCAACATTAACCTTCACTATAGGTTTTCTAATGATAGCCTAGATTAACTATACGGGGGAGGTGAATTACTACTTAGTTCAGATTCGGTACTATACTGTGTCGTCTCGAGTTAGATTCTCTGTCTTTCAACGGATTTGTTACTATTGCACTCACGTAAACAGGCAGCCCAGTATCTTGCTCACTGGAAGATCCTCCGCTTGTTATTTGGAGTGGCACAACAAGAGATAGTGTAGTACCATAAGCGCTTGTGGTTAATGTGAAATGAATCCGGTAGGTTCGGCTGACCATACATGAGTGGAACGTGGGAAGAAAGAACAATTTCTCTCCAGGAAGCCTAAAAGGTTGAATAATAGTAGCCTTATATGTAGAAGGTCCAGACTGGTCAAAATCTTTATTAACGGACTTCGCCAATATACCGGGATCTGTTTCTTTCTCCCAATTCACTTGTTCTACTCGTTGGAGAAGTAAAGGACGTGAAGTCGACCATGGCGCTACTGGAGAGACACTATTTGATAGCGCTTCGCAGTGATCAGGTAGATGTCCGATTGGACCCGGCCAAAAGCTGGTTACAGTCTCGATAGCCGCTGATTTGATACGTATTTCGGGTGGCATACTTCTGGGTGACGTTGCAATGTATTCAAGATGGATCGCTAGCTCAGACTCCGATATCTGAAGGTGGTCCAGATGCAGGATCATTGATCTGGGTTGAGTAGTTGAAACTCTTAGAATCCCGGCTTTAGCGCCAAGTAAATTCCGTCTTATCGTCTTAGTCTGAGACAAGCAGTATTGCGAGTTGAGGGAAGAAATGTTAATCGGGGGCTGTTCAGGAAAGACAGGAATGACCTTGAGAGACACATCATGATCGACAAACTTTTCCTTTCCACGGTCATCCTTTCCCAGCACAAGTCGCGCTCGAATGACATAATCAACAGATATCGAACCATCCGTGAGATCTTTCGTCTTCCATGCTCCGATACTCGGCGGTGGAAGTAAGTGGCGTTCCCTCACTACTGTGTTTTGGTGGCTACACGCATTGGGAGAGAGATCCGTAGGGATTGTGAATAGGAACGGAATGTTGTATAATTTTCCAGCTTCGAGGATATGACAAGCGGGCAGAACTGCTTCGGATATCGGCATCTGGAGCTGCATAAAGGTACGGGTTGCAAAGGGCGTTCCATACTGAAACGCTTGGCGGGTTAATGTTGTGCCTCTTAGATCGACTTGAACGGACTGGAACGCGGTTTGGTGGTGGGCTGTGAGTTTGACGCTGCCCTGAATCTTGGAGCCGGTAGTATAGATTTTGGACTCGTAGTGTCCATCAACATCGATTTCCAAATGACAAGAGGGTTTTTCCCGTGATGGAATGCAACTTGCAACCTTCATATTTTGGTACATATGCATGGTGGCAGTGGTTTTAGACAAGCTTCTTGTTAAAACTAGTTCACGACAGCTTCTTTGTATGACCAAGTAACACGAAAAGATTTCCTACAGCCCAGTCTTATATATAGTTTATTGACATTCGAGCTCCATGATGTATTGATGAGCAATTTCAACGATATCCTTGGGTATTGTAGTTGATAACATGGCACGCCTTTAATATGGCATCCTGATTGGCGACGGCGCCGTGTTTTAACCAGCTGCAATTGGATAGTCTCGCCGCGATATGTACGAATGGCCTTGATTGGATGGTTTTGCCGTCTGATGCGTTAATAAGCAGAAATGATTGGCTCATGACGCCGAAAGCCGCTAGACGAGATGAGGCGATCACCAACCCCAGTCACTCTCCCATCACAAACAATTTCACCATTCCTGGACCCAGACCCAGAGCTGATTACCAAATAAATTAATCCACCACACCAAAAAAGCGTAAATCAAGATGTCCACCCATCGCCTGCGGTCGCAGAATATTGCGGCGAGAAGAGCACAGCCGTCTCGTCTTGATGGACCAACCAGTGAGTCCATTCATCGCCCTGTTGCCCAGATTATTACATCGAATAACCTTGCATCAAGGACGTGCTTGCGTTAATTGCCGCCAACGAAAGATTCGCTGCGATATCATTGACAAAGGTGTCCCTTGTACCAACTGTAGCACTCACAGCCGACCTGGATGTCAGTTATGTCCCAACAAGAAGGAAGCCAGACAGTCTTTGCGCCACCCAACCATTCTAGCTCCCCTTCGTCCGCGACGGTCTACTGGTTCGCCAACCACGGTATCATCTTCTGCTGCTGCACTCGAGGCTTCCTCTCCAAACGAAGGCGGTGAGGTCGATCTAGGAGCTCACGTCTTGAATGATAACGATGCCAGAGACGCAGAGCTTGGCCATCGAACTCGCTCACACTTTATCGGAAACGAGCTTTCCAACTGCAACTACCTTGTTCGCCAAAGCTCGTCCAACGTAGACCACGACAATATATTTCACTTCAATAATGGTCAACTGGAGTCCAGTGAAAATTGGTATGAAAGACACGGTGTCTCGGGTGAGCCGCTCAAACGTCCAGACAAGCAGCTTGAAATGCGCTTGATAAGATCATATTTTGATACAATCAATCGTGGATGGCCGATAGTCGACGAAGACCTATTCATGACACAGTACCACGGACGTGAATCGAATAACCCAGTCTGCTTGACACTTCTCAATGCTATAATGCTAGTAGGAGCTCACGCTCTAGCATCGCATGATGCGAGCATGGTTCCTCTTCTTCGTATTTTCTTCGAGAGAACCAAGGCTCTTGTTGAGTGTGATTGTTGGCATGACAGGCTTGTCTATATCCAAGTGCCTCTCTTGATGACATGGTATTCCGATGCCAACGCTTGGTATTGGATTGGGTTTGCCACCAGAACAGCCATGGCTATAGGACTTCATCGAGATACCAGCCATTCAAAGATGCTACCAGTTTATAAACGCCTGTATACTCGTCTCTGGTGGGTCCTCTTCCAGTTCGACACAATTGCGGCTGTCTCAGCTGGGCGACCTCAAGTTATGTGAGGCTGCTACATACTCATCCTCGCAAACTTTTCTTACTGACAGCTGTAGTAACCTCGATGATTCGGATGTTCTAGATATACAACCTTCTGACGTTGCACACATTTCTGGAACAGAAGTCGAGTTTATGATCTATCATGTAAAGCTGTGCAAGATCATATCTGAAACGACAAGGAAGGGTTGGTCACTTCGTGCGTCTACAGACGCAAGACTCGAAGCTATTCGAAAAGCTGACGAATCCCTTGGGGATTTACTACTTGAAATTCCAGAAAGACTACAGTTGAAGATTTCCTGTCTTGATATATGGCAAGCCCATCTTTATCTCACGCACTACAACTTCATTTTATTGCTTCATCGTCCTGCGCCAAATTCCAGGAAGAATAGCTCCGTCAAGACGCAAGAGGACGCAATTCTCTGCAGAGAAGCCACGGTCGCGATTGCATCCATCTTTGAAGTTGTGCTTAGCAAGAAGTTTATCTCTTCATTATGGCTCTATAGCAATCATGTCGTGTTTACTGCGACAATCCATATCATCAATGAGATTGGTACAAGCAGACCCTTGCTAGCAGCCAAGTCCCGACACATTCTAGACACATTTCTGAAAGCTTTACGAGAGCTTGCGAAATACTGGACTTTTGCAAGAGGCCTGCTGCAGGTCCTTGAGCAGAGAGCTTTGAAGTCGAGGGGCGAGCGAGAGCATGGTTTATCGGCACCAAACTTGAACTTGCATGTAGAAACGTCATCTTTTGAGCAGCCAACAGGCAGTTCATCAATCTGGACCGGCAACGACAGTGGTCCGTTGACTAGCTCCAATGCAGACTCGGCCGATCTCGGTTCAGACACCTACACAGCGATAGGCTCCTACAACAATAGCATGGACTTTCTCACGGTCGGTCAGGATCCATCACTCAACGATTTGTTTTTGATAGATACTTCAACATTTGACTTTCTCTTTAGCGATACGATGAGCTAGGCCGCTAAATTGACGCTTAACAAGAATAGACACTATGTGTACATTCCTAAAGAGTTCCCTGAAATCGTTCCTGAGACTTGAGAATATACTAAGAGAATTGTTCAATTCTTAGTCCTCGGTAAAATTAGTGTCCAAAAGTCTGTGGACACCCCACCCTGTAGCAACTCAATTAATTCAACCGCGATAACTTCAATTCAATTGAAAACACATTAAATAAAGGTCAATTAAATCGATATATATATCATTTGATAGCCCTGATTTTTCTCTTTAATATTTTGTATACTATCCTCTTGCGCGAATGCAGGCGTTAAGTCGCCGGGGCAAGGAATTAATTAGACGGTTAATTTGCTCTATTATTATTACTGCCTATACCAACTTAATGCATTCTTCCAACTTTGCTTGATTGACTTTATTGTTTTTAAGAAGATTTAACTAAGGAAATATCTTACAAATATTTAACTTTAATTGCTTCTAAATATGCTTAATTGGGTTAAGATTAGGCGAATATGCCGGCTAATCTATCTAACTGATTGTATAAGAATGCAGCCATTTGGTTGTAGACTTAGATATATAAATTCAAGCGTTATCCTGCTGGAATTGTTATGTTCTATTGTAAATAGGAATTAATCCTTCTAATAATGCCTCCTGATATGACTTTAATGTATATTCTCTTCTTTTGGCGGTCTAATTACGGATTATAACGATAATATCGGATTTTCCGCCTCTTTAGATCGCTCCCTATATTATAATCGATAACTTTAACTTCTTATGTACCGTAATATTGACTAATTCCTTTATGAACTTCTTATGAGGCTTCCGGAAGACCTAGCTGCGTTTATAGTTCGGTTGGGACTAAACTGACGATTTGTCGCTAAAAATGACCTAAAGTTATCCGGAAGTCAGTAAACGATTCCGGACCGGCATCTATATATAAACTTTGGAACGATAAACCTCTAGTAATTTATTAATATCTTGCCTCTAAGCTTAGCACTATAAAAGCCGCTGATAAGTGGTTTCTTTTGATAATAGTATCCTCTGTATAGCCTTCTATTTGCGACCGTAATGGCGTCGTATTGCATGACGTACTGTTAATCGTGAGACGTCAGTACCTATAAGATTGACAAGCGAGTTATATATTATCCGTCGGTCCCTTTTTAATGAAATTAATATGTATTGAATCTGCTGGAATGTGAGTTTCTTAGGACGCCTGGGTCTAGGTTTTCTGTCTAGAGTCTGTTGAGTTTTCTAGTGTTGAAATATATTTGAGATCGCTTATAGTAAACATTATACTTCACGGGCGATATTGCGGTATGACCTTCCACTCTCTACAGCCTGCATAATAAG
>JAAVUC010000111.1:0-53153 GCA_014898925.1 Fusarium nelsonii | reverse complement strand
AAAAAAAAAAAAAAAGAAGAACAGAAAAACTATGTATGACATCCATGTTGTTTCCCTAAGTGCTCAGAAGCTCTACGGCGTCTAATCATTCACTGTCAATCAAGTAAATCCTGTACTTTCAAGATCTTGCAAGGGTACGCGGGGTGCTCATCTGGAAGACTGAAGATTGGGCGGATCGAATATTGCCTAAATTGGCCTGTCCTTTCGTCTCTTATGCAAGTGTTACTATACTAGGCCAGTAGCAGGGGCTCGTGTGATAGAAGGATTGCTTGGTATGTTAAGGCTCGGAAGACGGAAGACTTGGATACTGTGATACGTCGTTGAGTTGATTTTCAAGCGCGGGAAATTGTTTCAAAGATAATTGCATCAAGGACAAGGAGGACTTGGGTAATTTAGGGCACGACACCGAGATGAGCAACTCGGTAAAGTGAAACAATAAATCAATGTCTATTACCTATTATCGTAATAAATTCAGAGATAGGTTCATTTCCTTGCCAAGCCGCTTGGTGTTTTCGATGTCCCGCCAGCCATACCCTAAGTTGAGAAAAAACCCCAAAGCATCAGAGGTTAGAAAGTGTGAAGGTAGTCAGCGATGAAGGAATTGCCAAGCTTGATGACTTGATCAGCAATTTCCTCAGCACCAAAGCTTCTGGCCAAGTTCTTCGCTACCTCGGTAGCCCTGCTCTGAATAGTGACAATCATGAAGCGATGCTGTCAATATTAATGAGTGAATTCAATAGGAAGTTGTGGTCAACATACCTGGTAGGGCTTGTTGTCTTTATCGTGAACGGCGACCCAGCGGCCCTCACCATTTTTGTTCTTCTGGCCATATTGGAAACGATCGCTGATTTCAACAACCCAGCCGTCTAATTTAAAACTCAGCAGACGCATAAAAAGAAATAGCTGGGTACTTACTGCCCTCCTGTCGTGCACTAGGAAGTTTTCCAATGAACTCATTACGGTTGGAGTCGTTGTAAAAGCGATCCTGAATGTACATCAAAACATCCACACCGCCCTTGGATTAATTGCGAGCATTGACGAGATAGTAGCGGGCAGTGCGAGTACGGAAGGACTGGGACCACTGGATCTCCAAGGCGTTCTGCTCTGCCTCCGGAGTGTAGGCGGGAACAAAGAGGATATCACCTTTCGTGGGGAAAGACCTTGTGGAGTTGGATATAGGTTTTGATGTGATAAATGTTCAGGAAAAGGCTTATGAATGAAGATATTACGATGGTGCATGTGAAAGAAACGTGAGAGGTCTCGAGGTTTAAGTGTCTGGCGTGACCGAGTTCAAAGTTTTGCGCCCCTCTCCGCAGTTCCGTACGGAGCGTAGAGGGTTAGCATATGGATGATCAACAGTTGACATAAACACAGCTGAATAGAAGCTGAGCATCCGCCATGTCTCATTATTTCCACTAGTTCGGAAGACTACCATTCAATAGTGTCCTCACTACTGGAATTCTGCAGTTCTGCTTAAGAATCTTGGTCAAGGCTGTCCCGTCCGGGTTGTAGGAAATCTCAACGTGCGCCTGTCAATGGCTATATTCTGCCACAATGGTCGCAATACTCCCTGAGAACAACCACTCCTAAGACATCCTGACCCTTCTGGTAAGTCGAGGCTGGCTGATCAACACAGCTCGCCTCGCGAAACTGTGGCGCTCACGAACTCATGGCATGGACCCCTGCACGCCTCGGTCCGCCCTAACGGTGTCCAAGCCACCGCGTCTAGGCTACGAATCGATAGCCTGGCCCTTGCAATGTTCCCCAATATATGTATTCAAGCCATTTAGTACACCCGCACACTCCTGGTTATTGTGGCTGGCTGTTGGTTTCAGAACATAGCCAGTGTTGGGTACTGCGTATCTAGATGAATAGATCTATCACATGCTGTCTATCAATATTTGCATTTCCTTTGAACGAAGAACAGTGTTAAGCAAAGCTTTCAGTCGACTGGGAGAATTCTGAAGCACGAGATTTTAAAAAGCAACTATTTTATCGACAAATGATATGCAGTCTGATACACGACGTGATAATGTCTCGCTAGTGAAGTGAATAGTAGACACACGGATTGCAGAGCAAATAGTACTTCTGACGTCCAGACACGGTACGGTCAACGTGTTGTTTTCTCTGCTAACTGGGCTGAGGACTCAGGTAGACGATCTCGTGACATTATCTTCAACCAAATTTCCTGGTGTTACTGAGCGTGCTCTCTTGACCGAGGCATCTCTCCAAGCTATCCTCGCCATCAAGCAATCTAATGAACTTAATGAGATTGTCGCAACTGTAAAACAAAACTGGACCGCCAACGCCCCGCAAGTCAACCAGCTTTCTATGCTTCTCGCATCCTATCTCTCTAGAGCTGCCCGATGCATTATAGGGTACCGCAGGGAAGATAATATCGCACAGGCGGCTACAGCCTCGCTTGCTAAACGCTGGAATCTTGGCATCTGACAGATCCCTATTGATGAGAACACTAAGGCCTTTGTTTAGGGTATATTTGGGCCGACCCTACTACTGCCTGGCCGCCAGGACGTTTGCTCCTCCCTCGATCCTGTCCTACGAGGCGCTGTCTCTGCTGTCGAACAGATCGTATGCGAGACTGGAAAGACTGCCGTGTTTGAGATCACACCCAAGTTTTTGGAAAAATACGAGGGAGCTATCCCCGCAACTGGTGATGTCCAAGCGACTCGTGTCCTCATCGAGCGTGCTATCAAGGCAGATGTCGCCTACCACGCCTTTTCAACTCTTCCTCAGCAGAAGCTGCAGACTCCGAAACTCATCTCTCTTGACGATGAAATTCCCTAGTGCGATGTCGTCTTTGACTTCATCAAGCATGCCATTCAGAAGATTGGTCCTCCTTGTCTCATGGTGCAAGGCAGGCTGTTCATAAGTTCATGCCTCTTCTTCAGGTACCTTCTTTAAACACAACTGAGCCCGCTGTGACCGTTCCTGTCAAGGGTGAGAGCAGCGAGCTTGCTCTTCGTGATTTCCTTAGCAACAAGAAGGGCTCTGTCAAGACTATCTAAACAACCAATCTCGAGATGTCTCAGATTTTTATGCTTCGATGAATATGAACAGGGAAGTGATGGAAAGACAAAGGGAGGAAAACAGATGGTAAAAATAAGCACTCGCCAACTTAACAACTTAACTTTGGAGATGCATATCAGGAAAGGGAGAAGGATTTAGTTTGGCTAACAACAAAGCCGGCCGCATCCGGGCAATTCCCTTTGTTTATTTGTTTGTTTGTCTCTTTTAAATTCTGGTAGCTACATTGTGCCTTTCATAAATGGGACCCATGGTTTTTCGTGCATCTGACTACAAAATTCTATCCAGTGATTTCATCCCTCAGATAACCATACATGCCTATAGTACAGTGTTTGCCTACCCCTCAGGCCTGCAGTTATGGCATCCAAACTCCTGTGAAGGTATTTCAGATCCGCAGACTCTGCTAGCATAGTGCCTAGAATAGATAAAAGGGCTCGCTACTTGGCATCGGCTTCATTTATCCATCTTGTGCGAAATTTCCATTGGCTAGCCGAGCTCAGTATGAGAAGTGCAGGCACAGCGGCACATACAGTAGATACCAACCATACACTAATACGTTTTATCATGGGTATGTCACAACTCGCGCCTCCGGCAGCGGATAAGATATGACGAGGATTAGACTGGTGCTGGCGGCGCTGCGGTCACTACACCGTCAACGAGGTATGTCATGACTATCAACTGCGTGGAAACAGCAGTCCAACCAGTGATAAATGTCTATAAGTCTGGCAGTGCGATGTGAACCTCTTTGGGATGATAAATCGTCCGGCCGAAGGTCATGATCGATGCGCACTGGGGAAGAGAGACCAAGGGGAGGAGGCAAAGGCGCGCTGTCTCGAAAGGGAAGTCACCTTCTTGACCTTTTTGTGCATCAGTGGCTTCGATGTAGCCCTCTACATTACCCTGCGCAGACTAAGCCTCATATTTAATATTAACGCGGTGATCGTGCTTGTTGAGTACCTTCCGAGTAACCAATGTACCTATCGTAGAGTCTACACCATCTACTGTAAAGTTCAAACCGATCTTAGTCTCGCTAAGGCGTTTGTGTCCTCCAATAGACTGGACATAGCTGTGATACTCATTTGCCAAACGACGTAATATATTGCGAGGAAGATGACTATGTAAGCCCCATGCTTGCTAATCAGAATACGAAGAGATCCCGTAATATCATTGTGCTTCTTTTAAATAGGTACTATAGAGTCTACCCTCTGATTCCAGATTGTCCTGGTGGTATTCTGATAGAGGCGCAGGGGATACTTAGCTATGACGCGTGTGGGTGTCCGATCCCCATTACAAATGATAGACCTCGGCGTTTCTGGTAGAAGCAGAATCAAGAAAATCAATGAGATGCCGCTGTAGATACTCAAAAACCAGAAGATAGATCTCCAACCGAGAGACCTCGCCAGGCGCCACCAATGATTGGTCTCAATGCCACAGGTACCAGTGGCCCTGCCTGAAAGATACCCATGAGACCATCGCGGTTTTCTTGCATCGTGATATGTCTAATGACTCCTAAACTTATAGCAATATTACTAGCACTGCCCGTACTCTGAATTCATCTCAAAATAATCGTGGTCGCGTAATTCTTGGCCTCCGTTAGATCGACACATGCTCCCAGGAAGATGAGGTAAAAAGTAACAGTGAGATTCGTCAATCTAATCCAGACGTCAGGTTCTTGAGGGATAGTTCGGAGTATGGGATAATAAATATTTGGAGCAACCAAGAGACTATGCCATTATCAATAAGAGTCAGTGAAACACATACGGGTATGGTAGCTTAAATGTTGCGGCGACGGCGACACATAACAATTAAGGTTGTCTGGCGTTTGTCAAAGATGCTATGCATTTGAGCTGTCTTTGTTTTCTGGAAGAAAGGAAAAGGTAATCTTGCAAATTTGCAGTACTAAATCGCTTGGCGCATACTATATAGGGCCGAAATACGACCAAGAGGTTGTGGCTTGCGTTAGCTGCCAATAGTGACTATAGTCTGTAGTGACTATCGATCTTCGGTCAGCCTAACGCTAATTGCGCCAATAATATGCCAGATTGCTCCAGCATATTTGAGTGGCTAACCGATTCAGCTTCCAATAACTTTAAGCTAATTTCCGAAATATTCAGCTTTATCTTGGTTCTTAGTTTAGGGGCTGGAGTTGACCGCAAGAATGTGAAGATATATATAACTCCGTCTGTCTGTGAGGTTCGCCGTCCTTTATACCTTTCCGGTGTCAATTAGATATCACTCTCTTGTATATTCCTCACCTTCAGTCATTCATTGTTCAATCTCGAAATGGTCACTTCCAAGTCCCTCTTTGTGGCCCTCGCCGCTATCTCGACCGTCATTGCGAGTCCTTGTAAGGCCGTCACTGGGTCTGTCGCCTCGAGCACCACGACAACTGTATCCGAGGAGGCCACTGGCTCTTTTACGACTGAGACCGTCAGCACACATGTCAAAGATGCTACTACCACCCAAATGTCAACTACCTATGAGACCGGCACAACCATTGTCGATGAAACCACTATCACTGTTGCTCCTACCACGACTGACGTCGCCACCACAACCACTACCACGGTAGAGACCACCTCTGCAGTTGCTGTCCCCGATGACATTTGCGGCGTCACGGGCTTTTTCGTCAATGGTCATGAAATGACCTTTCTTCGCTACGCTGGGAATGCAGCTACTCTCAAGGATTGTTTACAGGGATGTGCCGCTCGGGAGGATTGCGACCTCATCGCATACTACAGCGACGGGGGGCGTTGCGAGCACTTCTCAGGGGAGCTTATTACGGACGGTGAGCAAACTATGTACAAGTGGTATGACGTGGGCTGCCTTTCCAACGAGTGAAGGATTTCGTTGGCATAGGTTTGAACCGCTTGCTACAATGTCAGGCTCATCGCCAGTTCCTGTTCATTCATCATCTGGGTATTTCTTTCAACCGCGTCATCAAGAGTTTATCGATATGTACGTTTGAAATTCACAGACAAAGATACTTTTTATATATCGGCTTTGTAATTGAGGTCGTCTAATGTACACCTTCTACTTCACCCAGAATATCGAAATCCAAACTTCTGTGATTGATTTTTCCAAGAAAAAAACAAGGGTCCTTGACAGAGGGCTTATAGATGCTTCATTGAATTAAATTATGGGTTTTGCTTTATTTAGAATCTGGAGGTGCAACAGACCAGTACACGTTGAACTTACACGATACATCAGATGACCAACAGCGCCCTTGGTACGGTTATGATTCCCTTCACCAACTGAAATAGACTTTATATAAGCCCAGAACTCGCTAGCTAGACTTATGAATAGATGTTTCGGTGCACAGGGGCAAGCGAAGGATTGGCTCCGGCATCTAGGCTACGTTCCTGCATAGTCTTCAGCCAGTCGACTTTCGGATGTTGGAGCAGATCGATACAAAACAACAAGATAAGGACTCTTCTTTGGAGGAACGCACTACATAGATATCCCGGGCTAGCCTGTGTGGGTTCCATCCAACATGCTTCCAATCTCATCCAGCTTCCTTTGCCAAGAGTCCGATTCAATCTTGACATCCTTCATTTTATCCTCATTCGGGCTCTCTGCATCAACAAACACGTTCTCACCAAGAGTCATCTCGCCTTCATACAACGCATTGTCCAAATCATCAAGCAACCCCGGACCTTCAGCATCAGCATCTTTAGGATCCTTCCAAACATTAACTTTGAAGGTCTTGCCGGGAGCGAAGAAGAAGTTTTCAGTTAGATCGTTGTTGCGCTCGGCAAAAGGCTGCATAGACGCTTCTGGGATTTCAGAAAGACCAAGTATCAAGCCTTGGGAAAGAAGTGCAGTGACAGAGGATGAGAGAGGAGGGTCAAATGTGACGTTGCTGGCCGACAGGGCGATGTTGGGGGATTTGAAGAGAGCATGTGTGATATGTGCTTCATAGTCTGAACCATAGAGGTAGAAGGGCATAAACTTATCGGGGTACTCGATATCGCGATGTATAGAGTTCAGAGGACGACTCTTTACCATCGATTTCATGGTGATTACACCTTTTTTCTTCTCATATTTCCTGTCAATCGTCAGTGAAGACTCTAATGTGTCAAAGTGAGACAAAATATACTTTAAGCCCTTCTCGTACATGACCACATGCAACTCGGCTCCCTCTTGAATATGTTTGACGAGATTTTCAATCAGTGTCTTCTTGTCAGGCTCCAACATGACAATACTGTCCTCACTCTCTTCCAACCGAGTTCTATAGAATTCCTTCAGGTTATCATCGAGCTCTCCAGAAAGTATGACTTGTTGTCTTCTGGTCACACTATGGAACGATGCCTGAAACACGAGATACACCTCAGGCGCATCAGTAGTTCCCTGAATGAGGAACTTTAAGTGCTTCTCGCCAGGCTTGTTTCTCTTTCTGCAGACCTCGACTTCTTCTCTGATGACATTCTCCAAGTCTTTCATGATGGTAGAGATGAAATACTTCTTAGTGGGGAAAGGACTCATGACCACATTTCGGATGACAAAAAGACTCTGGTCCGATTTCTTCACTCCCATTCTTTCCATGAACTTATGTGCGCAGGCACCATAGTCTTCGGGAAGGAACTGCGTCGAAGTAAGGTAAATTGGAATAGTAGAGGGATCAGTGTTGGGAGATGTGATGGACAGCCTATCAACAACCCTCTTCATGAGATAATTGGCTTCCTCGAGATCGGTGTTCAGAACGCCATTCTCATCCTTCCAGTTCAGCGCGAAGCAATTAATGTTGGTATCAGAGCCAAGATCACGGATGATCCTCATGGCTTCTTCAGAAGCAAAGATCTCAGAGTCGGGTTTGCCGATGATAAGATCACGGATCTTTTCACGCTGGTTTTGGACGGAGGTGGAGAGAAATTTCTTATTTCCGTGGTTTTCCGCGGGTAGCATGTTGAAGGGAATGCACATGAAGGAGTCGTTGATCATCGTTGCATAGTGAGCTGATAGCTGGGATCGTTAGTATTTGAAATGATTGAGGAGGTATATGGGGATTACCCTTGCGCTTGTAAACGTAGCTTCGCCTAGAAGTTTGCCATACCCAAGGTGGTTGAGACCAATGGTCTGGTTGGAGAACCAGGCGGACATGGCAGCAGCACCGGGCTTACTGGAGGACGAAATGGTTAATCGATCGTCAAATGAAATTCTCAGGAAATGAAAAGCGGCTTACCTGCCCTCAACACCATAAACACCAATGTTCTCGGCCGATCCTTGTGAAAGGTACGGTCCCGACCACGTAACAAGGTGCCTCATCCTCCCATCGCGATACACTAGGCTTCCGGCAGGATATGGGATATACCCCGCCTTGTGTGGATCGACAGTGATCGAGTCCGCCTCCGCCATGGCCTTAATGTCCTCGACCGTCTTCGGGTCCAAGTACCACTCCGGTTCTGGCTTGGTGGTGGTATGCTCCTCGACGCTGTAGCGTCTGTCGGGGTTGACCATCGTGGCAAAGTATCCACCCCAAGCGGCATCGGCGTGAACGAGGAATGAAAGGCCATGTTCTTCCTGGAACTTCTTGCGAAGGCGTAGGACTTCAGTCAATCTGTCAACGGCGCCCTCCTCGGTGGATCCAATGATTGCCACGACTGCGAAAACGGGGGTTTTGGTCTCGACGCACTTTTGTAGGTGTTCTTCCAGAAGGTTAATGTCCATTTGGGCCGCGTTGTTGACATCTACTCCGACCACATTGCCTGAGCCGAGGCCAGCGATCGCTTCCTTCCTGTTAGCTACTGCCTGAGACCATGCTCTATCTGTACTCACCAACACCCTTCGGCCACGAATAATGTCGAGTTTTGCTGACAAAGTATTTGATGGGCTCCTTGACTTTGAACTCCCTCTCCAGGGCCTCCTTGCCGATGGTTTGAATGTTGAATTCATTGAGGGCAGTCTCGAGAAACTTGCTCGTGATCCCAAACTGCTTGTTCAACTGATCGGGGAGATCGAGAATGACTTCGGAGCGAAGATTGAGAAGATCCCATCCTTGGAGATCTTTAAAGAGTGTCTTTGCTGGCGTGTGAAAGCACGAAGACGCATAGAATTTGTCGGCGATGAATTGCAACTTTCCCCGTCGTAGCGCAAGGCAGAGACTGAGAGGGTAGAACTTGAGGTTTCGAGCTTCTTGTGTTAGCATGGGCCATGACAGTGATTCAGAGTACCTACCAACCCAGATTGACTCCAAATTCGCAATCGTTCCATCACACGTGATGTGTCCCCATGAAAGAGGACTTTTCTGCGTGTCAACATTATACCCGAACAACTTGCAAAGCTGTTGCCCGACCCTCAACTCCACAAGTGTCGTCATTGGGCTAGCCTCAAGTGCGACATTGTTGGGGTTGTACAACATAGTCATAAAGTACCCGAGGAGGGACGACATTGTGAGGTCAGTGCACATGTGTGCTTCATAGCGAGGGGACCAGAATGGTGCCGAGTGCTCGCCGAGAAGCTGTGCGACCTTTTCAGTAGCCAGGCGGAGGTCGGAGCGGGCTTTAAGAAACACTGGAGACCGGCGGTATTCTTTGGATATGAAGGCCTGTAAACGATTGGGTCAGCTGGTGAAAACATCTTGGTAGAAAGTATATTACACACTTGATCTTGCGGATAGTAGCTTTGTCGCGCGGCAAGGAGCTCATCGAGAATAGTATTGATGTTTGCTCGAAAATCAGGCAGGTTAGAGCCTTTGGGCCCGATAAAGTAGGCGTGGACGGCATCGAACTCTTCCTCTCGTAATTCTCCCATGACGAAGGATAAAATCTTGCAACTAAGGTTAAGTCAGGTTTTGAGGTCTCTTTTATATTATGCAGCACATAAGGAGATGATGACTCCAATGATAACAGTGGTCTACTTAAACCACATCTACTTATATACTACTGGCCTCGTCTCCTGCTTCCAATTGACAGTGATCTACCGGATATGCTGACGTATGATGTATCTCTCTTCATGTAGTACTCTCGCAAGAAAGTGCATGTGTCGCTGATCACATCACAATTACCTCGCGGCTTGGATTGTTAACCAAGATGCTGATTTCACCCTGCATCACCTCTCCATCGAAACAGAGACATGTATCGACGGAAGACGAAAGGATCTACCGGGACGGACCGGCATATGCAAAGAAGATCCAGTTTGTGAAACATTTGAGGTCATGACATTTCTTAACCAAGATATTTGCTTTTCGACAGTCAATATTCATGCAGCCACAGCTCAATAGCCAGCGGCCCGTGTCTCACTTAGAGCCAACCGGATCATTTTATTCTCCGGCAGGCTTGTTTTAGTTATCACACTAGTGAGATTTGTATCGGAGAAAGGATTGAGGCCAAGTGGGGATGGCGTTATTTGTATGCATTTTTTAACCACAAAGGAAATAAATGACGGGAGTGTTGACGTGTATGACATTGATTGTTCAATTAGACAAGCATCTCGACAATCTGTAATCCGCTTACCAAGTTCCAACCGTGTGACTATTATTATGCAAACGTACAGAAACTCATGGGATGTGGGAGTATCTGATGGCGCTACCCTACATGAATTAGCTAAAGATTTCTACCACAAATTGGAATCTCCATAACAGGGCTTCACAGGAAATACAGGCAAAACGTTGATAGGTAATACATGTATTAATGCCACTGCTATTGAAGCTTGTTGTTACAGGCTGCCTCAACCCGACAGAAACCTGTCAATCATCGGCAGGGTTGCCAAACAGAACAGACAATATTAGTGTCGGATCGCAAACAAGGAGGAAACTAAGGTAAAATGTTGGGACTTCATCTTCCTTTTCGTGTTCGGAGATAATGGTATTACTGGATTTCAGGTATTCAAGGAGGACCCGTTTTGATCTCCTAGAGCCTCAATTAAACTACCGTATCAACTCATGGAATTTGGTAGCGCCTATGGAGTCGAAGCTAATACAAGCCTCTGCATTTCAGCTATTTCATTGAGTTGGCTGGGTATAAGTAGGGCATAGCTCATGACTCAGCAGGAAGACCGTCTCTTAGGCCAATCAGAGCACTTGAGCGCCTGCTTATGGGAATCCGGTATCCACAGGCGCTACCGGATTTCATAAGTTGATACGGCAATTCTTTTCGCTGCCTTGTTTGTTTGTGGACGCCGTACCTGGGCGAATTGCGCCCCACGTGTAGCCGAGACCGGCCTGTCTGCCCCTGCACAGGGAGGAATTTCGGCCGACTCACGTCCGTGATACTTTACGGTTTGTACCTGCTTTGCGGATCTCCGTCAACTCGGACAATTACTGCAGCCCGATGCGAAAATAATCCAATTAGTCAGGCATGTCGTGACGAAAGTCAAATCTTAGACTGCGCTTTGATCCGTCACGAATTCTTTGTCATGGGGCGTCGGAGCCGAGTTATGAGTAACGTTGGCAATCATCCCATTGAGGTAAGGTTGTAGTAAATATAGCTAACAAGCCAAACATTTTCTGAGTTTCAATAAAATGCCTGACTATGTCGGAGGTGAAGTTGTCCCGTCCGAGCAATAGTATACTGACTCTCCCCGAATCGGACCTGTGTGTTGAACCGATTGTATGTTGGTGCCTTATAAACGAATCATCTTTTGGAGATCTTGTATATAAAGTCTTGTATATAAAGTGTCTATTCGCTGACGTTAAGAAACTCTAAACAATTAATTCATCTCAATAATTTCGTCAGCACGAAGGTTCTCATCATCTTTGCTCACCCTGAGCCCCAATCTTTCAATGGTTCCCTCTTCCGATTCACCATCAATGAGCTCAAATCTCAGGGCCATGAGGTCAAGATCTCAGACCTATACGCAATGAAGTGGAAAGCTGTGGTCGATTCTGCAGACTTTCCCTACTACCCACCCGATGAGCGTCTCCATCATATCCAGGCATCGGACCAAGCAACCAAGACAGGAACTCTTACAGAGGATGTAAAGATCGAACAAGGAAAACTGCTCTGGGCTGATTTTGTCTTGATTCAATTTCCACTGTGGTGGTATAGCATGCCGGCCATTCTCAAGGGTTGGGTCGACAGAGTATACTCGTCTGGTTTTGGAATGGGACTTGGTGAATACAGTGGCAAACGTTGGGGCGATAGATTAGGCGAAGGAAAGTTGCTTGGGAAGCGAGCGATGCTGATTGTCACTATGGGAGGCTGGGAAGAGCACTACTCGGAGCGCGGCATTGGTGGGCCGATGGAAGATGTGCTTTACCATATCACTCATGGGATGCTGTACTATACAGGGATGAAGGTCCTTCCATCCCATTGCATCTATCGAGTGCATCGGATCGATGAAGGTGGTTTCGAGAAGGAGGCAGAGTTGCTCCGGAAGAAACTACAGCAGTTGGATACCATTGAGCCTATTCCCTACAGGCAGCAGAACGGAGGTGACTATGAGATACCGTCTCTTACTCTCAAGCCTGGTTTGGAAGGGCCTAACCAGAAGGGATTCTCAATGCACATTCGCAATGTCGACGTACCTAACGGCAACTAATTGGAACTCCAGATTTACTCAGAGCAAGGTAGCTCAAGCTCTTCCATTGATCCACAGAGGTTATCCGGAGCTGTGAGTATATTTAGGTGAATAAAGTACTACTATAACCTATACTAAGAAACTAGATTTCTATCTTTACACTGAACAACGGAGACGTCCCGATCAAAAAGAAAATTCCTTGAATATTCCTAGCCAAAAGATATTTTGTTCAGATAAGACGGCATAGTACACAAATACCAGATAAAAAAACGGCCAAGTGAAAAAGGGCATTAATACCAAGGCTGAGTTCGGTAGTGGCACAGTTCCTCCAATAAATGCAGGAGAGTGAAGTATCGCCAAACATCTGGATGATGCTTTCCGTAGGACCGCAGATCGCTCGACTGCCGATGGGTTCTATACTGAATCAGGCGATGTGGTCGCCAGAGACACTACTTATGTCCGGAACATGGAGGTCTTGAATGAGGGCGGAAAGCAAGAACACGGGAAGGACGTCCGAAGCAAATACAAGGAAGAAACTATATTGTCAAACGTACCAATTCACGAGTCAGTCATTCAATTACCTCTGATCCCCTTCGGTCCACACAGCTAACACCCTTCGCAGCCACCAGCCAACACAATGTACCTTGTTAAGAGAGATGACGTCGACACCAGCATAGCATAGTTTGTATAAACTCCCTGTTTCACATATACCTAGGTTCATATGATTTCTGTTGAAGTCTTTAAAGCTATGAAGAAGGTTCAGTTTATTCTATAATCTTCCCTTACCTCTAGTCTTTCACCGTATCTAGCCAGCTAAATATCATATGGGACACAGGAAGTGGCAATCGCGATGTAATTATTGTAGGTAGTATCTGCCTAGGCTAATAGTGTAAAGCAATATACCATAACCCATAGATAGACCTAGGTGAAGCGTGTTGCGGGGACGCGGGCGACATAGGTGAACCTACAGACGGGCGCTCTCTTGTCGTTTTCCAACTTGGTTCTCAGCGTTTCGGGAAGTAGTTGGGGAAGTTCCGCTGGGGTCGTCTGGTAGTTGTATGAATTGTGCGTTTCGACAGTGTGGATTTGGTCGAGAGCGAGGAGAGCGATCCGAAGTCGCGCGATGAGATCATTATTCGGATCCTGTTGGTACCGGGGTTGCACATCTTCCAAACGTTGTTGAAGCACCCTGTAGGATACCTCAGGTCCAATCTGTGTTGACAATTGCATATTAGCACAATAATTGATGGAGCAGTCGTCCTCGTCAGTACATACCGACTGGCGAGAAAGAATATTGCGCATATGCCCCCCCGAAACTATTTCCTGATCGCTGTATTCGGCCAACTTCGACGAGTCCAGGACTATTGGTTCCGGATTCCACAGGTGGCCAGCTATGGCTCGCTAGGCTTCACCAGCAGCATGGACCAGTTTATTAGGTCGATCGATACGAGACTTTAGGTTGATACCTTCTGCAAGCACAGAGCGGGAGGCCTTAAGCTTATTCCAGTAGTAGACAGCTGGTCCGCGTAATTCGTCGGGGATCTAAAGTTCACCGTCAGTCTTCCTTCCTAGGTAGACATCCAAGGAGTCAGTTGTAGACACATACCGTACCGCAGGCTCCGTTGTATTCGTCGCAAACGATACATCTACAGTAGCCATCCAGCTTGACGACGCATTTCAAGCGAAGGTCTAAGTCGAGCTTGCAAACGCAGTCGAGACAGGGCGTGCCTTTGACTTCCATAAACCTCAGCGATTCGGAGTTTGGGTACTCTGCCAAGCCCAATGCTATCCGGTTCATGTACAACTGATCCAAGGTGGGATTGAACTGAAACCTGGCGAACTGGTTCCTGACGGGATTATACTGCTCACCTATAGGATTGAACCGGGGTCTAATGGGATTAAACTGATTCCTAGTGGGATTGAACTGGTTCCTGGGAGGATTGAACCGATTCCATGTAGGATTGAACTGATTCATGATGGTTCCTGTTGAGAGATCAAAAGAGCAATGATAAAACCGTAAGCGTGAAGAGAATCGAATGTTTCTTAATTCAAAGCGCCATCGGGGTTGTTCTGGAGAAGAAGGCAAATGAAGAAGAGAATGTTGAAATCCTTATGCCCCTCATTGTAAAATACCTTAGATCGAGAAGGAGGTTTGCTGCGGCTAAGGTCAAACTTGCCGCCATGACGCTAAGCCTCTCTCCGGCTAGCAGGGAAGCAACCTCTTAGCCTTCTTTCCCTCAAATGCCCACGGGGCAATAGAAACGCTGCTCGGCCTTTACGCTCTAGGGTAGAGATAAATCAAGGCTCTGCCCTGAGATCGCATAAAGTAACTGAATTAATTTAGTCTGTTACACTTCCAGCGGCCGAGGATTTTAACTCCTCGAGGACAGCTCCCCGTGCCCCTGCGGACAAGCTTCCTGCATCTCAGGTTGGAATTAAATTTACGCTGCAGATATTTGACAACTGAAAGACCCAGTATTGAAAAGATGTCGAGACTACTTTGATTCTGTAAATCAGGCTATTGTTACCTTGAACGTAGACGGTTGGTTCGATGAGAAAGACTGAAATGCTTTGGGGAAATTCGTCCTACAGGCGCGACAATTTACATAATGAAGAATTTAAGAAAACACATTAGGAATATATATGGGGGTAGGCTGTTATGGGTGGAGCTGTGAACGATGTAGGAATCTATTTACTAGCGAGGACAATCTTCCAGACCACCAACAATCAAAGGCCTATGAGAAGCTCAAGACTTAAAAGCACTCAGCCTCTCGAAGTGAAGCATATGGCAAGCTTCCTTTAGGTGAACAAAAAAATCTGTAGAGAATTTGACTGAAGAATAATTATCTAGAGCGCGTCAATGGTGCACACGCTGTTTAGTAGTTTGTTTCGTAAATTCTCAATTATACTGAATTTCATATTCCAAAAAATTGCAAGGTATTTACCGCACTATGAGGAGTGTATATTGATGAATGAATGCTGATTGATATCTGTTTTGACGTACAGGGATGGGAAGCAGAGGACCAAGGAGCGAGGTTGGGGTGAGACTGAACTAAGGTGGGGGATGAGGAAAACCCTCTGCTTTGCGGCTCTGGTCGGTGGCCCATATTACAATAAGGCATCCAAGGCATCCAATCTGGTGGAGCTGGGAAGAAACAAGGAGAGACAAGGGGGGTGCCTGTCTTGGCCAAAAGCGTACTGTGACATGACGGGTCCTGCATATCGAGTCGGCGGTTTTGGCGCACAGCTTATGAGTGACCCTCACTTGTTTTCTCAAGTAGTCCTAGTTTATTGGTTCTCCTTTGTCCTTCCTGCATGATACGTATTTATGATCCCCGAGTACCGATCAGGGCATTCTCGAGGTCACGCTTACCAGTCTGGGCTGTGTAACCGGTGATATTGCGTAAGTGATACTTTTGGATACAGTAACTTAATTAATCCTACATGAGGGCAGCAGGATCAGAGGCAAGAAAGTCATTTTCTGGTCTGGATTGTGCGGAAAATAATTTCTAAGAGTTGGTGATCAGAATAACGGAAATGAAATGATGATTATCTCCTTGCAGGAATATTCACGGATGGAGTTTTGCTCACCTGGAGGGTCTGAGTGATGTTAAACCATACCCTAACATACAACCACACTGACAAATAAGCGACGACAATATATGTGTATTACCAGACCTCCACCTGTCTGTGCTCAAGTCGAATTTCATCGAGGATTCCGCTCGTCCTCAGGTGATAATATCTTAGATAAGCAAAGCTCGTACGTATGTGACAGACTGGATGCCTTGCACTAGACGTATTATCCATACCGGTAGCTCATCGGCAGTCTTCAAGCGAACAGCGCGCGCATCTCACTACGATAGAACAACCTCCGGACTAGCATCAATTCATACCGCCGGAGATTAGGACTTTTGACATCCTTTGCGTCCTTTCTCACTATATATACCACCCATACTTCGACGAAATGTCTTCCTATGACGAGATAACCACCAATAATAGAGGCTTACCAGGAGAGCAATAGCAGTAATACTCCCTACAACGCCACCAGCTATTGCTCCAGCGGATGACTTGGCAGATGGGGGAGGAAGAATGGTCTGAATGGCCTCGAGTAAGAATTGATTTCAGGGATTCCATAGCAGCTTATGAATGAGCTTCGACCCCAAAAGTATTTTCAGGTGCACACTCTGCGTATAACTAAGTCAATACCGTCTTCGAAAAAATGATTAGCTGAAATTTGGACAGCTGATTTGAAAAGATGGCTTACATCATAGAAAGTCATGAGGGTTGTTTGCACCAACCCTTTTCGTTATGTGGAACCTACAATGCTATCTGTTGGTCCTCATAACTCGCCTTTGATATGTACGAGGTGATCCCGTCTACATAATATTGGGTGATAACCATCCTGAGTATCGACAGCCCGCGCGTAGATGGCCTATAAGCGGACTAGAAATCAGCCATCTTTACCAGGTTCAAACCATGACCCTGCTAGTCTGAATGTTGCGTGTGTGACTCTGAGACATTCATTTCCGGATGAAAGAGTTCATATCTATTGAGTAGTTCTAGTGCAGTCGTTTCAAACTTTCCTGAAGGTAGCTCTAAGCATGATTGCACCACCACAACTAGAGATGCCTGCTGGCGTGGGTGGTTACGATGTTGAACACAACCATGGCGAAGAGGAAAGCCTGCTGAATGAGGTTGATTCCCCGCCGCCGAGGTATGCAATTAATCCGATTTTTACCCTCACAAAGTCAACTGACTCATTGAAGCAACAGTGAAAATCGTTTTGCGAATGCTATGGAAGTTTCCAAATTCATCCCGGAACTCAATCCCGACCACGAACGTGCCAAAACATTCAGAACAAAAATGGCTAAGAGAAGCGCTATGTTGAATATTCACTTGACTTCCGCCTTCTCGGTGGTTCTCCTATTGTTGGCTTTCTGTCTATGGGTGAACCTTTCGTACGCGCCCGATGAAAATGGTGTGGGGACATTTATGTTCGGCCATTGCTCTCAGACCAGTGCCATAAACACTGCTGTACACGTTCTTATCAACATCATCTCTTCCTTATTCCTAAGCACTGGCAACTACTGCATGCAAATTTTGATCGCGCCTTCTCGGGAAGAGATGGATGCAGCACACCAAAAGGGTCAAGCTCTCGAGGTTGGTGTTCCAAGCATAAAAAATCTATTCCGCATCGAAAGGAAGCGGACTACAGCATGGGTCCTGTTGGGAATTCTTTCAACAACTTTGCATATCTTGTAAGTCACTAAGTCTGGAACAACATCCTTTTGACTGAAACTAAAAGAAGCCTGTGGTCAGCTGGAACTCCTCTGTCTTTACATCTCTGCCGGTAGTTACGATTCCCCACGTGGTAGTCACCAGCGACTTCCGAACTTCATCCGACAACTGGACAACGTCCGATCCGTTGACGAAGACCTCTTGGTGGACACCACCGTCCAAAGAAGACCAAGCGGTGATGAGCATAGAATCCCTTTACTCCTTGCAGGACCAAGTCATTGAGTTTACTAGTATCGATAAACGCTCTTGTATCAAAAGCCTCATTAACCCATTGGAGTCGACAAGGTCCGTTGTAGTTGTATCCAGCAACATCACAACCCTTCAAAACAATGGCTCATCACTTATTGATGGCTATATAAGTAGTTGGGAAGAATGGTGGACCTGGTCCAATTATTGGATATGCTTAGCATACCAGAACCATCACGATTACCAATATTGCACGTTGGACTGGGCCGATTCTTTTGCCGATGACTGGACAATAATGCCCGGGTCCCATTTCCCAGTTGGCATCGACTACTGCTTGGTAAGCGATGGAATCAATAACAAGGAAAGGTGCGGTCTGCACTACAGCAATGCTACACTTGCTATCCTATGTATTTGCAGCATCTTGACAACGGTGACGATTACTTGGACTTGGATGCATCATCGCCAGAGCAACAGACTATCAGACAAGAAGAAGGTCAAGCGAACCATGGTGACCATCGGAGATGCTATCCATAGCTTTCTGGAGAGTCCGCCTGATGAGGACCGCAGTCTGCAGCATGCGGATGACGAGGATGGGGCGGTCAAAGTCTGTCGAACAGAATGGAAAGCGAAGGACCGAATCATGTGGTTCCAAGCTGTGAGCGCCCGTACATGCGTAATATCCTTTACATTGTAAGTAATTGTCATCAATCATAAGAATTGCATTGACCAAGTCGACAGATTTGTCTTCGGTGTCGCAGGGTGCAGTTATTTCGTTATATCGTCTTACATCTATCTTATTCGCCAAGGATTGGATTCTGAAGCCCTCTGGGGTCGAGGCTTTGCTGTTCATCCGGCTATGACAGCGAGTTCTTTGGGAGGGACTCTCGCAAAGACAAAGACCAGGGCCATGCTGACAAATATACTTATCGCCAACAGTCCGCAGATATTGGTCAGTTTCCTCTACCTGTTATACAATAACATCCTCACTCGCCAGCTTGTTGCAGATGAATGGGTTCGTTTTCTTCATCCAGGCGGTAGAAAGTTTTTGAGGGTTTCTTCTCCAAAGGGCATGCAGCGCTCATCATATTTCCTCTCTTTGCCATTCAAATACTCGATTCCGCTATTGATGACTTCCATCACGCTTCATTGGCTAGTATCACAAAGCATCTTTCTCGTCCAAACCAGCGCATTCGGTCCGGGTAGACACGGCCCGCGAATACACTACTTTGACGATTCGGCGAGAGGATATTCGACCTTTGGGTCGACATTGGCAGTCTCTCTGGCTTTAATTTTGACCACGCTGTTGATTACAAACTCATGTTGTAGACACTACCACAATATCCCCCCAGGCTTTCAACGCATGGGATTCAACAGCAGGGCATTGGCGGTTATATGTCAAAGGCCGCGTCTCGACAAGGATGCAATGTTATTTCCACTAGAAATTGGCGTGGTTTCAGGTTTTGAAGATCAACAAGCTCATTTAGTCTTTTCAACTGATACTGAGATGCAAAAGCCAGTGCAAAACGAGAGATACTTGCAACCAATTTTCATAAAAAGGCCTTTTCATAGATCGACAGTAAGGGAATCAGCACAGAAGCGACTGCGTGGCATTGGGTTGTTTTTAGCAAGGGCTTGGAAAAGGTTATCTTTAGCTATGAGGCGAGGCTGGCAAAAAGCATACTAAAAGATTAAGTCCGAGATTGGAATGGCATTCTATGAAGTCTTTTCAAGTAGTAATTAAAGTATTTTGAACATTCCAGTTGCAATTTATGTATCGTATAGCTTTCCTCATGCCTTCAGTTAGAACCTTGAGGACTGAAAGGATGATTGGGCGTATGAGACATAACTGTTAAGATCTTAACAGATTAGGTATGGAACATCTGTACCCAGTTTTACAGAAGCATGGTGGCTAGTCTACCACTGTGGTGGAAGGTGCGGGACCTGTATTAGCTCTCGATGATTCGGGCCCTTGAGATCAATGACATCGAGAAGCGAGACGGAATCCAAATTGATGCTTTCATTACAAACCTCCAAGACTGCGCAATCTAGTGAATCATAAACTCCTGTAATGAAAGATCCCTTTCATCCTTCGTGACTGGAAGATTATACGGATCAACACCTTACACATAGCCATCCCCAACAAGTCTATAGCCCTGTTCGTCAGGCCGCAAAATAAAACAAAGCGGACTACCGAACAAGAAAACAGCCTCATCGCCCGCTCGTGTCGAACACGGCCCTACTCCCACACGAAGGTCTTCGGTGACAAAGAAACAGCGATCACAACACAATGCGTGGCCGAGGCTCTTAGCAAGCGGCTCTGTGTATCTTGTCAATCGTTCCTTTTGCTCTAGATGGGGCTCGAAGTCTTGATCGAACTCCTCTTTGGAAAGTAAGACGTGCCACAGATGTCGAAAATGTATGGGAGCAGGAGTAATTATCTTACTCCTGTGACTTGTATCTGAGTCGAGAATACAAACTCTCCAAACGTCGTCTTGAACATCCCGAGGCAGCGATAAGTAGAGATCGCCAAGCATGAAAAATATTGAGGCAAAGTCGGTGTCCGCATTCGATTTCCCTATCATCTGGACTTCGTTTGAGGAATTATTGTTGCTCCAAAATGGACCTATAACGTGTTCTATCTTGCCGAGTCTGACGCCACGAGCCCTCATGATATCGCCATTTTGAGCGAAAGTGATTTGAGCAGGCTGTGTATTCGCAGCTTTCTCGAACGCAACTTGCATTAGGTATTCGAAAGCAAAGCCGTCAGTCAACGAGTTTGAAAGCTCTGGAAACCAAGACGGACCAGGTTTGTTGAAAAATGCTCGATTGCCAAGGATACAATTCAGGTTATCATCCTTTTCAATACATGATTTAACCCACGACTTGTAAACCTCGGCTGTATTAAGCGAATAATCAACAACGATTCCATGGTCCTCCACAATTCCAAGCAGTCCGTAGAGCTTGTCACGGGTATCTGTGACCTGGAAGTTTCGCGAGAGCCGCATAAGATTGACCAACGTTCGGTCTTGCTTTTTTTGGTCGAATAATGTGTCGAAATTCCAGATCAACCGGAACATAGCTTCTATAGCTGGAGGCCCGCGTGTCCTAAACAAGTGGAGTGGTCGAGACATGCTTTCGTCCATCCAACTTGTATTCCCTCTCATGAGGCCGAATGTGAAGCCAAAAGTCGACAATATCGGCAATGACGCCCATTCTAACCCGCAGCCAACTATGCATCGGTTGTTGAAGATATCACTCAGGACATTACCAGATAGAACCAGCTCCTGTATGATCCATGTACGACGCCAAAACGAACGATCACATAAGTCCCATATCGCATCCCAATCCATAGCCTCCATGTTCAATCCAAGTCTCTTGATATGAGCTGGAGTAAGATTCTTCAGGTCGTACCACCCTTTCTCATCGTTGGTCAGGATGCTATTTTCATTTGCCTCCCCACGATAAATTGGAGACAGATTCTCGCCGATTTGTCTGATATCTGATAGTGCCCGCTCACCGTTGTATTGAGGAGGACCCAGCCAAGCAAGTACGGTAGTAGCTGTAGAGAACAGCGTACACATCTTCTGAACCTGGTGGCCTTTCTCTACATCGTCGCTCTGGTTGATACACAATGCATCTATCCACAAGGTCCGCGGTTTGTCGGGTAATCTGATATATCTTAGTGCGGTTTCTAGATTCGCACCAATAGTGATAGATGCGCCATTTATGGTGATGGTTTTTGACCTCTGGTCACTTCCCCACGTATAGGACAGTGCTTCGAAATCTGGCTGAGCCGTAAGCTCATGGACTGTTAAGTAGCATACGATAGTCTTATCCCATTGACCATGTTGGAGTTTGATTAGGCGAAACTGATCCCCATTCGATGGCAAGGTGCCATACAACTGGTGGTGGGAGTTCATGGTTCAGAAAACGTCAAGAGGGATTTCTGGTCTGTCCGTTGACATTTCTCGCGACGTGCTTTAAAATCACGGTTTCTCAAAAGTCGACATGGGAGAGGTTGGTCTTAACACAGCAGGCTGACCGATGCTGTTGGAAAGGTCTCCATTAGGCTGATCCTGGCTTATGATTATCCTGTGCTCCACTATGCCTATTCTGATTAAACTCTTGCAAGGACTTGGTGAAATGTAAAAAGTGCTATCAGATCTGACGGTATTTTGCAGTGGCTTAGTCGCCTCGCGAAGAGCCTCGTCACAGACAATTATGCGTTTCTTGGCTCGGATAGCCATCTCTGACACAAAAGCGGGGGAAGTCTACACGGATTCTCCAGGCACGATGCAAGCTTAGAATGGCCAACAATTCCACAATTCAACAGTGTACGGTTGCTGATGTTCCTGCCAGAGCAAAACCGACCGAAATCTCCGCCTGCATAAGGGCCGCCGCAGGTAGACCGAATTTTGCCTCCGAAGTAGCCTGGCCACAAGAATGAGCTCAGAGCAGCGAGAGTTGATAAATGGAAGACCAGAGTATCGCTAGGATCAGCACGTGGTGAACACAGCAACGTATTGTTGGTAAGCTGGCGAGGGTTAAATAACTCACAATGGCACCAGGGCTCGACCAACATACCTTTGTTGGCATTAAGGTATCGTCTCAGCTGCTTTTTATCTGTGCCACCCGGGCCAACAGATTAGTGAGGCGGCAAGAAGCGGGATGTGATTGGTCTCTTCAAGGAGGAAAGAGAGAAGTGGCAGTATGAACATTTAAGATATGTCGTGTGATAGGGAACCAGCAGGAGGCCCACCTCAAGGTGGCCGCGGTCTACTGTACACGAAACATGGCTTGTATACGGCCTAAGGATATATAATTCTAACCATTCCCTGCTTTCCTAATCTTTGACAACTTTCTGTTATAGAACCAAGATTCCCAACTGTCAGAATTCACCTTCATCCAGCAATTCATCTAGGCTCGTCATGACCGCGCTATCGCTACCCTGTGCGAACTGCCCCCTAGATGGGGCCTCTTGCAAGAACATGGGAAAGTCAACTTGCAAAAACTGTCGCCTCGTCGTAGTACGTGAAAGACAACTTACGTAGAGGCACAAGACTTCTCTCGGGGTAATACTAATTATTATGTATTGCAGTATTGCGGTGCCGACTGTCAGAAGGCCCACTGGCCGGTTCACAAAGTCCATTGCAGATCACCCCTGGGCAAAACAACCTGGACTCCCAACTGGGACCTTGAGAATAGAACTCCGGCATTCATCCGAGGAGGGATAGGTGTCACGTTTGGAGGCAAGAAGTACCTATGGGGGAACGTTCCTGCTCTTGATGTCCTTCGGCTTGAATCTAATGAAGGAGACAATTACCCAGGCCAGCTGAGCCTGTTATTTGCAGGTATCTAATTTGCCCACCATCACATTCGACTCGAGACTGACATTATGCTTTACTTTACAGCCTCTGGTGATTTGCGAAATCTCGTTAAAACTGTGGTTCAACTTCCTGCTAGCTACAACCAACCCATCGATATCGTCATAAACGACCGCGATCTCGATATAGTAGCACGAAACGTCATCATGCTTCTTTTGGCAATTACAGCCGAAAATCAAGATGAAGTAGTCGATTGTATGATCCACGTTTGGTATTCGGCCTTCATCCGCGATTCCGATCTTATCATTCTCAACCAGAAGGTTCGCCCTCTGATAGAAGGGGTTTGCAACAAGATCAGAGGTAGGCCTGCGAACACCGTCTTAGGAAAAACTTGGACGTTTGGTCAACGGTCTCTGAGACTTGTCCTCGAGAAATCGACATGGGAAAGAGTGTTGTGCTTCCTGGATATTCCCGCCGGACTGACCACCGAAAAAGCGAACAAAGTACGAACAGCCATCACGACCGCTGAATCTAGAGTAGATTACCGCGATCGTTTTTTCCTTTTCCTTCCTTCTTCGCATCGCGTTGCGAGATATCGATTCCGCCAAGATGGACTTCTGCTCCCCTTCGGTGCTTCGCGCATTGAATTTCAGCAACCAAATCCGTGAGTCACAAGATGCTGGGGTTATATGACAGGAGACTGACAAGGATAGGACATTCTTCCAGGATGCTGAAAATTGGCCGCTGCATGACAATGCCGATCCTCTGAATGGCTGGTCTGTGGAAGAAGTTGAGAGAACTTTCACGGGACCTGCGACCTCGGATATCTATGGAAAGCTATTTTACTATCTAAGGTCTTTGCTGAAAGCGTTTCTGAACCGTATATCAAGTTCAAATATGGCATTCGAGCTTCTTCAAATTGACGCATCCGAGTTGCCCAGGCATCTTGAGGGACGGTCTTTCGACCGCATAGAGGTAGGATCCCCAGGAAACGACAGGCTATACTTAAACCCCCCCCTGATTGGTATACTGACTTCTCGAAAAGGTGTCCAATATTTCAGACGGCGGGTATCTCGGTATCCATCAGACTGTTGGTATTATGTCGCCATTGCTTCAGGATCCTTCTGTGAATCCTCATGCCACACTCATCACCTTGTTCATGAATGTTGTGGATGAGAATATGACTGTCCAAGATCAAATCAACGATGCAAGAACTATGGAAAGTCGATCAACAAAGCGTCTACTCAAGTTTATCCCGCCTAATCGCCCACCAACTAGTCATCACGATCCGGATATCATCAAGTTCACGTATGCTCGTGACTTTGTTAGCACCTACGATCACATTTTTGATAGGTGAGGAACAGACGTTCTGTGTTCTTAGTCGATGAGATTAACGCTGATTACTTCTCAAGGGTCGCAAGCATGTTTAGGTTCTCTGATTTCCCTGATTACATGGGGGCAATGGTGAAAAAAGAACATACTATCGTTGATAGATGGCCATTTAGACTCAAATTGGAGCCGGAACAGCAAGGAGCAAAGGAAGAATTTGACCTCATGATGAGAGGAGGCACAAATGGAAAGGAGCTGTATATGGAATGGCAGAGGGTTTCGATGTAGTATAGCATGTCCGATATTGAAACTGGACATGGCCATACCGAATTGGCTGTGGAAGGGTCAATAATTACTACAAGGGCAGTCAATTGAAGTCATAAAAGTAAAGATCTCACCCGCACATCTAGTGCACATAACGGCGAAGAGGGACCTTTACTTAGTTAAGTGACCAATGCATTTCCGATGTCCTGCTTCAAAGAACCATTCCTATAGGCGCGCAGGATCCAATGAATTGTTTCAACCATTTTTGGTTGTGGTGGTAGCAGTGGGGGCTACCAAGTCGTTGAGCGCGCTGGATTGAGATTGCTACACAACGATTCAATGGGGAGAAGAATTTGCTTATTGCGAGGGTACATTGATATATTGATTGTCTCCTTTATTTCCTAATCAACTGTGCCATGTGGGACCCTTTCGAAATTGCTATCGTTCTTGCATCAAGTCTCGAGATTTGTATCTTGCACGCCCGCTACCATATCAGCATCTTATGCACGATCTGGCTTTGATCCATCAAAGGGGTACTTGAGAACGCTGATGCTATTGGAATAGTCTGATAAGTCAGGGTTCAGCTGGTCCTAGAATCAGGCATGTCAGCGTTGCATAAAAACATAGACGGCGGACGTACTAGATCAACTGGACATGTGGCCTTCTTAGCACCATAAGTAACAATCTCAGGCTTGCCCTTCGTAGTCTTGATCAAAACTTGCTGGGATGTAGCCTGCGAAGGGTCACCTAGAAGATAGTTGAAGGGCTCAATGGTCATGGCGGAATGCGCAGTCGAGAAGACGGTGTTGGGAAGGTCACCTGTGTGGGGCATGTGATGCATTCCTAAATTGAACCAGAGAACTCTGCATCGCGGGCGTTTCCAATCAGCTAAGATCCATACCAGCAGAACTAATCAACAGATTCTTACATGTCCTCTTGTACAAGTGACTCACTGTCAAAATACTTATCAAAGTCAACTTGAGGGTCTTCGGGGGTTAGCGAATTGTACGCTCCAGCAGCGTACGTCTCGTTGTCCTTTTGTCGAGTGACATAGAGATGATGCGTTGTGTGGTGAGCTGCGTTCTGCGTAATCGAGGAATTTTCAACGGTAAGATATGCCACACCAGAAGCTATGAATGTTAGTTGAGAGGCTATGCCATTGCGATATTGAGTGGACACTGACCTGGTACGATCCTGTACCCGGGATATTCTCCGTAGGGATTCCTCTGGTCCTTATTCACCACAGCGTACATCGCTCCACCATTGGGAGACCAATTAATCTTGCCATCATCTTCGTTTTCTATGAAGCTCTTGACAGCCTTCATAGTATTACGTGTCTCACCTTCAGACCATTTGTATCTATTTCGAAATAGTTACTAGTCTGCAGAAACCTCTGGTATAAATAAGATACTTACTTCTCAGTCGTGGGTTGGATGGCAATCTTTTGCAAAGAGTTGTTCTCCCCCAAGATGTCGAAGTCCGCCTTGAATGTGATTACGTGATCATGAAGAGATCCGGAAAGGCTGTCATGGATCTTAAACCCATAGTCTTCGTTCTGAGCGTAGAACGCTGATGAGATATAGCCTGATGCTTTGACAGAAACTTCGATAGAACCGTCGAGGGAAAATTGATAGGTTGTCATATAGTCGTAGTTCCCAATGGTGTAGATGGCACGGATGTTGAATGCGATGTTTTTTGTTACGGTGGTGTGTCCGCTCCAGGAGTGGCGTTGGATAGGGAAGCCCTTGTCAATCTCGAACATGCCTTGGTGATGAATTAGCTTGAGACCTTCTATAATATAGATTCACAACCTACAGAGACCATTCTTCTGAGTATGCGTCGTCTCGCCTGTAGTCTGGGTGACGTTGATGTAGTGCGAGTATGCTGGACAGTCGTAACCTGGATGACATTAGCGTTGACTGATACGCCGGAGGTGCCTAGTCAATGATCAGTCTTACCCTTTACGAGAGAGATCATCGCGGGCCCGAATCCAGACATGCTGTCGAAGTAACTAAGGGATGAAACTTAGGAAACGTAGAGCATCAGTAGATTGTCCATCACTCACCATATTCCAGATTGCACTGGATCGATACCGCTGGATATGGTATTAATAAGAGGGCAGCATCAAACGAGAGTGGGTTCACAACTTACGCATAATGCGCGATTGCCTCATCCATTCCAAGCTAGAAAGGTTAGTCAAGATCATGTAACTTGGTGTCACACACATACCTCGTACATAATCCTCTTCCCTTTGTATCTGATGTCATAAAGTCGTAGCCCATTGTCTCGTGTGATACTTACATAGAACGAAAAGTCCACTAGTGAAGTTGCATCAGTAAGCCAAAGCAGTAACTCAAACCTCATTGTTCACTCACTCCAAGTCACATAACTCTCATCTTCGTCAACAGCGAACCTTGATTTGCCAGACTGAACAGAGGCTGGCGGAGGCTCATCATCCAGAGGGAGATCATCACCGTGTTTGTTTGTATGGGCCCAAGGCTCATCCAAGTTCATTCCGAGCGGTTTGAAATCGGGTTGCGTCACAGCCGCACGGAGATCGTCGAGATCTTTGTAAAATTCATTGTTGTATACCCAGCCTGTCACTTTCCACTTGTTGGGATCACGACCCGTGATATCTGTCCTCAAGTACAGACCCAGCGGAAGTAGTGAGATCGTGTCGTAGATACTAGTGACAGGTGCGTTGAATCCTTGCCACATGATAACTTTTCCCTCTGAAACTGTGAGAGGTGCTGCAAAGGCTAGCGGGATCTGGAGCCCATCATCGACTGTCTTTCTTCTGTTAGATAAGCGAACAGATATCCCTGACCATAGGGCTCACCAGGTTCCAGAGGCGTTTCGTTACGTCCTCTGCCTCTTTCATGACAACAAGGTTGAAGTTGGCATAGTCCTCCGCATCAGGGTTGACAACTGGGATCTTCCCGTCGCCCGTCTTGGTGTTCGTGTAGGTGTACGGCACAACAACTGATGTATTAGTGACGGGCAACGGACCAACCTTGAACTCCTGGAGATAAGCACTTTCTGGTGCGCCAAACATGACTGTAGCTAGGGCATATCGTGACGGAGCACTGTGTGTATCTGACAAGAATGGCAGGACATCGCTTTTGTTAGGCATCATGAGCTCCACCGACATACTAAAATATCGTTAGTTAGAGCTAAACATTGTCGTTCGCAATGCAATACTGACATCTTATTGTCCCGACTATAATCAATTATTAGAAATTTTTAAGAGCACATGGGATCTGATACATACCTCCCAGCATCTTCTGCTGTGGTCAGATTGAAACCTGTTGCATTGCTATGCAGGAGAGCAAGCACGTCGGCAGTTTCTCTGACACTCAGAGAACCCCAGAAGTTCTTGTGGGGAGCATTTGTCGATAGCTGACTTGACGAACAAACAGGTCCCGCGTCCAGCTTCCGGCTGTCGAGCATCCCGGGAGGGAAAGCCCTGGCGAGAACCAGATGAGGCAAAGAAGCTGGGACAAACAAATACAAGAGACGCATTGCGCTTTCTTTCGTACCTCAGTGCAAGATAGAAGACAACAACCGGCGAAGACAGACCGATTCTGCTGATGTCAAACATTGTGTCTGTGTCAGTCGTCAAGGACTGCGGTTTATATAACCCTCGAATACCTCAAGAACGGCATTCATAGCCGAGTAATCGCTGTGGTAACGAATCAGTAAAAATATCCCCACGCGGTATACCATGCAACTATGACATGACTCAACTCATGGCTCCATCGCAAAAGCTCCCTTTGCAAGATCCATAGCAATATCAAGGACAAGGAGAACGCCCATGTCGATATCGTGAGGATAAGTTTCAACCGGGGAAAATAAGGATAGTTACCCCTCTTGTCTCCTCATAGATAAGACCATGAGTAGCAAGAAGCCCTATAGCGAGGACTGTGGCTTGCATAGCGGCAAACGAGAGTTGCAAATAATGACTAGGGCCCGATAGATATACATAACCGATGTTTTGGATCGTGCATAATGCATGCCTCCCCAGTCTTATCTAGTTACTTAGAGTTTAATGGAGGGAGTGATTGCGCCTGAATCATGTTGTATTATCGTGGAGAGGGCCAGGATTTCAATGCTTGGATTGGCCGTTCGAGTCAATAGTTGCAGCTATGCAGACTGAGGTCGCATCTGGCGTTGGTGGGTCCGGACGTCGGAACGACCGAGACACCGAAGAACCAGAACTTTAGACAATATCCTACGTAGCAGTTCATGCACACATGCAGTAGAAACAGCAACTCGATTGATAACAGAAACCTAAAAAGAGCATTTATCTAGCTGATCGTGGATAACATTACCAGTTGTAGTAAATGTTCTTAGCGAGAGTGGGGTACAGGAAGATATCGTGCAGGGTATTATGGTGGACGTATGCCACCATGCTCCCGATACTAAGATTGAATTGTAACTAGGTCAGCAATGTATTCTTATGACAAACCGTAATTTGTTTTGAAGAATCTTTGAAGGCAGATAAAGAATGCTAACCTGAGGGAGATAATGCCAGATGTATCATGATCGGTGCTGGGTTTAGGTCTAGTCTTTTGACTAGGGGCTTTGTACCTGTACCTGCTTCAGTCTTAGGATTTCCGACTATTCAAGAGCACATAAAAATGTCCAGCTGAGTGAGCATCTGGACATGAATTCGGCGACGGGCTACAGCATGGAGTCAATTAAGGTCGTATAGCTGGGACTTCGTAACTCGGATTGAGTGATGACATACGTCAGGCAGCCGCCAGAGGTGCAGGACACTGACACAGAACGCATAAGAGCGTCTTATGGGTGGCAGGGCGATAGAAATGGAGGATCGCCCATGATAGGGACAACGCCTGTAGAGGATTATCACCCTCTATAAGGAACATTGAGATCAAGAGGGCGAATAGAGGATGGATGTACCTGCCATATGTGAGACGCGATCATCAGAGCTGAGTGTAACTTAGTATTTAAATAATTTCAGCTATTACTCTTTTCGGCCCCATTACCATACGGAAACACGACAATGATTCCTAAGGTGTGTATAACTATGCTGAGAATGAATTTAATTATAGAATGAGGCCTGTCAATGAGTCTGAAGGACGTCTCCACAAAGGTGAATTTTGATCAGAGAGAACGCACAACCTCTGACTTTTCCTACCCTATCCAATCCCATTAGAGCTTCGAAAGTCTGCCGGTCCCCTAAACAAGCCTCGATCAATGATGTTTGGGCTATAAATTGTCTTTAATTGCTTTCCAAATACCACCCCAAGATAGTTTTTCCATATAATCCTTGCCCGAACTGCCTGAATAATAAACACCACGGTCCCTACCTGTCGCCTGCGTTTTTATCACCTGGAGGTTCGCCGTATAAGGACTCACGCTATGAGACTTTGGAGTCTTAGGCAAGATACGTTGAAACTTACCTGGATATCGAGGTTCTGCAAGATTGTATAAGGAAGGGCATAGAAGGGTAGCCCTAGTAACTGTCTCTTGGAAATATTAATCCGATATTAATACAACCCTGCTTTTAACTATTGGCATATCAGTTAGATATAAAGCACCTTAGCTTACAGATATTCTAATTAAATATTAAAGCTTTAAGCTTTAGTTAACCTTTATAAAGAATATGGTTTTTACAAAATAAAGACCTAATACTATTAGGTCTACACATCTGCCCAGAGGGCTTATAGATATAGTGCCCACCAGTATTTAAAAAGTATTCTATAATCTTGAGAAAATTTATATAGTTTTCTTATAGCTTATATATTGGAGATTGATCTCTTAGCTATTTTGAGTATTATTTTAATTTTTAAGAAATATTTACAAGATAGCTTTTAAGAGGAAAAGCTAATCCACTCACATGTCTCATCCACTCGATTATCATATAGGTTACCAGATCTGACGTTACACTTATAGTAGCTTGGCCGCCTTGCGAATAGCCTTGCTCTAAGTGATTCTGTGTGCCGTGACTCGTACAGCCATTGTTGGAATGAGAACAGGGGAATTATATGTGCTCCTCGAGCCATAGTACAAATTGTAAGTAACTATTTATGCCATAACTCCACAGCGCATGCTCGCAGATATTTTTTGCTGGACAAGCCTCTATCTATTATCAGAGGGTTATTGCTATAAGGTTCAAACCATAATTTCTTTCAAGAAAAAAGAGGGCGGTTTCGCTTCCTGCACCTGTACATCATTCGATAGAAATATGTGCAAATCTGCCTAGCCAGGTGCTTCGATAGTGCTATCACGCTAGTTGAATCGTCGCAGTATCATGGCTTCGTCGACTGTCATCTGCCTTGCCTCCTGGTTCTTTGTAGCGTTTTCCGCGATCTCTAACACTGTTCATTCAACCCACGATCATTTGGCCCAGTTTCCGACTGGGCGCCGTCCCGCCATTCCGAGCGGCAGTTGTCTGCTGGCTCTGCCCTTACCTAGTTTGTGACGTAAATCTTTATTTGTTCACTTGTAAAGAATTGACAATGGGTATGACATTGTTATGAGTGGCAAATGCGGAAACTCCGACCGTTTGAATGTAAAGGTGGAGCCTCCTACTGCGATCAGATCATCCTTTATGATGTTAATTAAGCATGATTGACAATAATATGCAGCCGTAGATCTGCGGTGTGATCAGGAGACCTCGGGTGGTTGGCCCGCCAAGAACACTTCTTGCCTCTACTCAAAGAAAAAAAAAACGAATAGAAATAGACCCTTGTTTTCAGCTCGGCTTAGCCCGCTCGGTTCGCTTGACCTACATACCCGCAAGAGATCTTGCTTTTCTTGGCTTTTTAGTCTATAAAGATTAGGAAGGTAGTGGTACTTGATCACGTATCTCTTCTTTTATTCGAGGCGAAAGGCAGCGCAAAGCAGAGGATTCTGATATCATATCGAACAATAAGGAGCTTACTTGTAGTGCTCTTATAGAAGTTAAGCATTTCATGCTTCATTCAAAGGGCACGGTTGCATTGTGGGCGGAAGCCGTAGGGATATTCAGACACTGAATAGCACAAGGATTTGTTCTTTTACTGTGTCCAATGGAGATCAATTTTTTACTTGATCGTTATTGGTTTTCGGTTAAGAACCACATTCCGAGCCGCTTTAGTCTTAATTCATGGACTGCCTTCGCCAGTAGAACAACGCATGGTGAGAATTACGACACTTGTATTCTGTGCTGTACTTTAGTACAATTGGGCTACATACGCACCGTAGCTGTCGTACATTCACGAAACCCCGTTTAGGGGAGAGGTAGCTGTCAGTGGGTTTATATGCAGCAAACGTGTGGTTTAGGCTCGTACATGATTTTGACAAGGATAATTTCCGCTTTCTCGTATCTAAGATGCTATCGCGGAATGATGCATGACCAACAGAATATGCCGTTGAAGTCTGCAAACAGCAAGCATTCTTGATGATCAATATTCAGCCAATCGATCATCGCGAGTACTTCCTGATATATTTGTCATGAACTTCGCGCAGCCCGATGAAGTTTCCCAATCAGTGCAAGCTGAGTTGCGTGGCTGGGAGGCAACAGGAGACTCCGACATGACTGGTATGACTCTATACGATTGATTAGTTGAGAAGGCCCCTCCTCGAGGACCTCTTCGAATATATAAAGACAAGTCTCCTCTACTTTTACAGCACTATCTTCTCAGCAACCTTAACTCCCACTCAACTCAAGCCACTACCTACTACAACAAACACCCAATCTCAAACACAACACTCAAGTATGACCGCACCTCAGCGATATGATTCCAGTACGCAAACAACAACTAACGTGATTTAGCACCTTAAACAAAATGGTCAAACTACTTAACATCGCCTACGTCTTGTTCGTCGCATCTGGCGTTCAGGCAGCCTGCAAAAAGAACTGCGACGTTTCGGCCGAGAAAGGTGGCCTGTGCTACTACGAATGCACAGACGTATGCCCCGACGTCCCCGCTGCGACCGCGCGAAACAACTTCCTTGGCGCTCTCAAGAAGGCCAAGTACAGGTGCTCTGCCAGTGGACGCGCCGGCGTCACATGCGCCAAGGAAGGTGCCTTTGGAAACAACTGCTATGACCACTATTGGAAGTGTGGAAGGTCTTGCTAGAGAATTCATGGCGAAGGCTGTGGAAATGACATAGGGGAGTGACAGATGTATCTCAACCAGTGCTGGGTTTGGGTCAAGTCTTGCGGTTAGGGGTGTTGTACTGGTATATGCTTTAGTCTTAGGATCTTCAGCTAGTCAGAAGCGCATAGCAAACTCCAGTTGAGTAAGCATCTAAATCTTGAAGGCCATAGAAGTTTTGAAGCCTGTCACGGGTTCATGTGATATATGTAGCTGTAGTGAATCCACGAGGATCATGATAACTACGAATAACATTTTACAATGCGACGTCATAATCTATTCAGGCCTCGATGGAGCTTCGACAAGTATTGAAGCTGCGTAATGAATGATAATTCAGAAGCGAAATTATTATAGCACAAAAGCTCATTGCAATGGCTTTCCTCTAAATCTCATGGATAACGTTGTGGTGTCTTAGTAGGGTAGACACTAGTTGGTCTGCTAAGCTCATGCAGAGCATACACAGGCAATAGGGTCCATATCGATTGAATCCCAGGTTCTACTCCAGCACCTTTCTTGTTCCTAGTAGGTTTCTTGATTTTTCAATCTGATCAGAACAGTTATTGCGGACGGATACCGTCTTGTTCTATTAGGTAAACAAGCGTTAGGAAACTCCTTCGGTACGCAACCATCCTGTGCTACCCGCTGCCTCTTGGCAGGAACGTAACTTCTTCATTTGGACCGGGGGGCGAGCTATGGAGGGATAACTGGTACCAGACATCGCTGCTCCGAACCTCAAAGTCGTATTAATTCGGCACCAAATATATTAGCTGGGACGTTTCCAATGTAGCACATTTCGTGATGCAGCATTGTTCTAATCTTTAGGAACCTTTGCTATGGTACCATCATGCTGCAGTATCGCGTCTATGAAACAAATACCCGTATACGATATGTATTTAGGATAGATAGAAAACAGCCTAGGGTCAAATCATTCTTGAATATAACCCGTCATTACAATGCCGCTGTTGAAGCCCATGTAGCCACTAAGCCCTCTTGCAGTCATCGAGTACTGAGCTGTGCATGTTTGCTCTTCAGCGTTGTTAGATAAAGCTGAAATTTGGATCACTGAACGATATGGCATACTTAAAGCGACAGCCGAATGGTCGACGTGTAACTCTACGAGTTTCTATCTAGTCGCCGCATAGCGTTTCGCCGATACTATAACTTCTGTTGAAAAGAGTTTGTCCATTTGCGCTTACCCATGGCGACTCTTGCTCTACAGTCGGCTATTGGCCCGGAGGTAACTTGCTAACTGCTAGAAGTTCACTTGGTAACCTAGCCCGGCCAGTCTCAGCCACAGCTGATCTGGGTTGGCTAATTGACTACGTAGCTGACTATCCGTACCACCTAGATTTTACTATACGATTTTGCTGTTACCAGTGCCACAGATAAGAAAGTATACTCACTGTATCATGTTGAAAATTAGGTGGCTTAGTATAAGGAGAATGTCGCTGACAAGATTGATAATGCCAAAACGATCGTGGCCGTCTGGATCGGCATCAAGGACTGGCGCGAGCCTTTCTGGAAGCAGGCAAACGCACCAGTGGAAGAGACTTTGGATCGGGATCTTGAGCCGTCGAACATCTTGGCCAAGGTAGGTCTGAAGAAATTTGCCCTGCTCACTGTTCCTCGTAGGTTCTGCCCTTTTCTTCTCTCGAAGTTTACTCACATGTCCTGAAGCTTTTGCCGACCGAATCTCAGGCATGAGTGGTCTGAAGCTGATTGAAGCACCTTGGCTCTGATATTACAGGGCACAACAAGGTCTCAATTGAACGTGCTTCTTCCATTTCTTGATCTAACTCTGGAACTGAGGTCGTTTCATTTTACACCACGTCCAACATTCACGATGGGATGCTAAAGGAATTCTAAGCATGGAGTCAATGAATTTCTCTGAGGCGATATCTATCATGCAGGTGTCACTATCCATAAAGCGTTACCAAGAACTTTTCTCATGGTATCAGCAAACTCTCCACCCTTTAGGAATAGTTAGGAAAAGTCGACATGAAAAGCAATACAAATAGGAAAACGCTCCGTGTTCTCCCTTGTCTTTGATTCGCTCGGCTCGGCACTTGACGGAAGCGGAAGGCGATTCAAGCCCTGTTGGCAACACCCAACAATCAGCAGCTCACAAGCTGCCAAGACAAGCGACCGACCAACAACTGGGCTGACAACATGAATGCCTGTTCGAGGACTTTTGCTAATCCGTCATGCCATTCATCAAGCGAAATTACCCACAAATAATGTTAAAGCGCCTCTTTCTCTGCTTCCCCTCAGTAAACGTGCGCCAATTTATGCCATTCTTATTTTTTCAACCTCAATTCTTGGAAAGGAATACGATCAAATCAGTACCTTTCAATTATTAGACCAAAGTGAGACAACATGTCTACATCTACTCCGTCCGCAGACTCTGTTCCCCTTGAGGTAGACGAAGCAGTAGCAAATGATACTGACACCGATTCCTCGCTCGGGTCCGATGAGGGAGGTTCTACTTCGTCCATAAGTTCCAGCATCTTCAAGTATCGGCAAGAATATGGCCGAACATTCCACGCATACAAGGACGGCCAATATCTCATGCCTAACGATGAGCGGGAGCAGGACAGGCTGGATCTGCAACATCATCTCTTTCTCATCACCTTCGACAACAAACTTTATCTGTCTCCCGCTGGTCGAGACGGCCACAAGATCCACAATGCTCTCGACGTAGGAACGGGTACTGGCCTCTGGGCAATGGACTTTGCCGAAGAGCACCCGGATACTTCTGTTGTTGGAATCGACCTAAGTCCGATTCAAAGTAGCTTTGTGCCGCCAAATGTGAGCTTCCAGATTGATGACGTCGAAGAGCAATGGACATTCAATACCAAGTTTGATTTCGTTTACTGCCGTATGATGTCTGGTGCACTGGCGGATTGGAAGGGTTTCTTTGCAAAAGCCTACGATATCCTTGCACCCGGAGGATGGGTTGAGGTGGCAGATATCAAGTGGCCAATGACTAGTGACGACGGAACTCTAAAGGAGAACTCAGCAACCTTGGAGTGGGCAGCCAACATCATTAAGGGCACTAAGGTCATTGGAAGACCCTGTGACTTGGCTGACCAGTATAAGAAGATGCTTGAGGCCCAAGGCTTCATAAATGTAAGGGAGGAAGTGTTTAAGTGGCCTCAGAACACCTGGCCCAAAGATGAAAAGTACAAAGAACTCGGTAAGTCTCAAAACAAGAAATTACCTAGATTAAAGCCGTACGCTAATCAGATCCAGGTACCTGGCATCTTGAAAATTCGCTCAATGCCCTCGATAGTACCAGTGCAGCAATCTATACACGCGTATTAGGCTGGAGCAAAGAAGAACTTGACGTCTTACTAGCGAGGGTTAGACGTGAAATTAGGGACAAGACCATTCACTCATACTGGCCTATGTAAGTCGATGCCCAGCTCTTGGTGTTGTTATTGATAACTGATCGTTTTAGTTATGTGGTCTACGGGCAAAAGCCTGAAGAATCGACGAAAGCGGACGTTTGAGGTGAACATACATTTTTAAGTAACACCATGATTGAAAATTGATGGCAAGCGACATACTATGTCATTTTTTAAAATCGTGAGCTCCCCCACACATAATCAAACCATGAAGAAATCTGGTATTATAAACCAACATAGGCGTAGGAAAGTAATAGTGAACATGAGATAATACAAAAAATGGTCTAGGGTAGGCCTCACTACAAAGCGTTCGTCCAAGATTGTAGTGCGAGCTCAGACATCGCTTTTTTCGTCTTCACCAGATCCTGAGAAGTCATCTTCGGCGGTAACAGCTTATTCAGACCCGACAACGACACTGCCATGCGGTTTAATCATCTGAACAGCGGTGAATACTCCATCGAGATCATCCTGATGAATAGAAAGAAACGCTTGAAAGGCCGTAGGACTGGGAGCAAAATTGGGAACTTTCTTGCTCAATCTGGCTGTCCTCGATGCGATTGATCCACCAACGGTCACTGGCGAGATCAACGCAGAGTCAGTAAGTGCACGTATCTAGATGGCGTTTTTCAACGACCAAATCCCTATGTCCTAGTCCAGTGTCTGCTCTGTGGCGTGACCCCCTCAAAGTTCGAGGGATGAGATTCTCAATTGAGTTTCCATTCAAACTCGAGTATAAGTCCGAGCTCGGATTGAAACTACCCTAAACCGTGTATTCCTACCAAACATCGTGCTTGCGGTTGAAGACCGCTAGCACATGCGGTGTAATCTTCGTGCAACGAGGGAAAAAACCACCGCGGAGCTCAGTGACCATTCCCAGCAGGTTGTTGCTTCGTAGGGTTTCAGTCCCCCAAACCTTTCCGCCCAATCACTCCAAGGCTCACACACAAACACACTCCTGTCATATCATCAACATATAGGTAAAAGTCGCACCGAGTACTGATGCGTGACTACCGGTTTCGGCACCATCAATCTAACAAATAGTACCCTTGAACATTTATCGATCGTATTTACTTTCCTCTTCAGACCTCGTGTCTGATTCCCAAATCGACTATGGCTCTCATACTCTAACGGTGTCAAGCGCCATTAGGACCGTCGCCACTGTTGGTACCGTCGGTACCATTTCGGACCTCTGATACATTCTGACCTCCTGCTTCCGAAGTTCCTTGAGAGTGAATGTAGTTTCCTGGCGCTGATCGAATTATCTATAGGTCATTGAGGCTTCATCAGGACAACTTCCTCTTTACACTTACATTTCATAGCTTGAATACATTATCTATATCACTAACTTAGGAACTATACTATCCATGATCCAAATAGAATACCCCCACTCAACGATTTAGGCATGCCAAGTACATGGAGAGGCTTGTTTTCGTTCCTGGGAATACATGTCCAAAACTCCGATCTCTAACCAGCTCTCATAGCTTTCACTTTGTCCGTGGCAGTCTTTGCAATTTCACTCAAATCTTCAAGTTTGGCGATATCACATTTCAGCTGATGCCTCAGTTCACCCGTCGCTTTATCTTCTTTCGCAATTTTGCCTACTTCCTCCTCCGATAAGCTCAGAATGTAATCAGCTGTGAGCTTGCTTAGAGGACCTTCCTTGTCCATGACAAACCCTTCCACAATAGTTTGTGTGATGTGTCTGATGAATGACTCAAGAGAAATCTATTCACAGGGTTAGAAGGTTGTTGATGATATCGTCTTTGGATCTCGAACTCACCTCGTAGTAGACTTTGACAACATCGTGTATGTCGCACATCATTCTTGTTTCATTGGACAAGTCCAGGGAATGCCACATGTTCTGCAAAGTTTCGCTTGTGCTGAAAGTCTGTGCGTGCCCATCCTGAAAGTTTAACCCGTCATGGAAGGCCCTAGCATACCTCAAAGAGCGCCACGCGTGGAGCTGGCGGGGGAACTTTGGATCAGAAGTCTGCAAAAAAATCCTTTCTGTTTCTTGCTTGCAGTAAGCGTCCACATTGTACTGGGCCTTTTTGAATGTATCTTTGAACATCAGGGAAAGACGCCCTTTCAGCTCATGGTGGAGAGCCAATGTGCTTCCAGTATCGGGACAAACAGAGCTCAAGATCGACTCATAGCTAAGTTTCAAAGCGGCTTTGACCCTTTCCAGATGCTCTTGAGCGATCAAACCCCACTTAGCCACTTGGAGACGATAGATGACTGGATAGATATCGGAATTGACCACACCTGGTGGTTGTGAAGCCCCAAAGCTGCGGATATACGTTCGTATAGTCAAGTCGAAGTCTTCGCAACTCTTGACGTCTTCGAATTCCTCAAAAGCAGGTACCCGGCTCAAATCCTTGTCCGAGTCTTGCTGTCTCTCACCGTGGTATAGGCATCGAAGTGCCCTTTCGTTCTTGTCCTTTTTATCATAAGCAGCGTTGTCAACGAGCTGCTTGTACTGTTCAACAGCAGTATGTGGGTCGATACCCATATCCCCGAACGCCCAACAGCCACCAATCCGTCGCATCGCATTGTCGAACTGATCATTGAGGATTCTGAGCTTCCGTCGTAGGTCCATGTCACTCGACTCAAGTAACCCTGGATTCATAAGAGCCAATGTCGCTTTGGCGGCGTACTTACTAACGAATTGGTTGAGGTAGGCCTGTTCCTGGCTGAGTGTGCTTCGAGTATCTCCCAAATCTGACATCTGGGTACGCTTCTTTCTCAATTGCGATTGTATTTCTTGCTCAAGCTTTGGGAAAGCTTTTTCGATTCGTAAAGTCAAGATCTCTCCCAGATGATCTTTGAACTTGGAAGTTCCGCGTCGTTCAGCGGGGATCTGAGTCCAGGGTTCCCTGGCAAAGATGTCTTGTTCCATTTCAAAGCAGGACAGACGATTATCGATATCAGCTTTATTGCAAACCACAAACATTCCACTTTCGAAGATAGATTCGCCCCCTTCAAATTTGCTCTTCGCAGAAGAGATAATCTAGATGATCGTTAGCCTACCACATAAATTAGAGCAGGGTATAGCATACCGTATTTATCTCGTCTTGGTTTGTCTCCTTATCACATTTTGTGAAAACACCGATCAGCCTTTTCTTGTCTAATACGTGCTTCTTGCACATTTCGACAATAATCTGGGCCGAGAGTTCAGTCGTCGCAGGTACCGTGCATCTAGATTTTCCACTTATAAGTTTTATAAGGAAAATTTAGAAGAGGCGGAACTTACATAACTGTGTTCTCTGGTCGTGAGATATACTGTATTGCTAGTTCATGAGTTCCATGAAGCTCAGGCTCGTTGATATTGCAACTGGCCATGACCAGCCCAGGGAGATCCAAAATGTTGAAGGGAGATTTGTTAGGTCCCGAGAGCTCCACTGTGACGATGTCTGGGACAAAGTTCTTTTTGAACTGACCAGTGCCCTTCCTGATGCCTATATAATTTTCAGACAACTGGATATGAATGATCAGCATATGATTCTTAGCAACCCCCGGTCACCTGTCACTTACATCCTTGAGAGCGGTTTCAAATGTCGCTGTAGTCAGAATATCACCCTCTAGCAAATAATCCTCTGCGACGGCGTCTGCCCGGTCTAAGCCTTTGACGTCTTGGGGTGCCTTTTCTACGCGGATTTTGAAACGCTCAGTGCTTCCTCGTGCAGTACGGCGTGATATGACACGGATTGGAAACCGTGTACCAATACCCGACTTTATGGGAAACGGAATGTCCGTCAAACTTCTCAATAAAGATGATTTTCCGGCAGATTGCTCCCCGACCACCACGAGCTAAAGTAAAGGTTAGCTGTCAGCCACAGTATTGACGAATTGAGCATGAGCTTGCCTGCGGGATTTCCAGATACCCGTTGGAACCGCACGACTGAAGTTTGTTGATAGCGTCGAACAAAATACGTCTCCTCTCATTGTCAAAAGGGTCATCAACGACGATCTTGTGGTTCCCATTCTCGCCCCCTTCGACAATTGGCAGACTTCTTCCAAGGCCACTATCCTGGTCATCTGCTAATGTCGGATCTGTCCAGTCAGCAGAACCGCTAGAAGGTGAAGAAACACGACTCTGTCCTGGCGAGTTGAGCGTAGTAGTTGTGGTTTTCTTTGATGACATTTTGGGTAGGAATAAATACTGGTGTTCAGTTGAAGCAAATATCAAAAAAGGGATAAAGAAACTATCGTCGAACAGATTGAATGCTCTTGTGTGACATATCGGACTGTCATTGATGGACGGATAATTTACTACCTTGTATACATACCCGAGCGTTCTATGTACCCACTTCTGGGTTATCAATCCACTGCACTGCCTCCATGCTAAAGCGGGGATTCGTCCCAAACCTCGACGAAACGACGACCAACAAATATTTCAAAGATATCAGAACGGCGCAGCGCTGGGCCCTTCTTTTCTCCCCCTTAGTCTCATCTCTCGCGTTATTCATCGTGAGGAAACCAACATGGGAATGTTCCGTAACTGCAAACAAGGGCTTGAATGCAACCTTGTGTTGGCCGCAAACCCTGTAACTGCATTTCAGCTTTCTCATTCGAGCAAGTATCTAGGGCAACCTGAAATTACAAAAAGCTGTAGCAAAGTCCAAACCATGTTACTGAGAGGCCTGTTGTGGAATCATGACCGTCAATCAGGCCATAGCGCTATCTTGCGTCCCGAGTTCGCGGCCCGGCTAGGGGTCGACGGAAGACATCGAACATGAAGAAGTTAACAACTGTGAGACATTTGGACCCTCACGTCCCGACTCGTGTCATACCCGTGCACCTGAGTATTATCTCCATCTACCTCAAACAAGTAGGTCTGTTTGTTACAACCGACAATTATATGAACCATAACTCACAAAATTGTCACTCTTGACAGATAGCTAGCTACAAACTAATAATGATGGGAGCTGTAATTAGTCTATCGCTGTGTTTTTCCACGGTAGGGATCGTAGTCAGAGTTCGGGCAAGTCCAAAACAGGCCGCTGTGATGATAGAAGAAACCGGCGGAAGGCCAGCTCAACATATAATTCTTTCAAGTCCAATTTTCCCCGTTCGACATGGGACTTCGCATAGAAATCTGAGATCATCGTTTCTCTCTACAATTTGATCGAAGGAAGAGCTAGAATCACCTTTGCGATACGGAATAAGGCCGAGTGGGGTCCATGGACTGATGGACCGTTTTCGTGATCTTCATGGATTTACTAGTCGACAAGTCGGCTTCTTATGTTAGATTGAACGAAAGGTGAAGGGGTGGCGCGATCCTTGTACAAGACACAGTAGCTGTTGCGAGTCACGTACATGTTCATGATAGTTAAGAGTTCAGTTGCTCTGTGCTGACTCCGTTGCGCTATCTATTGGATGTGACAGGTCTAGATCGCGCCGTTCTACTGGATAGAATTGAGGGAAGTTGTAGGACATGATATATAGTGTGGAGGTCTGGCTATTTTAGAGGAAGAACTAGTTCGTACTTGGTCGAATAGGCTGTTTGAGGGACGATAGTGTTGTGGTGGAATATTATTGGCCACATAATGCAGTTGGTCTGGTATAAGTCGTTTCAACAGTGATAAGTTCAGTTTTGGCCGTTATAGGACGCTGGTGTTTATTCAGTAATTTGTGTAGACTACGCGACGTATGTCAAGAGGTCTAGAAAACGTCTGTGCCTATCATCATGCGGTTTCAATCTACAAGGGACATGGCGAAAAGTGTGGGGCATATGACTTGCAATTAAGGAGAACGTTGTGAAATCTTAGCAATGTACTAAGGACACCAGTCATCTTCACCCTTGGATAGGTCAAATTATTCCAAGAGGCCATCTACAACAGAGATGTGTTCTGAAACGCCTGAGATATGACAACTATTCGTCGGAACATACATCGCTCTACAACAATGTTATACCAGGAAGCTTAACTAACAAGTGTTTGGAGCTAAAACTTACCCCGAATCCGTTAGGACATTTGTATGGTATCCAGTTGTCGAAGTATCCATCACTCTCAATACAGCCCCATTCGCAATCGCAGCCGGATGGGTTACACAAAGTGCCACTCATCAGATAGGTACTGACATTTTTGCACCCTGCAGCTTGCGCATCTATCTGTGCATCGGTCCGGTTGTGGCATGTACCAGTTTCATGACGGAATTTAATACTTCGAGTAGATACTAGACCTGCAAAGCAGGTGATAAGAATGTTTGTAAATATCATCATTAGGAGAACTGGTTCAGGAAATATCGCTAGAAGATGAATACTGAGGCAGTTGCAGACATCTCCCGTTAAGGCAGAAAGACGTTTTATTAATACAAAGAGATAAGATTGCGGTGAATCAACACGGCAGAACCTAGATACCAAGGGATGAGGTTTGAGAAATGTCCTGATCTTGATTGGGCTTATATCAATGATGTGCTGTGCGCCACAATAGCGGTTCCATTTACGAGGAATGCAGTCATTTTAAAAGCTGGCACAGACAACATTACTTAATGGAATACTAAGGTAGGTCTGTAATTTCAGAGTCAAATTAATGGATCAGAAAACCGTGACAATATCGAATCGAGAAACGAACGGTCGACTACATGAAACTCCGTCATTGTCTATGTGGAAACAATCATATGTTCCAAGCCTATACAGCTTTCCTGAGACCTGATCTACCTGTGAATAATAATACCTCATCGTCGCCCTCCTCAAGTGCTTCGATCACTTCCCCACCTGATTCCGGAGCCTCGGCGCTTTGTCCTTGTGTTCGAGATATCGTGAGAGATTCAAGCAGCTGGGCAGCCCCTTGATCTGAAAACATTTGCCCGCCTTGATTCAGCGATATATTTGGCAACAAGGCGGTATATGCGCTCGAATCATGCTGTCGCCCTTCAGATACTTTCTCAGCAATGATTCGCGCAACGTCTGCTCTGATTCGAGTTATAATACTATCCATAACGAGGTCTCGTGTACGGATGGATGCGTTCCCTGGTTGCTCAAAGACATCTGGCAAACGCCAAGGGAAATATACGTTTTGATGAGAAGGCCGGACCCGAACATCGGTCGGGTACTCATCGAAGAAGTATGAACACAGCTTGCAGGGCGGTTTGCTCGTTCCGATAAATTTCCAACGTTTGAAAAACCTCTCAGGTCGGATTCCGCCCTCGGTATTCTCCAACCAACTATGAACCAACACCTCAGCATGTACAACTGGTTTGGGTGCGTGGCGCCACATTTCGGCGATCTCGGTATCTATATCATGGGCAGAGAATGAGTCCAGCTGCTGTTTGATACGATTCAAAGATGTCTCATCGCTGAACATTCTACCTGAGATCTGCGCAGCCGTCCAAGGATTCGTTGCCAGGACGCCAGACAGCTCTGAACTTGAGGGTATCGTGTAAACTTGGAAGTCTGAGAAGAGCTGAGGCCACATCGTTGCGACCGAAGAAATCAGATCCACCGCACGTTTGTAGGAAAGCAACCGTCCCGCGACGTGAACTAAATCTGACCAGTATGTCGCTGACATCATGTCATCTTCACGAGCCATATGATGCCTGACATGGGCGAACATGCTGGAGTGAAAGAAGTTATTTAGAGAAGTGATGAGGTCGCATACTGGCATGGAGATTATTAGCCGAATGGTTTGGTCTTGAGGATAGAAAAATTCGAAACCTCACCTGATTCAGTTTGGAATCCGTCCAAACATGGCTCCAGGGCAGTGAGGATCCGGCACATCTCGACCTGAAGCGCTTCATCTATTATCCGTCAGCTCCGATACAGATACGCTATGGAATACACCTACTGTCAAGAGTAGCATCTCGTTTACAGGCTTTGATGCACTCTAGTAGGTGATCTTTTAGCGCCTTGACGTAACCACTCACTCGACCTTGGCATAGCTCAAGGGATGCCCTCAAGGCATGGATCTGAATCGCTTTTTTCCCCAGATCATTTCCAGGCGATATCGTAGCGAACAAAGACAGAATAGAGGTAATACCAGATTCGATCTTCGCACGCCGCGACGGACCTAGCTGGTTAAAACCAATCACATATTGGATGCAGTCAGGCAGCTGTAGTATAGTACATGCTGAGATGGTGTTACTCCCAACCTCTGTACAACAGAGATAGGCAACTTTGGAGACGAATGCATGGAAAAGTGGTTCCAGGCCAGTCATAGTGCTAAGTTCCGGATCCTCCGCCAGCCTCCGTCGTGGACATAGAGACGTCAAGCATACTAGTAACAGTAGTGGGCTATAGAAACGTCTCAACAAACCTCGACGAGGAGGTACAGGAACGGAATTCTGATTGACTGGTGATACTATCAGCAAAGTACTACACGACCGGAATTGTCCTGCTTCGCACTCACTCATATTCGCAATTATTGCGATGTTAACGGGGTAGAAGTTGTTCTAGTGAGGGTGATAAAGGCAGATCGTTTATCAGAGCCAATGTATGATTATACGTGTTGGCGTTGCAGTTCAGGTCAAAGGGTTGTTGAGATCAGTTATGTGATATGAGTCGGAAGATACAGAAACTTTGCGGTGAGCGGCATGGTAGGACTCGCGCATGTTAGGGCTTGAAAATACATTACTGATTAGGGCTATATGCGTACCTTTAGCTGCAGCTACATTATGTCCATGAGGAAGATGGTATGCCTCATGCATGCTGCCCAATGAAATGTCGTATTGATACGCGCCAGATTGGGCCAAACAGGTTTATGCAATGAAAGACCTCATTATACACCAGTTATCTCTAGGAGCGCTCATAATAGCCCTGCATAATTTTATTGAACGTTATCGTAATCCGGGTGTCTGGAGTCGACTTATATAAGGTCCAAATCATACCCCCAGTCCTTCAGTTACCTTCTCCATACATGGAACAACCCCGCCACCTAGATTCCTCGCAGCGTTCAGAATTGAAACAAAAAAAAACTTATGTTCAGCGGCATTTGATGCTCAGTCTACATCCGCTTCGTTAGTACATCTGCTGCCATCACAACTGGACATTACTTGCTAGTCCGAAGTCTGTTATATCAGGTCGCTTTCGCTATTATTATTATATCTTTCACGCGCATCTTGAAAGACAAAACGATGGACGATTACTTGCTTTCTGCCAGCGAAGCCCCGGTGCAATATGTGTCGCTGTCCCAACTGGAGCTCAGTCACACATCGGATCCACCTACTCCGTGCAGCCGCACCAACTGTTCTGATCAATGCGAAGGGCATTAGTCTCCTTATGCTGAGCCAAGAGCCCCAGATTTACCTGGCAATGAAACTCACGATCAGACACAGCCAAACGAACACAGCACGGTCATGGCCAACTCCACTGATAGCATGTGGAGTGGTAGCACCGAAGTGGGGCAGAGAGGTCCACAGGTCTTCCAAGAAGACGAAATGCCCCCGACTAGTCATTACGTGCATGGTGATGAATATACCGGATACTCTTGCAAGTATCCGGAATGTACTCAAAGTCCTCGCCGCGTATACAGATTACCGAGCCGTGTGACGTAAGTCAGACGGTTGTACCTCACATGAGTGGAAGCTAACGAATATAGGAAACATGCTCGAAACCACTACAGACCGGTCATCTGTCCAGTTTGTCCGGAGAGAAAGGCCGAACAGGGGGACATGCGAAAGCATGTACGAGTATATCACCCCCTTCTTGCGACAGACTTGGGTGTCTCTGGCCAAGATATCTTTTGCACTTTGTGTCAACACAAAATCTCAAACAGCCGAAGCGATAATTTCAAACGACATATGCGGAATTCGCACCAAATCGAGTACAACTGATGCCAAATTTCAATTGTCAGCTTCGAGCTTGCTAGGGAATTGTTTACAAGGTCAGTGGTCGGAACCATTAGAAGATGATAGAGATTCCTGAAAGTTATTTAGCAAGATATTCAGGTGATGATGACAGGATGCCTTGATTTCAGATGGGCAAGTGAACTCAGGCAAAAACATCAGGTTATACGAAGTCTTTAGAAACTAGACTACGATGTTGTACGTATTCTAGGGATGGAACGGATGTACTGAAATTCTAGAGCGAAAAGGCCTATTTTACTTCTCACAGTTTCGCGCAACGTGAATAATAGGTTATGATCTCGTAGAGCAATAAAGTACATTGCTGATAGTCTCTGAATTTGTGACAAGACCGGAACTTGCCAGCACGTTAATCTTGGTCGTAGGATCTTCAAGGGAGACCCCCTCGGAAACGGCAGAGCATGTGACCAAGAGCCCTTTTAAGGCCGTGAGTTCGATCCCTGTCACATGGCAAGTCATTGACATATGGTGCAGAATCTGTTGAATCGTTTTTCCAGAAGCCCTTACCCTATGCTATCCTCGTTACATATAGCTTATATATATGTAATGACCTATCCCCTGAAACGGTTACATTATTCTGGTCCCACCATTGGTAGTATATACGGAGCTAGTCGTTAAAGTTTCGAAATCTTACCTCTGCGGCCCCGTTATAGGTAGGGCTTTACTAATCTTTGCTTCTGAGTTAGCAGGAAGTACCATCCTCAATCGATGATACAGAAGTCGGTCTGTATCTCATGAGTTATACACTTTTGTGACAGGAAGGTCTAATATACGGAGCTGACCACTTGGGTTCAGTATCTAAGCCGTCATGTATATATAATCATCCGTCCCATTCGGATAACTCCGACCTCGACACAGTTAGGGTTCACTTATCCCCTTATTCCTTTTAACATTTATATTTTGTCTTTGCGAGTTCAGTCCTTCAACTATCCTAAATCAGTTGTTCAGATCTACTATCTTATCCATATCCATTCAAATATGACCTAGTGCTGAGAAGCAATCATGTCGTCTCTCACCGCAGACAAGCCACTCCTCGGCCCCCTACTCGACCTCAACACCTGGACCTTTGCCATGAAAGCATTGCTTTACATCCGAAGAACTTCTGCGCTTTCCAAATACAACATCAGCTTCGAGCCAGCCATTGTGAAAAAGGACAAGGCCGAGAAATTGCCTCCTTATGTGCAGTGGCCAGCGGACAACTTCAACAACTTGCTCGAACAACCAACTCAGTTCTACGCGGTATTGCTCGGGTTGACTTTCTTGGGTGCCAAGGACAAGAATACTGTGTGTATGGCATGGGGCTACGTGGGATTGACATTCCTTCACAGCATGATTCACGTTACGACCCACAATGTGCTGCTGCGCTTTCCACTTTTTGCCGCCAGTTCGGTTGTCCTTTTGGGTCTAACGGCCAAGGCGGCTTGGGAGCTTCTATTCTAAAGTTCTCAGCTTGGAACACTCCTATGCACTGGCTTCGTTACTCTATATTAGTCCTTCAAACATTCATATTCGATAAACAGCCAGGGAAGCCGGCTGGACTGTACAATTGTATCCCATTTCACCTATTCCTTCTATGGCTCTACTTGTGTAGCTATCGATCAATAGCAAAAACTCTCACATCTGTTTGCACTTTCGACTATTATGTGTCTTTTTAAATATTATTTATCGAATCGCACTCTGGGCTTAGTGTAATTGCTCGACGATTCTATAACGCGTTCGTATGTAAACTAGGAACTTCGCGCAAGCTTAATCAATTTATCGCGCCGCTTATTTTTGATACGCCAACGTTTCACCTCAATGTTCTGTACAACCTGAATCCTGTCTTTCTCATATAACAAGTGGAGGAATAATCTTCTTGAAAAACTTGACTGCTCAGACTGGATTTTCCGAATCGGGACCTTTCTCAAATTCCATACGGGGAAAATGATGCCACGAAATCCAGTTCTATTTTAGGAAAGCGACTGTTTTTGCCGACTCTAACCAATCCGCCTATTCAGTTGTGGAAGCCACTCGGCAAGAGTGCAAGCTCCTTCATGGACAAAAGTGCTATAAAGTGTTAGTTGAAAACGAAATACGCGGCTTTACACCGGAACGACTAACAATTTCACCGTGGAGCACCTGTTGTTAGATTCCAACGCACAACGACTTGCGAAAGTAGAATGGCTTCCCATTTCGTCCATGGCGCATACTTGTTGGAGGGTGGGTGTGCAAACTTCGTTGCATGCGTCGTCTACCTGGCGCCCATGATTTGGGAGAGCAAAGGATAGAGGGACTATGAAAAGAGTGGTAAGGAACCGCATTATTGTGATGGTAGAGAAATAGTAAGTTGGTGATGAGAAACATTGAATTTACTCTGTACCGGGTAGGTCTACTTATAATTTCTAGAAATGATCGCAACTAAGAATGGAGTCCAACGAACTGAGACACGGCACACTCAAAGATGAAATCTGAGCGTATAATAACAAGCATGCCAAGGGTCTGAGACAAGGGAAAACCCAGGGTGCTGGAATCATAAGGGACCAACTTGTTCGGAATGTAATGAAATCCTGTATCTGTGTACTTCTGAATCTGCCTGCCAAAGGGGCTTTGGCGGACTATGGATACAGCAAGAAAGGTCGAGGGAGAGAAGGTATGTTATAAACTTAAAAGAACCGAGTTGTTTCTGTTTCTTCATCCTACCAACAAATCTGGGATTCAGTTGGCTGAAAAGGACATCGATTAAGGCATCCAATATTTACCATCGACTCCTCCCTTCTTAAAACCGAGGGGATGTGCTGAAGGTGTAACAAGAGGTATATCCGCATCAATGACAGAAGAAATTCGGAACAAGTCGGATCAATACGGAGAAAGAGAATAACTATTTGTTTGCTCATCTACGTCTTCGAGCTCTATCATGCCGGGTCGTCACAGGGCGTCAGGGTCGTATCCTTATCATGTTCACGTCTGTTCTTAATGTCATATATTCAGGTTGGGCTGTACACTTTGGAGGTCTATTGGAAGTCTTGCTGTATGGCTGCATACAATTTAGATCGGAGTTGCACGAAGACGTCGTATGTTCACAATTTAGTTCCACGCCAGTAGTGTACTATCGGTCATTTCTGGTTAAATATGGAAAAGAAAAAGAAACGGATCTGATGAATCAGTTCGTGAAATCACCCGGTGTTTAGGGCCAATTCCAAGGGAAAATATATCTCGTGTCCACCCTGCCCAAGGCTGAGAAGGAAGGTCAAGGAAGCGATTCGGCCCTCCATGAGAAAGCATGCCTTTCACTGCGCGAGTTGTTGAATCATGAATACAGCTCGTACCACAAAAATATGTCATGTTGGATACCTGCTTGGCATGCTTCCGCTTTACCTCAGTAATCAACTTGTCAGATCCAAGACAGTTGCAGTCATTTTTCTCCTATATCCAGGCCAAAGTCCCCAGGTTGACTTGATACAACTGTTGAAGATGTTTACATTTCAGGATGGCGTAAAAGCCGTGGTTAGAATGGCACGCGGGGCTTAAAAAAGATCTTATTGATTGTGCCCAGTGTAACGTTGGGCTTTCGCCATGGCCCCAATAGCAAAGGCTTACCGCAGCCTGATGTAACGAAAGCCGCGACAGAGCCCGAAATTGAACGTTGAACCACCAAACGCGGCAGCTAGGCAGTTGTCTTGGATGATACAAGCTTCCCTCTGCCTCATGCAGTAAGCACTGCGTAGCCTACCCCACGTCCGCACATATCGCTGGCAGAATATCGTACTGTACCGCTTGACCGGACTCGAGGCGTATTTCCAGAGCCTCGTTGGCATTACTGGCTGTTGTGATGACATTATTGGCTGTGGTCGCAGTGTTTCAAGCTATTGGCGCGCATTTTCAGCTCTGCATCCGACCGGTGTGATATCAATATGCGCCCCAGAGCGCAGATGCCCATTTCTTGAGGCTCTGTGGGGCACTGTCCAGATTTGAGCATCCTAGAAGCTGTTTCTCGACCATTTAAACCCGGCATAAGACCTGTAGTCTGCCTAGTAAGAAGCCCAACTCCAATCTGCCTTACGCCCGACTCATCTCATCAGTTATGCCTGAGTATTCGGTCCCTGACTACAACCTGTCTGGCACAGTTCTGCGAGACTGGCTGCGCAACAAGTTCAATGACGGGACTATCCAAGTCCAAGTACGTACCTTCCGGGAAATTTATGCGGCTGAAAATTGATTGTTGTTTAGTAGTCCAAGAATGCGCAATTTGTGTTTACGTTGCCCGATGGCAAAGAACTAACACAGGTCTGTTTCACATAGACAATTAATGCACGGTTGGATGCTGACGGTTTTTGTACTAGGACGACGAAGGTGAAATCTCACGTCTCGGAACAAGGCCCCTGAAGTAACAGGGGATGAAGCATTTTGGGTGCAGTGAAACTAGCATGATTGGGTGGGCTGACCCCAGTGAGTTGGAACTGCTCAGCGGAGAAATACAGTGGTAAACAAACACGAGCCACCACTTACTGGGGAGCAATCGATATACCAGCTTGTTTATTTATACGTCTTCGTAGCCAATGCGCCTGGAATTATACATGAGGACCATGGTATCCGTAAGGAGAAGAAATTCCCAGCAATTGATTTCATGCTTCTTCTCAACTTTTAAGCCTATTTCTATACCCAAGATGAACAACTATGATCTGCTCAAAAAGAGTTGCAAAGAGTGGCCAAAATACCCCTCCAACCTGTTACAGCGATGTCAGCGCTCGAGCGTCCTAGAGGACTGGGAATCTTTCATTACCAAGGATAAAGATCTGTTCCTAGGTAGTCAAGAAAATGTCCAGATAATTGAACCGACTAATCCAGAAGACGATGATTATACACCAGCCTACCAAATGGATAATATCCTGACACTGTCGGCCTTCAAAGAAGAGTGTATCCGATCGCCCGCCAATCTGCATAAACATCTACAACAGAACCGGAAGGATCCCCATTTTTGTCTGATGTATCTTCACTTTCAGTCTTCCCAAAAAAACTCTCTTATGCTAAGTCTTTGCAGCTTTCTTCAATCAGACGACTCCCGGTCTGAACTCAACTGTTCGCGTGAAAGTTTCGCGACTCTTATGTCTTTCTACCAAATACCAGCGACCTTTTTAGATTTTACCTCGTCATTTGGGTACACCATTCAGCCCAAAGACTACCACATGACGGGCTTTACTGGCTGTGACACACTGGACGTACCCAAGTCCAGGATATTGGAAATTCCCGAGCTTGGCCGATCAGGCTCTGAGCACACTACACAATATCTGCTGCGTTCTGTCGAGCGCTCAAGTAATTCCAAAAAAGAAGTCACCTGGAACATTCGTCAAATGGCTGTTCACCATAAATACGATTTCTCCAACGGGAAGTCTCTCTGGCTCAATTTGAAGACAAACAATGTAATGTTGGAGAGGATAAAGGAAGTTTTAGAGGATGAAACGATCCCCAGCCCTTCCCCGGTCGACGGCCTACCGAAGTCCTTCGTGACCACTCTACTCATTCACCTCATTCACTTAGAGTGGTGTGATGAGTCCTGGCGCCATTGCATAAACGATTTCGAGGCAAACATGCGGAAGGTGTTAGAAAAGGCAACAACAGCCCGCTTCGACGAAAGACCTCATCTTTCGACCAATCTGAAGCGGGCATTGACGAGCAACACAAGCTCTGTATGTGTGTAGAAGTAAGGCAGTCTTGGCAAACCCAGCTCCTTCACCGAAGCCCATGATGCGGACATTCCTAAGCCAGTCAGGAGGCCAATCTGGATCTGCAGTAATATGAGCACCACAGCTTAAAGAAACAATACGTATCGGAAGGAGACTTACCATTTGCATAAAAGTAATGATACATACCTCATACTCTGCGGGAGACTCTACGATTTTCCGTTGACCCCGCATATTTAACAAAGTACTGCCGGCCAGACGCGCCAGCAAATCCATGTCACTGCAGAAGGGACGCCGCCTGATGGCTTCTGCCAATACATGGGTGGCGTCAACAAGCAGTGCTACATTCACGAGAGCTACGGTCACGTCGTTGACACCAGCTACGAGCTGGGTTTGGGTGGGGACCAGAGGTTTTAGTCCGACTATGATTATGCTCTGGAAAACTGGAAGAGAAAGACAGGCTGCAGACCAGATCCGGATGAGTGCTTGAACGTGCAGCCTCGCATGTGTAGCCTTCGCCGCGGCAAACGTAACGACGACGTGGTCGATGAGGAAGATCTAGTCAGGCCTGGATCTTGCCAGGTCAATGCCGAGGTCAAGGAGACGTGGCATGACATTAGGACGCGCAGGGGCATCCACGTGATGGCTGAAGGAGCGGATGTTACCATCTTTTGCACTCATATGAAGGGGGGAAACAAGCAGTGCTACATGCTCAAATGCTATGGCCCTGGATATGTGGTGGACATCAGCCACGATCTGGGCCCAGCAGGAGATTATACTTTTTGGGAAAACTATAAGCAGGCTATGGACCTCTGGATAAAGGAGACCAGTTGCCGCACTGGATAAATGTGCCAAAGTATAATCAGAATAATGTTTAGTTAGGTAAGAAGGAACAATGTTGAGATATTATTTGTGACCACCAGTCTTTTATATGTAGTAAAGATTGTGAAGATAAAGAGAGTATCAGGTAACAACGCTAAAGCCCATTAACAGATGTTAATGCACTGTGAAGGGCTGTATATCAGAGAGTAAAACCTGCGTTGAGCGTTTCTCCATGCTGAGTTTAACCCGCTAAATGGCTCACGGTAGGTCTGTCTGATTACAGAACTATTTCAATGTCCTGGTGAGTAGTGTTGTGTTTGAAGTCGGCGCTTAGATAAGATAAGATTAGACTAGATAACGTACTCCACAAGTGAGTTGGCCACCCAAGTGAGTTGGCCAGTGGATTTTTCACCTTAAAAGCTGTTTTTTAAAAATTCCTTAAAAATCGAAATTAAGCCT
>JAAVUC010000110.1:380-30967 GCA_014898925.1 Fusarium nelsonii | reverse complement strand
GTTAGATAACCACCTATAAGAATAATATTTTTATTATTATAGCTATTGAGAAATAAAGGAAATAGCTTCAATTATTAGTATTTTGATCTAACTAGTGTGCTGACATAAGAATCGTTATTTGCACGGGTACCCGTGCAGGTATGCTTAGCCGTGATAGTAGGATGATAATGGAGTCTTACGTCATTTGCATATCATTGCTGAGTCGATGGTCGTAGCGGGACAACGAAAGCAAACAATTAAACCCCATCCGGCAACAGCTGGTTTGTTTGGCTCCCGACTTTGCTCGAATTCTTGGTGTTTTCAACAATATATTTGTTCGTCTATTGGCGTTCCTCCTTCTCACCCCCGTCCTCCGCGGACCGCTTTCTTATCTGACTTGGAGGCGGCGTCCTCTGCATTGCCTCTGCCGGTGCTGGCTGCTCTGCTTTCCTTGGTCGCCACGCCAGGCTACGGTTGACACAGCGTGTTTGATGACAATGGCCTAAAGCTATTGCCATACCCGTTCTTAACCTTGGCACCAAAACGATTATTGTACCTATCTTTAGATACCTACCGTGCTGTTACGTCCGACAAGGACTCTATCCATTGCGCTTATCTGTTTGTTGATGATGATTTCATGGCGTCAAAGAGGTCCGCAAGATTTGTGGTCACCCTCCAAGCACCCATGGAACACTCCACAAGACGTAGTTTAGATATCATGTCTAATCGGTCTGACTACGTTGTATTGATTGACCACATGCCCAAATTGAAAGCACCAATACGTGACGATATACGGCCTCTATCTGTCTATGGGATGTGCCGGCTGAGAGTGGAATCATTTGACGCTGGGGCTGACCCGGCGTGATACACGCTAATAAGGTTGGTCAGCTTGTTGAAGAGTATTATGTGTGCGACCCACAATGCTGTCGCGACATGTTTGTCTCCGGTAACTGCGTCAGAAAATTCCGGGTACTGTAAAGTCCGGCATGTGGTCTTGGTTTATATGTCATGACTGGCGCGACAGTACAGCCAGGATAGGTATCTGCTGCAAAGTCCGCAAAGGTTGGTACTCCATGACGAAAGCTGAGAGCTGAGAAGCAGAGACAAGCCAAGGTAAACAGCCTGTACAAGTAATGTTTTGTTCCTGGGGCTAGGTGGCGCTTGTACGTGACAAGGAGAAGTAAGGGGCGACCGATGGTTGTTAGTTAGAGAATAAAAGCATTGGAAGCGTAGGAAAAGTTAAAGAGAGAGCTGAAGAAGGTAACTTTGAGAGGGTCGAGCTTGCATGAGGGGATCGTCTCAAAGTCGAGAGCTGCTATTGGCTATACAGTGATGGAATGGCATCCGAAGCCTTCTATTCGTGGACCGCCCCTAATTAATGTGATTGGAAAACAAGACATCAACTGAGTGAGGTGGATTGGTCAGGTATTGGCCAGGGCAACACATTACGTCACGGAGGGAACAAGACCAGACAAGATAAGACAAGAAAGAGGTTGCACGCCAGGGAGGCTTTGAGTGAGGCAACAAACCTTTCATTTATAGTGCAAGCCCAAAGGATACTGAAATTTAAGATATTTGCAGAATATCAAGCATACCAGCGTCAGCATCCTTTGCGTCTGATGTATCTTGACAACGGGTAGAATGCATCCACCCGCCTGCGAGTAGATTTGGCACTTAATGGATTGCCCCGTCGCCCAAACATATCACAATATGGTAGAGACAGACATTGGATTGCGTTAGTGACGCAAGAATGGCTTAGTTCTTTACATACCATGCTTCCTCCGTCTGGAGGTTGCTACAGTCTCTTTCTGAACATTGTATCTATCCGGATTTAACCATGAAGGTGGGGGCCATCCGCTATTAGCTCTAAGGCGTTGCTGACACGGAGTATTATGTTCGCCACTCGCAAATAATAGAGTTAGCGAATCCCCGTTTATTACCTTTCTTTTATCGTTATCGAGTTGTTTCGTATTCATGAATTGTACTATTCTTACCTAGCCCTCTTCTATACTCAATGGTGTTGTGTACTTTACCATGTCCTCCTCGCGTCCAAGTCCACCCCTCAGCGACAACGGATCATCTTCTAGCGTCCCAGATTGCGTAGGCTTCTACCAGGTCCAACTTTGAATTTTGAGGGTACTACCGCTGGCCTTTCGTTTCCAACACGGTTCGCAGGCGACTTTGGTTAAGGTAGCTCGAGAGCTCGAGGACGGAGACCAGATCGCGGTGAAGGTTCCGGACCGGAGCCAAAGTATGTCCGAAACTCGATACATCCATGTTTCTACTAGGCAATCCGATAGCCGCAGCCCGTTAACTCCTTATTCCCCGCGCAGTGCAGTGGCGAACATCCGAGATGCAGTGCTTGCTTAAATAAAGGCCTTGAGTGCCATTACCTGGCTTCAAATCGAGACTTGCATGTCTTAAAGCGGAAGCGCGATAAGCTAGAAGGAAAGGCCGACATTTATGAACAACTCTACCACTTTCTGAGATCCCTAACGGAACGACAATTCAATGGAACCTTCCTCAGACATCGCGAGGGCGCTGACGCGGCCACAATAATACAGCAAGTGAAGGACGGCGACCTTCTAGTGCAGACTAGGTCCACGGGGAGTAACTCTCGCACGAAAGCTATGAGCCAGGCGAAAGGGCGTCGAGGCCCGTTGAGATCTCAGATTGCATCCTGGGCCGAGAACAAGGGGATGCAGGCCGCACCGGAAGCTGTCATCGCCTGGGCTGGCGCCTGCCTTGGACTAGAGGATTGTGGTCAACTTTCCTAACCGAAGAGAACGGTGGATGGTCCCCCTCTAACAGTTGTTAGATCCTTTCGAACCCCGTCACTGAAGCACCCTACGTCCTCTCGAGGATGGAGTGGTACTGGAACCTGGTGTCCCTATTTCTCGATGAAAATAAGGTAGAGTAATCCTCTGCAGGACTGCAAGTCCAACTGTAAAAACACGTCGTGCAGCTATACGAGAACCTTCTCTCGTATCAGGTAAAGAGCATCTGCCTTTACCACCACAACTGGGCTATCGTGGTCTTGAGGGACGTGATCCGACTAGATGACTGGGCTATCCAGCTCGACGACATCCAGAAAGTCGAGGCTGCTGTTTGAACAGACTCGGATCAATATAACACTAAATAGAGGAAGATCTATCTCCGGAAACTCGCTGACACCGCAAGCACTCTGGAGATAAATCTCCAAAGCATCCATTCGGCCATCAAGGATCAAACACGGCAGCAAGAGAAGAGATACCAAGACGCCAAGTATGAGAAATGTATTCAGGATCTGTACGTGACTGATCCACCCAAGGACAAGAAGCGAATCGAAGAAACGAAGGGTGGCCTGCTCAGGGACTTCTATCGCTGAATTCTTGGCAACGCGAAATTCCTGCAATTTGGCGATGGTTCGTAGAGCCGGCTGCTCTGGATTAAGGGTGACCCTAGCAAAGGCAAGACTATGCTCCTGTGCGGCATCATCGACGACCTAGAGGAGGGATCCAATTATCTTCTTTCCTATTTCTTCTCCCAGGCCACTGAGACTCAACTAAGCAATGCGGCGTCTGTGCTGCGTGGCCTTATCCACCTCCTCATCATCCAGCAACCATCGCTTGTGTCGTACCTCCGGTCCAAGCACGATATCACAGGCGAGAAACTCTTCCGGCGTATTAATTTCTGGGTGCCTCTAGTCGAGATACTCACAGACATGCTAAAACACCCGACTTTGAAAGATGTAGTCTTGGTCATCGACGCCCTTGACGAGTGCATTGCCGATCGACCCCGGCTTATTGATTTTATCATCCAATCGTCGTTGACCCCTTCATCCCGCGTCAAGTAGATCATATCCTGTTGCAACTGACCAGACATTGAGGATAAACTTGACAGCGCGAAGCAGAAGGTCAGGTTGCCCCTCGATTTAAACAAGGACGCAATCTCCAAGGCTGTTGATATACACATTGGATACAAGGTAGCTATATAAATGATATAATCTATCTCTAACTCGTTTAGTTGCAGGATCACTAATTAAAGCATATTTAAGTCTTGCCTGTAGTTCTTTGGATATATAATCTTTCCTCCTCACTCTCCAAATGGCTTCATATCGTTAGACCAGCTCTTGACGTCGATGCCACCTAGATCGATGCAGACTCCGGGGTTTGTTTCCACGAGGACCACCTTGCCCTCGCAGTCGGGTTCCGTCCATCCTGCAAGAAAGTACTTGCCAACCTCTCCAATCTGCACAATCGCAGAGCCAGTTCCGGCGACAGGCCTATTAATGCAGTTACCCATGGTGCCGACATAGCTATAGGTCCTTCCACCGCTACTGCAACTGGCCGAATCGTCGTAGAGACGGGCCCAGAACTGGATAGGCTTATCGGGGACGCCTTGAGGCAAGGCGGCAACAAGACCCGAAAGGGTAAGCGTGATAAAAGACACGCAGCGCATTGTGCGAGGAAAATTGCCCTTGTTTGATAAACAAGAAAGGAGAATTGAGTGAAAGTGGTTGTTTGTAATTGATGTTCAACAGTATCTTCCTGCTTATTTTTACGGCCCTAGAATTGGTCTTAGTCACAGGTAAGAAGAAGGGCTTGAAGAGTTTGTAATTATTTCAACAAAATCGGGCTGTTCTTGTGCTTTTATACACCAGGCTGATTAGGATAATTATCGGCTTATTCCGAGTCACTTTTCAGATTGAGATATACTTCAAATCCTTGATAAAACATTGGGTAACCATGCATGCGAGGGGTTGCAATGACTTCTGAGGATTCAGTAGCGCGATCCTACAGTCCAGTACCACTGGTAAGTTCTGTAGTGCAACTGCATATAACCTTGTAGACAAGAACGCATGCAACGTGTCATTATGTATCGAGAATTGTCTCAATCTTCCCCGAATTGGGAAAACTGTCCACCCTACGAATCCTCCATGCAACTCGGAGGCGCATATCACCGCCATACTCTAACTTCGTATTCCAGCTCCGTGAAGCGGGATTCCATGTTGATTGAGAAGAGTATGGCTCTTTCGGAATGGATAAGTATAAAAGAAGATAGCTCATCCGAGAAAGCCCTCTGACATGAATCAAAAATACCTAGTCCTCGAATCATATACTTGGGTACAGTTATCCCTTAGCCATCGCTGTTTAGTAGCTCTAGCTTAAGTAAGCAATGTAGAATATCTCTCAAGTGTTGATAATTGAAAAAAAGTTCCGAAGTCGGGCAGGGATTCTGTTCCCAGCGTCTGCAAATCCACCAATCATTATTGTAAGTAAGCGACATCTCCTGCCCGACATTCTTTCGACGGGAGGTTGGTGCGGGTACGGCGTCTCAACAATGACACTTTACTTCGTTCGATCAGGCTTTGCGCATAAATATGAACATAAACTAATGATAAGGCAACCCAAGCAAGAGGAGACCATGTAACTCCACAGGAGTAACCTTTGTGGCAACAAAGTGGCAAACAAACATCTACCCTTTCACATTTAGCAGCACGCAAAGCTGAACTGGATAGTCGTATCCTAACTTCTCTGCACTACAACATTGTCTTTAATGCTTGGCTTCAAGAACATAAAGACTGTGATATCAGACCGACATTCTGTTAAAATTACGCCTACAGGCCCTCAGATCCTTGTAAGTCTGCATGGTCTGCCAGCTTTACAGTGCCATCTTCCAGCAACTTAAAGTGGAACCTTTACCTCTGATTGTGGATGCTTTCAAGAGCATTTAATTTCCTTGTGCGAATCCCTACACACCAGAGTCAGAAACCACCTTGTGTGGCCTCATGATCTTTCGATGGCAAGATGGGCCACCCCAACAATCGTGGCTGGGTTAAAGGTCTCGGATAAGGTCCGTAATTTAACTGTTTATCCGCAACCAAGAAGCCGTCTGTCAGGCTTCTATGACTTTGATCCTTTCGGTGAGTGGTATACCTTGATTTGCTACCAACCCTTGGTTAGGTCTCCAACCAAAACCGTGGCGAAGTCTCGCCCATTTGGCTGTAAAGTGTGATACATGAGCTTGATTACCTCAAGCCGTCAGATTGTTTGTAACGTGGTATTATTTTGAACTTACTTGCTGATCGTTTGACTTGCTTTCGACGCTTTATGGTAACAGCGCCATTGCTGCTTCGAATCTTGAGTATCCGGGTATTCCGTGCTGGAATGTAGGCGATAGCAGGTTCTAAGAGCTCCAAGTGACTGAACCTATGGCGTAAATGGGTTGAGTTTGTACTCAGAAGTATTTGCATAAAAGTATGAGAAAAATTAAAGCTATTCTATTTTATGTACTCTAGGCCTCGATCCCCATCGAATGAGTGGTCTAGTTACTTATGCGTAGCTAAGCTTCAAGCAGTCTGTTGATCTCACGTGTAATATCCCATAATGGGAACTTGGACCTGTTGCCAAGCTTACCATCAACAGCGTCTCCAAAGAACTCAGGAACAGCATAGATACTATCGGCAATCTGTACAGAGGCGACCGAATAACCACCGTCACTAAAGAAAGGGTTGGGAATAACGCCGAGGTTCTTTGCGGACTCCCAACTTCCATCGCTAGACCTCAGGACAATAGTTCCATTCTTGTTTTCGGACAGAAGAATCACTGTGCCGGCGTAAAGGGAAGGCATGTTCATACCATCGAGTAGACTTCCGAGTGACTTGGCTTCGGAACCATCAGTGTTTGAAATGGGGATGTGGACTGGTGTGCCCTTTGACGCTCGCGCGTCGAACCGATACAGTTGACCATCTGAGCTGTCGCTAACCACGAAGAAGTCGCCCTTGCGGACGATAGCGGTGAACCCACGAATGTTGTGGTTGGCTGGCTCAAGGAGGTACCAAGGAGTGGCCGACTTACCGTCGGCGCTAACCTTAATCAGACTGCTGGGGAAGGTTCCCAGAGCAAAGGTGTTACCGGCCTCGTCGCTCTCACTGTCTTGATAACCGCTGTATACACCGCCAGTCGCGTTGGTCAGGTTTGCCTGCCATAAGAGACTGTTGTCACGGAGGTCGTACTTGACAAGGAGATTATCTCCCTGAATGTTTTCACCATTGCTGTCAAATGATGCGCCAGCGTCAATGATAAGTGACAAACGGTCCAGGGCATCAACTCGAACTCCACTAGCATGGAGCAAAGGATCACCACTCAGCCCTGGTGCTTGGAAAGTGTGAACGATCTCGTTCTTGTAGGGATCCCAGGCGATGGCCGTAGCGTTGTATAACACACTTGTTGGCTAATCAGCATTTTGTCTTCGAAGCACTGGTTTAGACTAACCTTGAATACATGACACAGCGACGGGTGTCAAAAAAGACATTCTCGGGATACAGCTGGTAGGCGTTGATTGTCATGTTCCCAGAAACCGGTGCGCAGCTGAACGGTTGAGAAAGAGGGCTTGCTAGGCAAGTCCGGATCGCCAGACTACTGAGAATGATTTTGGAGAACATTTTGGATATTCTTCAGTTATTAGCTTCGTTTTGAAGATAATTCTGATTGGAAAGATTTGAGTTGGAATTGTAGTGGTCGCATCCAACTTATATCACTGCGCTATGGTGGGAGGAACCGGACGTATATCCGTGTATCCATGTACAGAGGCCGCAGCGCCCTGATGATTAAATAATCACCAAGACCATGAAATGAACCGAAACTCTACATTTAACGCATTCGGTTCAAGCAAAATTTAGCAGAGCAATTTTCTTCATCGGGACGAGTGGGATAGCGCAACAAATGCTCCACATTTTATTTTCTTCTATTTTTTATAAGCAGTTTACTGAAGCCGATGATTATCCCACTTCATCCATATTACAAATGCATTAGTTACCAATTTAACAAATTCCTAGTAATGATCCCAGCATACACATCCCGCTTAGTACCCGATCTGCTTTGTTATCTTCTAGACTATCAAACATCTGCACCTGTTGAAAAAAGGATAACTATAAGCTATTTTTATTTTTATTTTTCGAGCAAAAACTAAACACACCTATTGTTGAAAAATCCGAGCCTGCAAAATGCCCCAATCATGGAAAGAATGTGCCTTTGATTACATATAAAGAAAAGGTCAGATAAACCTGTTAAATAAACAGAGTAGATCCCAATAAAAAGAAGCAACTCCCCAATATCTCTATACCAAAACTATCCTATAAGCTTCATGAACTAGCAGCCAATCCCTCTTAGCTGATAACAATACGACGAGGTTCAGGAGTAGCCTTGGGAACTATTATAGTCAAGAGACCGTCCTTGATGTTGGCAGTGACCGCCTCATGGTTGACGTAGGTAGGGAAGGTAAAATAACGCGAGAACTCTTTGACAAAGCCAGAGTGTCTTGGCTCTTGAGTTTGCTCAGACTGCTCAGACTGCTCAGACTGTTTCTCCTTTGCCATATCACTGAGAGTCTCAGGCTCTGGCTGGCTCATGTTCTCTGACTTCGCTGATCTGTGGCTCAAGACTTCAAACTCATCATCATCGAAATCATCCTCGACAGTGGCTTGGTAAGAGCTCCTGCTTCGGGTATCTTCTCTGTCTGACTCGGTGACGGGTGCGGGAGCAATCTTCCCTGTTGTCTTCTCAGCAGCTTTGGTGGCTTCTGTAAATCGCTCAACGTTGCCGCTGATGACAAGCTTGCGAGGCTCAGGGAACTCGACAATGACGTGGTCCTTGGTCAGGCCAGGGAGCTCTCCGTAAACAATGAAGGAGTCTCCCGTCTCGTGGGCCTCGAAGTGGGGCTCCCATGGGCGGGCACTGACACGATAGACGGGGTAGTCAACCTCAGCGCGGCCCTTCTGTTGAGGCTGACATTGGCTTCTTCGCTGTGGCTGCTGAACTGACTGGCCAAGTTCCCTGAGGAGATGATAAAGTGGGTTCACGGGAGCATAAGTGTGGTAGGCATGAGTGTGGCAGACGGTACGGGGAATGAAGAATGCCATTTTGCTGATGTGCTTTGTAGTAGTGACTTGTAAAAGGTGGTTGACGGTAGGTTAAGCTGTCTGGCTGAACGGAGACAATTCGGGTTTGTGCTTTGTGTGTATTAGATGCGTACTGAAAATATCGAATTTTGGTAGTAAGAACTTCTGTCTGACTGTTGAAACTTATTTATTTATACATAGATGTTCTACAACTGGCATTTAGGCAGGGCGTTTCTACGCAAGCCATTACTGACCATATCGATCGGCCATGAGGTTTCCCGAAGCATCGAGAAGGTTCGTGGAGCTTCCCTAGATCAGTGAGACACTATTTGTCAGGAAACCGCCCACTAGCCACTGTGGCTTGTTCGCCTGCTTGCAAATCCACAGAATCCGCCTAGCTCGTGGCTCACGGATGATTCAGACAAGGGTTTAAGGCCGGACTGGTCGAGTCGTAGAAATATTGCTGACAAACTGAATTTCCAGACTCCGTGTTAAAGCCGTTCGAAATTGGATAGGTGGGGCTGATCATAAAATTTCCAGCATTGTCCACGTGATACACCATGGTAATGTATATGATAAAACGGAGGCACAAGGGCGACTTAGTATCTTGTACTATTATCCTACCATTGGCCGGCTGGCCTATACATCAAGTGGAACCTATTTATCATATCCCATTCGCTAACTCCCGACAACAGAGCAGGAAAAGAGTCGAGGAAAAAACAAGTCAGGATGTTTGTAAGTAACCCGGTTGATAAGACGTAAGTATCAATTAAACCCCGTGATGTATATTCAATCTAACTAGCTGCAACTGTGTGAATAGAACTAACCTGGAACGCATTCCTCTATAGGTATAACTTTTCCCACTCTTTCGACAGATAGCCTCATCGAGCACATTAGTTTGTAACTATGGTGAAAACAAGAAAAGAAAAGTGTTCCTCAACTCTCCACATAATCAATTGCCTGAATCTTACTTGGAGCAAGGCTGACCATTGGTGTTTCCGCATTCATTGGTGTCAGCGCACTTGGAGCCACAGCCATAGTCGATAAAATCGGAGGGGGTAGTCTGTTCCCAGTTGTCCATGCACTGGGTCTCATCGCCATGACCCCAATTACATCGTTGGCGACGATATCCCTTCTGCTTGAGAACCTGCTGCTGGGTCCAAACAGTGTGGCAATCCCCGTCGTCCCAACTGCAAGCTGTGAGGTCTTGAGCCTGGACGCACTTGGACTCAGACTCAGTTGTCGTGAAATCGATGCCTAGGCTGAACCCCTCAATTTCGCCGCCAACGCTGACGCTGATGCTGTCCGATCGTTCCTGACAGACTTCCTTTCCAACAAGCTTCGTAGCCGTGCAGACCTGTGTGTTGGTGCAGTAAATGTCACCATTAGCCTTTTGCCATGGGGTATGCTCAATTGAGGTCTCCAGAACATAGTAGTCATACCAGCACTTCCTGACCTTAGGAAACTTGTAGGGGTGGGTGACTCTGTCCGAAGTGACATAGGTTCCCTCGCCATCAGTGTAAGGCCCTTCGTAGGTCTTCGAAGTATCATCGCATATAGGGAAGCGATTATCCTGTCGTTTGCCAAGGGCTTGGTCGGGGGCGGTTGGCCCAGCCTGGGCAACAGCCAGAAAGAGGGAAGAGAAGAGAAGATTGTGGACAAGCATATTGAATATTGTTGATAAACGAGTGTCGTTTACTTAGAGAGTGAGGTTGAATAGTCGAGAGCGAACGAGTGAGTGAATGTGGTTGATACTCGAAGGGATTTCGAGATTGAGAAGGTTTTTTGCTTGATCTTTATACTTCACATCTGACTTTCAATGCCCCTATCTATCCTTCCAGGTGTCCGATAAAGCCAAGATTTGCTTGTAATATGCCAAGCTGCTAAGTGTCACGAAGAGGAAGAACAAGGCCTCATAATTTTTGACAGAGGGCATTTCGGTCACGTAACTCACTTGCCTCCTACGTCCAGCAATATCCACATCCATACCCAGTCAACAGCCACAATAATCAAACGAGATTAGGTCAGTAAGCTGAATGTTCTCTGGAGATTAAACAGCATATCCGATGCACTGCCAAAGTAATATCATAGCAAGGTTATCTCCATCATCCACACCACTTAAGTTCCTGTTGGTTGCTAGAACACATCAAAGTAACGTTATTTCTCATGACAGTGAAATAAAGTCTCAGTACTTTGTCAATTACAGTATTTTGGGATCAGGTATACTATGGTCTATATTTGCGATCTTGTCATAGGATTCTCCTGAAACTATGGCCTGTCCGATAGGCAACTTACGACGGGACATCGGGCTCCATTCGTTTAATTACAGATAAGCGTCGATTGACGCTGTCAAGTTACAGCCAAGAGACGATGTCTATTCGTCAAATAAAATCCACGCCATCCAATAATTATGTAAGAACAAGCCATGCCACATCATTGGCAGTTATTTGCAATAAGCGGACTTGGCACCTGCACGGTCAACGTGAAAATACTAGAATTTGGTCCTCGAGATCCTGAGAACAATCAAGAATGGCGTGGAAGAAGATTTAGTAGAGGTATGAGCAGTCTTCAAGAATATCACTTTCTCGCGACCTATCAGTATCGTCTAGGGGCCATTGGTGTACCTCTCAATCAATCGTCGAGTGAGGGTAACACTGTTAGCTTTTATTTAACGGAGTAATCAGAATCAGACTTCAAGCTTTGTGACGGGAAATAGCGCGGAGACCATAATCCCAGGCCGATACTTTTCCGTTTGAGGATTCTCCTGTGTATGGTGGATCATTCAATAAAAGCCGGAATTGCGGCGTACCTAGTCATCACACTTGTCAACCTCTTCATGAACAAACAAGACAAGTACTGTTGACTTCACCTACAACGCTCGGGAGAATAGACAAAAAGGTGCCTGTTGCATAACATCGCGTCGCCTATAGATTTTTGGGATCTCACTTGCAGGAAATTTGAAGCCGTCAACTTTGTAGACAGTGCCAGTCATTGCCCAGTTGTAGTAGCTGCTGACTGCTCGTTTACAGGGCTGACATCAGCCCCCAGGGAAAATCCCACCGATCATCACTCTGTGTCGTATAGATACCTCAACGACTGGGGACTAGTTTCCTTAATGATACTATTTGAAGATTCGTGAGAATGTTCCATTTTGTCCTCCAAAAAAACGCAGATGTCATCACAAACGATAGTTGTCAGCGGCAGCAGAGTGCATGTTCCAGGCTACACTTTCATCCAAAGGTGGTATTAATAATCATCATTGAGGAGTCCAAATTAATTAGAGATATAAAAGCGAGATGACCATGTCTGATAACAAGATGGTCACAGATTAATTCTAAATGTGCAGTAGCCCGTCGCATGCCCATTGCGAGGAAACCGAACGTCGTTGCACAAATTACTCTTCCTAATTGGAACTGTGGTTTTGGCTCGGAGTTCGCAAAGCGCACTGTATCGTTTCAATTAATTGCGATTAAACAAAAGCTATTTTTCAGCCATAAACACTGTCTGTAGGCTAGTTGTCTGCATCCTGGAGGGGATTGAATCTATCCATTATTGACGCAAGTACCCTATAGCCATGAAGATATTCGATGTCGTCATTTGCGGCCTAACACGTTATTTCTTGTCTGTACGTGCCACATTTTTTATTTACCGCCGTATCCACTGTAGCCTACATTTCATTTCGGTTGATGAACGCTAGGTTCCTCATTATGAGGTTCTGCTTGATAATTAATATATTTGCCGCTCCAACGCGACAGGTAATATAGATCAGTGCGGGAATGAAAAATCCCATTTAATATATTAGAAGCATCTTTGCAACCTCCAGCCGTTGAGCAAGACTAGGCCGTGGCACTAAGCTTGTCATTTCAACTGTGGTGTCTGCTGTAGCTAATGAACCCGCAACCTCAGAATGTTTCCGACTTTCGGCATGGGAACAGTACAATTCTACACGCTGAACCCAGATCTCAATTGTTAAAGAATACAACCGCATTTATCAAATGTAGAGCCCAGCGAGAGTAGACTGCTCCAACTGATGAACGTACAGAATGATCCGTGCAAAGACCCACCACGGATGTTTCAACTCGTGTAAACAAGGGCACGTGGATATTTCCAATCTTTAGCACTCGGCTATGCAGGGGTACAAAACAAACTTCGCCAAGTAGCACTTTATTTAATAAGGCTGAAAGTTTTAGCAGTGCAATAGTACAGTTCTATTGAATCATGTATGTTGATTTAGCCGGAGCGCTGCACATGTCGCTATGACGTTTGTTTCAAGTGATGCTAGTTTCACGCGAGAGAACATTTATCTCCTACGAGAATCCGACATGTGATGGATACAACAAGCTCAGTAGATAAAATCGTGATCATGGCCACCAAGTCTCCCTGAAGAGCTTGGAGGTATAAATACTCAGCTTACTGCCATACTTCAATTGTGTTCTTCAGTGCCGGTCATTCATTACATTCTTCAACTACATATACTTACATTCACTTTGACGATACCCAGTTAAATCATTCCTTTACTTTCATTCCCTACAAGTCCCTCTTTTAAGACTCAAACACTTCAAACACTCCTTCAAGATGAAGTTCACCACCGTTGTCTCTGCTCTCTTTGTCTCCGGAACTGTATTTGCAGCATCTGTTCCATATGGAAACTCGGGTATGAATTCCCACTAAACTACCAAAGTCAATTCTGATTCAGGAAAGCAGTAAATCTGCCTCGAACATCTGTGGAGCTAGTTAGACGAGGCTCCGGATCGCAGACTAGGTCCCAAGAGAAGACTGATGTGAATGAACCCAAGGTAATTACGACAATCAAACTATCTGGGAAGGTTGCTGATCTTAATAAAAAGGATTCTACCAACGCCCTTGACTCGTTTTTTGATGAGCTGTTTCATCCCTCCACCAAGGAGAACCAGGCCACAAGCCAATTGGACAGGCGCAATGCCGTTACCGATTTCTTGGGTAACATAGTTAACTCAGCCAGCCCTGTAAGGATAATGATTCTCTGACGCGCTTGTAACTAATACATCTTAGGAAACTGTGGATTACAACCAGATGATTGGCTACGGCTTCAATGTCACCGCCCACTTTGTTGCTTCCGTCGATCTCAACGCTGCTATAGTCGACGGTATTGATTGGGTATCTAAGAAGGTAGCCTCTGTCGAAGTATGTAGCGATTCAATTGCCCGGTGTTTCAATCCTATATGCTAACAAACTTAAAGGGCATCCCCGGGGCTATGATCATCCAAACCTTTTTTACTGCTTTGAAGACGTTGGTCTCCAAGGCCGATTTGAACAGCTGGGCGTCATCCGTTCTATCATTTACAGGTCGCCTGATCACCTCTTTTGACTTCAACTCCGCTATCAACGCTGCCGTCCAGACTATTAAGAAGTTCATCAGTACTATGATGCTGTCTTAAGACGTACCTGAGTACCTGGCTCAGTGCTGTTCGGCTGGCCGACACTATGATACTAGTCCCTGATCTATATACCTTCGTCATATTCTCTAGTTAGACAGAAGAATAAACTATTTCAAAAGTTTCAACTCGTGGGATTGATTATATATACAAGAAAGGATGTCAGTGCTTTCTTGTTGGTTTTCTGTCGCTTCACTCTGTTAGTGATTGGGGCGCAATCAAGATATATCAGTACATACTTTTGCGCCCCAAAGAGAATTCATGTGGTCAAGCTTGGCAATGGAGAAGATAAAGTCGAATATGAAGCATCTAGTGGTATCGAAGAACGCAGCGTGGCTATTACCATGATGAGTGGTGCGTTTGAACATGATCTCTTCAGAATTGGCAGCCTAACCGTTTCGCGCTCGTCACACAGGGATGATCCTGGTGTGGCTTTGTTGCAATACTACAAGACGACGCAAGTGAAAAGGTCTATGAAGATCGATGATCACAGTGAGAGCTATGGCAAGTTCTTTCTTAAGTAATTTAATGAGAGTGGCCTGTTACCAATAGGTTGTTCATACGACTTGAGACAGACCAGAAGAATATTGTGTGCGGGTCAATTGAGCATCTATGTTTCAATATCGGTCGGTTTATAGCAACAGTACTGACTATATAGTCTTCGTTCCCTCTTGGAGTGCTTAAATCTAAGATATCATACTAAAACGTCTTTTTCGTTCTACTACGTAGTGAATTGTATTGTATACCCATCATCTCAGATACATTTGCTCACATCTTCTACCTCACAGCAGGAACATGGAAAAGCTACTAATGCAACTCCCGGCAGCTGGGGTCATACCTAGAGAGTATCTTTGTGGTCAAAATCAGGCATCAGGCTATTCATCTATACACAAATTCTCAACTATCTACCAGCTAGACCCAGCGTAGAACTTGCTGTACTTTGCGCATACTCATTATGCTTTACTTCAGTCGGTGAATTTGGCTCCGCCTGTGCCGGGGTACCATTCACCGTAGTTTCAATAGTTCTGACAATGCCACTCAAATTATCCCGTCCATTCCGCCCAGACTCGAGTGAGCTCTCTAGGTCGCCTAGATCACCACCTTCTATCAGCGTCGTATTCCTTCCTCGCAAAGCTCCTTGTGTTCCTCCCAGTGGTGGCATAGATTTGGGTCTTGGCTTTGTTGCCACAAGCCTCGGATTTGCGTTGGTGACGTTAGAGCTGTGATAGTACATGTCGTCTGATGCGCGGGCGCCGGAGGATCTGACGATCTTTGTGATAAGCTCAGCCATTTTCATTTCTATTTGGAGTTTCATAAGGTAGCGACAGGATGGAAAGAGAGGTATCTTAACATGTTAGCAACGGTTTATTAACAATAGGAAGCTGTGCGTACACCAAGCTGCTTGGTAAAGACATGAGCCCAACCAAAACGACCTGCCATGACTTGTTAGCGCGTTCAAGACATACAGAATCGTCCCACTCACGTCTAATGACAGAGATAAAAAGATAAGTCCCAGATTCATCCGATACAGTGGCACGTATTTTGTTAGTCCATTTTCGATAAGCCGTGATCGAACAAGGTAGATGAAATAACCATTCAACAACCCATCAACCACAGCAAATATGACCTTTTCGCATCGATCCCAGATATCATTCAACTGAATCCACCGGTTGTTGATCTGTAAACGGGCTGGAAGCCAGATGATAAAGACGCTGATATTGACCGCTAGGATAACGGCAAAGACAAGCCATTTGAGACGGGTCGCCCGGGCCTTGGAGACCATGAGTAGACCGATTCGGTTGATGATGATTTGAAGAAGAAATTGAACTTGTAGCGCCCAAAACAATGCTGACTTGTTAGATGACTGTCGTGGAAAGGATGGCGTGAAACGAACCGACCGAGAAATAAAAACCAAAGCTAGATGAAGGTCAACACAATCAATACTAGCAAGATGTTGTCGCAGGAACTTACCTGGGAACGATGTATTGTCGCTGGAAACCCCAAGCTAAACATCCAAGCACCATACTGCTCAGCCAGACTGCCCAGATCATTCCTACATAGGCTGTGACGCGATGACATCTTTTCCAGGCGCGCCAACTCTGTTGCGTGCCCTTTGTGAAAGTAAAAACAGCTGCACACAGAGAAAATCCCCAGAAGATACTCGCTGTGTTCATATCAACTTCATTGGGCACTTCGCGGACGTAGCGATCCGGTATCAGGTAGCCATACTGGCCCATATTAGCAGTCGGGGAAACATCAATGGACATGTATAGAACTTGGGGCGCGACAGAAGGGACATAATTTTTAAGTAATGTTTAATTGTCTTGGCAAGCAGCGACTGACGGGCGCCAATAGTGTAAGGAGTAGCCTCTTTTGGTGTGAGAAAACAGAATTGGGAATAGTAGATGATAAGTAAGCACCGAATTGGCAAAGCTCAATAGCTAAGAACGCGTCAATGGGCGGGCCTTTGTTCGCGCTACAAAACTGATCATGATGTCCAAGAATGCATTGTCTTGTGATGACTGGTCCAGTACCTTGTCACGCTAACTGATTCAGACGAGTCAAGCTGCCAGAAGCGGACAGTGGCGTTCAAGCGGCTAAGACACAGAGGGTTTAGAGAAGACGGATCTGCGATAGGATTGTGATAACCGATATGGAGAAAGTTATTACTTAGGCAACCCAAGATGTGACCTATCAGACGGCGAGTCATTAATTTGGGAGCTGGTTCCTTGCCAATGGAGAGTTGATCTGGACTTGGTTGGCGTTGCCCTTGGCCCATTTGAAGTATATCTTCACACAGTTGAGGCTTGCTGATCAATGAGAAAATGTCATGTTACCTTGGTAGGGTCTAATTGGTACAGGTGATTAACTACAGCCTTCTGATAGAACATAGTTGCCTAGAAATAGGCTCAGACTTGGGATATATGTGTTACGGCTATAGTGTTAAATGCTTATATCCAGGATGTTAAACCCCACCTCTCCGACGGCTAAGGCTGGCTGGACTTGGCTCCTGTCAGCATGGCTCTACAATCTGTCCACATACTTGAACCACTCACCATGGAATCATCACAGCACGACTCAATCTCTTCTGAACATACCATCAAAGTGGCAGGAGAATGGCTGGTCAATCTTTGCAGCGCAGAAGGCTCATTCAGCGACAAAGACCAGGTGCTTACTCCACTAGAACAACTCAAATTCGACGAGTTCTTTGCTTTTCACGGACAATCTCCAACTTTTGTGCGATACCATGTTGAAGCGGTGTGTAAGTGCTTGTCGAGAGCTTACAGACCAGAGTATCAGCTTGTGCGCTCACTGCTAGAGCGCGATATAACGAAGCGTCTTTTTGCGAATGAGAATGATGTGCTGCAAGTGGCGATTAAGAGGGCTAGGTTAGAACCGGGATTACTTGGTCAGCCACCGCAAGAGTCAAATCCTGAGCTTATGGATATGGTGAAGTTGCTCATGGATCATGGGGCTGCGGTGGATTGCATGGACGAGCATGGATATTCGCCGCTTTATTACACTTGCGTTCTGGGATACGCCGACTTATTTCACTTTCTGATTTATTCTGGGGCGAATATCTCCACTTTGCAGAAGAGAAGACTCCCAGAGCAGGTCATTAAAGCAAGACAGGATAAAGGGCCGCCTTCCCTACAGGGAGAGGGAGAAATTGTTAATCTTCTTCAGGTTACACTCGATGCGCTCATATCGCCCCAGTACATTCTCAACATGAACTGGGTCGGATGGCCCCCTGGAGTCAACTACGATATGCCCCTATGGGGACTTAACATTAAGTCTACCTGGGGCGGTATCATTCTTTATCTTCTACAGAAAGAGTTAGACTTTTCCAAAGATGACCTGGGACTCGTTATGCTCTTTCACATCGCCTGCTATCAGGGATCACTGGACCGTGTCAAGGAGCTCCTAGAATATGGCGTCATAGCTGACATACCTGGTCCGAGAATGGTCGATGGGGGACAAGGCGAAGGCTCATCATACGGAACAGCCATACATGCTGCAGCTACTGGACGACATATACCCATCGTTAGGACTCTCATTTGTCATGGCCAAGATCCAAGCCTACGTCGACATTGCATCTTCAATCGCCGCTCGATCAACTCAGATGTAACGCCTGTCGAGGTTGCCATAGCTGCCGGTCGATATGAAGACGACGAGGAGCTTGACAGCTTTCTAAAGACTTTCATCACTGAAGTAAAAGGCCTCGAAGATTCAGACTACAAGGTTGTACTGACCTGGTGTGTCCAATCTAATAAACTTGCACTTGCCGAAGAGCTCCTGCAGCTCGGTATTAGGCCTGGTCAGGTGTCTTCTGATGTCAGATGTGTCAACATGGCGGAGCTTCTCATCTCACATGATATAACGCTGGGCCCGTTGGCTTTGCAGCAGGCGGCATTAAGAAACGGTCATCTAGATCTATTGCGCTGGTGTGTCGACGAATATGGTCCCCTGTTACCGTCAGACCCAGTTTCATGGGGTAAAATGGCACTCTGGCTAGTCGCAGGAAGATTAACATATATCAAGACTATCCAGTATCTCGTCACGGAATATCCTGGCCCCCATATCGACGCGGTACTCATCTCACCATCTCGAGATTTGGAAGGTAAAGAGATAACGAAGAAGACGAGTTGGCTTTACCTGGCAATTGTTAAAGACAACACTAGAGCCATTCGCCTACTTGTAGAAGCTGGTGCTGACCCTCGTTGCCCTGGTCTATCTACAGATGCTGCGACGATTATGCGACAGGGTGGCAGCCGTTGGTTCGAACAAATCCCGGAACGACTGGAGATCATAAGAATGATAGAGGAAAGATTGTCAGAGGATAAAAAGTACGATATACCACCATATTCCGAGATGAGATCTCGCATCGTTCAAATCGCAGACGCAGAAAGACAGGCTTGGAATAAGAAGGTTGGACAACTTGTGCAAGACCGACAGGAAATCCCCTACACTACTATGCCTCGACAGAGAGATTTCACTAAATCTCATCTGAACCTGGGAACCAAGTCTGACATTGACCTTTACCGTCCGTTGGTAAGCAGCAGTTCTTTCCGTCTTCTTGAGCTCCTCCCATCGAGCAACAGTGCAGAACCTCTAGTCGGTCGTTTACTCAACAGCGATATTACTTTCCAGCCAGCATACGAAGCTTTGTCTTATGTGTGGGGAGAGAACAGCCCTACCAAGTACATAAATCTCGGTGCTACCGACATAGCGATAACACCAAATCTTCATTCCGCACTGGTGCATCTTCGCCCTACAGATAATGCTAGGACTATCTGGGTCGATGCGCTTTGTATCAACCAGGCATTTCATGATGAACGAAACCAACAGGTTCGAATCATGGGCGATATCTACAAGTCAGCCAAGCAAGTCATTGTGTGGCTTGGCGATTCCGCCGACAATTCACACCTCGTGTTCGAACATCTCAAGGATGACAGCATCGAAGACTCTTTCCCCAATGACGAAGCTCCCCCTGAAGTAAAGCGCAACGCCTGGAATGCGCTGGTCAAAAGACCATGGTTCTATCGCACCTGGGTGATTCAGGAATTAGCACTAGCGCGCAGAGCAGTCATCATGTGTGGTGACGATACTACCCTTTGGCGGAACACTGAGGAGAGTTGGAAATCTGATTTCTCGGGTGGGGCGAAGGGTCTCTCAACTCAGTCTTCTGGACCTGGAGACCAACCAGACCATCCTATCTCAGGCTTTGATCCTGACAGCCATGTTTGGAGGTTGAGGCTTTTGAGGGCGGGCAGCGATCCCATGAGCATCCTTCGCTATAGCCGGATATGTGAAACAACAGAGGTCAGGGATAGAGTCTATGGTATTCTGGGGTTATTTGAACCGGGCTTCATCGAAGTGGACTACGATTTACCTGTAGAAGATATCTTTCGGCGGTTTACTGAGGCTCTCATCCTATCGACAGGCAACCTGCGAATTTTGAAGCATGCTGGTGGAGTTAAAAACTACTATGGTCTCCCATCATGGGTACCTGATTTCACGGACACATCAACAAGGAGTATGGAGAATAGCTGGTACGCTCCGTGGCGAGAAGGAGCTGATAGCCACTATGAAATCCTATCTGCAGATGGGAAACAAATTAGTGTCCCCCGAGAGGATTTGGCTAGCAAGTATCTTCCTGGGGGTGTTTCCTTCTCTGCTGATGGAGCGTTGGTGTTGAAAGGCAAGATGGTAGATACCATTAGCGTAGTTGGAGTCACGCTTCCAGACGGAATATCTCATGCTCCTGGAACACACGCCTTTGCTCTTGTGATGGAGGAGTGGGAAACACTCGCCACAACACTCATTCCTGGGTGGAAATCCTCAGATAAGTCTTCGGTATCTCACGCCTTCGCAGCTACTCTTTCCGCAACAGATGGTCATGAGATCTTTAGTGGTGACGTCGGCTTCACCCAATGGTATCGACACTGCGGAACTGGTGTACTCGAAAAAGCCGACCCAGGTCTCTTTTTACGCAAGCATGAATTTTACTTGTGGTGGTATAGTGTGGGTAAGAAGGACAATCCTGATAATGAAACTGAGGGAATTGGATATCACTTTCGCGAGTTCTCCCAGCAAATGATGGCTGCTAGCTACGGACGGTGTCTGTTTACCACAGAGAAAGGATCGATGGGTCTTGCGAGTCCTACAGCAAAGGCGGGCGATCGGATCATCCACTTTCCTGGCTCGTCTGATCCCTTTCTCTTACGGGAAAGAGAGAATAGAGAGGGGTGGATCTTGGTGGGTAATTGTTATCTGTATGGGCTGGATATTGATGATCTTTTTCGGAACAGGGGGCATCTCGCAGAGGATTTCAAGATTTATTAGCTGATAAATATTGTGTCGTGGGGAAAATAGCGAGTGGTTGAGACAAATGGGTTAGATAAGATCGGTACAATTTATAGTCCATGCTAATGTAATAACCTTACCCGACGACGATTTTCTATGCCATCTTTACTCAATTGTTCTTGACAAAACGTTCTGGCGTTACAGCTTTTATCTGACCCACCCCGCCAGATCCATTATTCCTCATTTGCCGGGGAATACGCCAGCCACATCAGATCATGAACGTCTTTAGCGCTTTCGGTCTATGGTTATTATGCATGTCAGATTCTTAAATATCCCCCAAATGCCTGCAAGTGGTGACCTGAGTGAGATCATGAAACTCGTTGCAAAGATCACCACTTGAACAAAATCATGGAACGGGCCATCGAAGCGACCCATTGTTTCACCGTACAATTCCCCTCACCATCGCAGCACAGCACATTTACTGTTTTACTCTAGTACAGCGGGGTGGCGCATAAACACTCTCGGCTTTATTGCCCTCTTTGATAATACCTGATGTCATATGAAACGTGCTCGTCATAAATATACTCAAGACTTTTTCCTGCCATGGCTTGCATGTCACAATCTTGATTTACCACTTGCGAAAAGTGTTTTTTTTTTTTTTTTTAATTCCATATTGTATCTTATCATGGGCTCGAGAATTACATCTGAGGTTATCAAGCCTCTTATGCTTATTGATGGTAACGTATGAGAATTATTGCACGGGCCCAAGATAAAATCACGGGTTAATGCGTCATTATTAGTTGGTCGAAGCCTCGGATGGAAGCTCATTTCCACTCTTTAATCCAGCAACCGGAGAGAAAGTCGCAGACGGTACGTATGTTTAAGAATCAGAGACTCCATCTGTTAATAATCCCATCCAGTCCCCGAAGCTACAAAAGATGACACCAACAGAGCCGTCGCAGCTGCCCAACGTGCATTCCCAGAATGGTCCGCTATGGACCCTGCAAAGCGCGGTGGCTACTTGAAAAAACTTGCCTCTCTTATCAGAGAATGTCACGACGAACTGGCTCTTCTCGAAGCGAAATCAATGGGTCGCCCTCTGGCTGAGTTCTTCGAGGGGTATGTCGCTGCTTCGAGCTACGAGCACTACGCTGAAGCCTGGCCTCATATCCAGGGCCAAGCAAGTCTCAACACACCTGGCTATGTTACCATGACTTTAAGGCAACCTTTCGGTGTTGTCGCTGCAATAATTCCATGGAATGCCTCTCTACTATTTTTTGCCAGTAAATCGGCGCCTGCTTTAATCACTGGAAATACAGTGGTTGTCAAGTCGAGCGAAAAAGCACCCCTCGGTGCCGCCAAATTTGCTGAGCTAATTCATAAGGCCGGATTTCCTGCTGGAGTCTTCAACGTCGTTTCTGGTCACGGTAATCCGTCTGGTGCTACGCTGGCATCACACATGGATGTACGGGCGATCAGCTTCACGGGCTCTGGTCCCACTGGCCGTGCAATCCAAGAAGCAGCTGCCAAGTCCAACTTGAAGAAAGTTATCCTCGAGCTCGGCGGCAAATCACCAGTCATCATCTTCGAAGATGCGGATCTTGAACAAGCCGCTAAAGATACCATGCGCAGCATTCAGTGGAATAGCGGGCAGGTCTGCATGGCAAATTCGAGAGTTTACGTGCAAGATTCCATCGCCGATACATTTGTCCAGGCTTGCAAGAAGGCGTTGGCCGCTGCCAAAGCTGGTGATCCTACAGAGAAGGGCGTCAATCTTGGTCCCCAAGCTGATAAAGTTCAGTATGAGAAGGTCATGTCGTACATCAGCGAGGGCAAACAGTCCGGAACATTGGAGCTCGGCGGAAACGGTAATCTCGAAAAGACAGGTGGCTTCTTCATAGAGCCAACCATCTTTGTCAACACACCCGAAGACGCCAAGGTCATGAAAGAAGAGATCTTCGGGCCTGTGGTTAATATCAACGTCATCAAGACGGAAGAAGAAGCTATTGAAAAAGCCAACAATACCGAGTTTGGTCTGTATGCCGCAGTGTATACTAAGAATGTCGACAGAGCTATGAGAGTGACTCAGAAGCTCAACTCTGGTTACGTAGGTATCAACTGCACTAGTCCCACTACAGCGAGGGACTTGCCCTTCGGAGGGTATAAGTCCTCTGGCCAAGGTCGGGAGGGTTGGTTATATAGCATGGACAACTTTTTGGAGGTTAAGAGTGTGATGATGAAGGTAGACGGTGGCTCCAAACTGTGAATACAAACAGAGAAGTCAAATACATGTACAAAAGCTTTCTTTCCAACTTGGTGTTGCTATGTCAAGATTCCATAAAATCAATCTGATTGAGCCAACGATCGTTTAACCCTTCGACGAACTCCATGTCAACATTGATAAAACTCTTCCACAGATCGATGTCTCTACCAAGGCTTCGTCTGGATAGCAAACGTAATGCCACACAATTTTTGAGAAGATCTCTCACCCTCTTCCATAACCAGAATCAAATCACCGCAGTTCATGACGCGATCTCCAAGCTTGTGTCCTATCACAGACCTACTTGAAGGTAAGAATCATGCTGCTGCCTGTGAGATGAAACTCAGCAGACTGTCTTGTGACTTAGGGAGTGCGAAAATGGATAAGCTCGGGCTGATTCTGGAGTAAATCCAGAGACAATTCCTAGGCCGATGAGGTCGTATTAGTTTTGCTCCCCTTGCATCCTCCATCAATTGAGCCAAGGCAGCTCCGAAACGGTTAATGCTTGGAAGTGGGGTTTAAATTGGGCAGGCTATCAACAGTGAACCGGGGTTTCAGACCAAGCTCCATCGGGCATTTCGGAACCACAAGGTCCATCAATTGGAAGAAATCATGGTCGGCAAAAGGGGTTTCAGACGTAGATCTTTACGATTTAGCCTAATAGACAATTCATCCCCATTGATTCCACGTTACAACGGGGGCACATATTTAAGATCGTCATTCCTTGTGTAACTATGCTTCGAGTCTTGTATACCGTTCACAGTCACAGTAACAGGTCATCGCAAAGATGCTTGGCGGTATTACTACGAGGGCTCTGCTTGTAGCCTGTCTGGCTTTGTCCAGTAGTGCTGCACTTAATAAGCATGAAAAGCGCCATTGGGTTGGCACATGGGCGTCTATGCCTCAGGAGGTTGAGCCTGCGAATCTTGCTCCCGCTCCTTTTGTAAGTCTTGCTCTTAACCGAATATGGCTGTGATGCATACTAATAAGAACATCAAAGGGTGGATCGGATGCTTCTGCTCAATTCCTAAACACTACACTCCGCCAAACCTTCCACATGTCTATCGGTGCTGAGAAGATTCGTATTCGTTTCTCCAATATTTTCGGCAAGACCGAACTCCCTATCAATGCAGCATCAATTGCCCTTCCCGTCGGTGGAAAAGCCGGTGTTGGTGAGATTGATACTCGAACTGTCAAGTCACTTAAGTTCAAGGGCAAGAAGTACGTCTCTGTGCCGGCTGGCGAGATTGTCTACTCCGATCCCATTGACTTCAAGCTGAAGCCCCTCTCCAACCTCGCTCTATCGATTTATACCGAGAAGGGTCAGGCTGGAAACATTATTACTGGCCACCCCGGCAGCCGAACTACTTCGTGGATGCAGAAAGGCAACCACGTGAGCGCTGCTTCTGTTTCTGGAGGAAGCACCAAGCATTGGTACTTTGCGAACGGCGTTGATGCTTGGGCTCCCGAGGATCACTTTGCTGTTGTTCTTTTGGGCGATAGTATCACCGATGGACGAGGTAGCACTGATGACACTAACGACCGGTAAGTGAGTAATACTATTGGAAAGCTCCTCAACTCACCAATTCTAGTTGGTCCGATGCTCTTGCTGCCCACCTTCAAGCCTCGGGAAAGAAGAATGTTGCTGTCAACAACATGGCTGCTGGTGGAAACGCCATTCTCCAAGGTGGTCTAGGTCCTCCTCTTCTGCAACGCTACAAGCGCGATGCCCTCGAACAACCTGGTGCCAAGTACGTCATCATCTTCGAAGGCGTGAATGATATTGGCCCTTCTTCTACCGATGCCATCACGCAAAAGAAGGTCAAGGACGGTCTTATCGCTGCTTACAAACAGATCACTGGCGACATCAAGAAGGCTGGCATGGCCAGCGTCGGAGTCACAATCACTCAAATGTTTGGAAACCAGTACTATGCTCCTGAGAGAGAGGAGACGAGGGTTGCTATTAACGAGTGGATTCTTAACAATGGCACTTTTGACCATACTGTTGATTTTGCTTCACTGATTGGAAAGGGTGACAAACTCCTTCCTCAGTTTGATTCTGGGGATGGTCTTCATCCCAACCCTGCTGCTTACAAGGAGATGGGTACCGAATTCCCCATCAAGTTTTTCAAGTAAACAATAATTGTCATCCTTGGCAAGGGTGGGGGCTCTTACTTGAGCGAGCTAGGCTTTTCATTTCACCACAGTTCATAGTTTCCGATGTAAATATGAATCATTTTTCCAAACACTCTCATTTTTTACGGCAATAAAGTCTTGCCAGGTTCTAAAGTCTCCGAATTTCGGATCCGGTCAATTATTTATTGTAGCGGCCACTTAAGTCCACGGCCTGTGAAACTCTCCGGTTACCGACCGGATACTTTGTACAGACAAAGGTCCTTCTGGGTCCTTCTATAAGAGGAGACTCATGGCCAGGACGTGGTGCTGAGCATCATCTCAAACTCTCTTATCCTCAGCATCAGTCCAAATGCATCCTCCTCTCGAGCTTTTTGTCCTCTCCTGGGGCGTTTATCCCCGCCGCGTCCTTATCTACCTCGAAGAAAAGAACCTTTCTACGACACAACTTATCAAGATCACTGAGGTCACAGTAGACAAGGGCAAATTATCCGCTCCTGGTAAACCAAGCGGTACAGCACCTGTGCTGCGACTCCCCGATGGGACATTCATCAGGCAATCCATTGCAATTCTTGAATATTTTGAAGAAATCTGCCAGCAGCCTGAAGAGGCTTGGCAGATTGAACTTGCGAAGCATGCCAATGGCAGTATGCTTGGTAATACAGCTGCAGAGAAGGCTCGCGTTCGAGATATGTTGTCGCTTGCAGACGAAATCACAAGTCAGTTTGGCTTTGCCTGTCATAAGGGCACGGCATTGTTCACACAGCTTGAAGAGACACATCCCACCACTGCAAAGCTTATGCTTCAGTATTGTTTTAAGAATTTGAAGCTTTTGGCTGAATACTACAACAATGATGCGCGACTTGGCGGCAGCGACAGCCAGGTCAATGTCGCTGATTGTGTGCTGTATTCAGTACTTCACTTCGCCAAAGAACTGTACGCGTTGGACCTGTTGGCTTCTCCTGAACTGACGGATTTAAGAGCTTTTTATGAATGGTTTGGAAAGAGGGAGAGTGTTCAGGTCGGTGATGACCATTTCCCTCGGTTAATCAAGGAATTGGCCAGCCAGTGGCTTCCGGTGGATTGAGTGTCTATAACGTTGAAAGCTGAACTAAAGCGATGAGATATAAACATGTAAAAGAACAACCACACAGTTATAACATGCATATATATGTAGTGCAACTATTTCGCAAATCTGATATCATTCTGAACTTGACCCAGACACTGGTAAATAAACACACAGAGGAGGCTCTGTCTACAATCGCCAATTTTCACGAGAATAATTCTTAACCTGTCTTCGTCGATATTCAGTGGACAAAGGTTCATGTGCCTTTCCATCCATTGAATGCGTCCGAGATACAGCATACTTTGAACATATTGAGAAATATCAAAGCCAATAACATCACTAACCCAATCACGATGCCAAGTCTAATCAGCAGCATAGGAGCTTGGCCAAGTTCATGGCCGAAGCATTTGATCGACAGCGTGCTGACATATTCGGTCATATCTCCGTTTGAGGTAGCTTTCATAATTTATCGATCATGCACAAAATGGAGTTGGTTGATCCCGGACCTTCAAATGAGCATACGTCCCAAACGTCACATGAAAGCGGCATGAGATTGAATGATCAAGTCATTATGTCATTAGTTTATTTTATTAATCAAGTAAAGGCTTTTCATCGTATCACAAGCGTGCAAGGAATAGCCAAAATCATCTCGCTCAAGTCGTCGAGGACATTATCATCTTTGGGGATGAGATTTACTTGCGGCCAGGAGCCTTCTCGACGGTCTCAACCGTAGCATGATCAGCCTTGTTGAGTTCATCGAGGACATGCTCATCAACAGACTCGTGGAAGACGTCAACCTTCGTAGTAGCGAACTTGCGGGCGCTGACACCCTTTTCGAACAAGACACCCAGCTCGGCAAAGGTACGGCCGTTAGGCTCGGGGAGACGAAAGTAAGTGTAGACGATGCAGAGGAAGCAGATACCGCCCTGGGGTGAAATTAGTTTGTGACTATTTAGAATCAGACTAGTGGTACTTACCCAGAAGAAACCTGTAAAGTTACTCCAGTCCCAAGCAGTGGGGTTGAGCATGTAAGGCGCCAGAACAGCGTTGATGATACCGACAATACCACTGTGACCTGTTAGTGGATGAGTCTCAACTTCTACGATAAGCATGCTTACTAAAAGATACGACCGAGAGCAACAGTCTTGATTTGAAGTCGCCGAGAAGGAAGCTCGCTGACAAGAGAGTAAGCCACGGAACCAACAGTAAGCTGGTAAACTACAGCCCATCCAATCATGAGACTTCCGGTAGCAAGGGCACCCTTCTCACGGTCTGCCTCAGGGACAAGGCCCAGGAAGCCAAGGATGCAAAGGACAGTGCAGAGACCGCACAAGCCGTACAGATACAGACTGCGACGGCCGATTCCAAGACTCATCAGTCCCCAAGCACCAAACACACCAATCATATTGATGGCATATTGGCCGAGAGCGAAGGAATAGGCGTGCTTGGCGGACAGGCCGGCTTGTTCGAGGAAATAGGTTGAGTAGTTAGAGAATGAGTTACCGCTGAGGTTTTGCATGGCCCAAACCATACAGACGATCTCCGTTCGACGACGGTTGACGCCCTTGAAGCAATCGATATACGAGCTTCCGCTGGTGAGCTTCTCCTCGAGAGCAGTTGTGTGCACCATCATAGCCACGGTCTCATCCGCATCAAAATCGGTTTCGCGGTTAAGACTAGTCAGTCTCAAAAGACTCTTCTTCGCGTCAGCAACACGACCCTTGCGAACAAGCCACCAAGGACTCTCGGGTGCAAGCCACAGTCCCACAATCAGAGGTAGAGGCCAGATCCACTGCAGACCATAGGGGATTCTGTAAGCCCACTGATCGGTTCGGCCGATCATGGAGCGCAATATTCCGATACCAATTTCTTGGCCCAGACCCCAGCAGAAGTTGACGTATGTGGTGAGATAGCCTCGGAGCGCGATGGGGCAAACTTCGGAGGCGTAGGTGACGCAGATGGTCTGGAAGATGCCCCAGGGCAGACCGCAAAGGATTTCGGCAGCGAGGAGCATTTGAACGTTTTGAGCGGTAAAGAATAAGGTGATACATGCTGAGAGCCAGATGAGGCAGCCGATGATGGTGTATCGATAACCGAAGCGTTCAGAGAGCCAACCATTAAGGAAGAGGCCGAGGATGGAACCGACGTTAGCACCCTGTTTCAGTCAGTCATCTACTCGAGTGGTCAAGAGAACTAAGTCCCTACGTTGCTCAGGCCTGCTTGCCATGCTGCTGACACCTGATATGTTCCGTCAGGCTGAAGCATTCCATATTTTTTGTTCCACTGAGGGAAAGCATCTAATGGTCATTGTCAACAATTTGGTCGCGTGATTAATCTCAGCAATACTTACAGAAGTTGTTGACCAATACAATGTCAAAGCCCTCCATGACGATGCAGGTAGAGATCAGAATACTCCATGCGACAGCCTTGGGATACAGCTTGATGCCCTGCATGAGGGTCATGTTCTGCTCCTTGTTTGCAGCCGAGCGCGCATGGTCGATCACATCAGGATGTGTCTTGCTTGGATCGGCTTCATGAGCCACTGGGACACTAGCCGAGACCTTTTCGTCCGACATATTCAAGCAAGACCACGGCCAGTGAACTGTGTATGCAAAGAAGAAAAAGAGAGAGAAAAGGTTGATGCGGGGAAGAGATTTTTGAGGATCTGGGGAAAGATGGAGAATTCCAAGGGCGGCCCCAATATTCTTATTTAAGATGCTGGGGAAAGAAAAGGAGGGGGAAAAGAAAAGATGGAGCGTTTGCTTAATTTGATCGGCGAGGTGCCCGGTTCACAGAGACGCGGACAAGAAAGAATTGCTTGGGACTTGGCGCTTGGTTTGCTGAGTGCGTGCGGGACGTTGCCCTGAATAATACTAGCTCCGTCTTGTCTAGTTGCTCAGAAAAGATGGTTGCAGGGATGGGATGGCAATTGCTTTGGCGGCTATCAGTGAGTTGACCAAAATGGTCAGTATTTATGCTGATCAAACGAGTGAGTAGAACCTTCTACTCGATTTATTTTGCTCCGAGTTTTCAGTTTCTGAGAGCATATGATACGATTCACCGACAGATCGCACCACAGAATCTTGGAGAATCATCTCAGTCGCGTAAATTCGCGTTTCTCTCAAAGTCCAATTTCTCCACAGGCACCGGCTAACCTGGGGGTGGAGAGACTAAAGCTCTTCTCCAACCAATAGTAACATTCTCAAACGCAATTTTCAACTGCTAATAAAATGGGTCAGAACGCTCTCGAACAGCCCAACTCAATCTAATCTCAATAGTCCTCCATTCCCAAAACTTGATAGTGAGCGGGGAATCCCTCGGTCCAATTCCGCGCCCTCCTCGTGTTAGTCTTAAGGTTAATGGTAACTGAGTTAGACTCTTGATCAATCTCCATGTGCCAGTCAGTCGTGCTTGAGTGGGCGGGTCAAACGGCGAGAAGGCCGTGTGTCTGGTAGCTGAGAAGTCCGGTATCTGGGTCTCAACTCCAGATTCCCGATCTACCCAACCGTCTGGGGTTGATAGATCTTATTTTCCCCGCGTTTTCCACCTGCCGGGGCCGAACAGGACGAATGACAGCTTGGATAAAAGGATGGAAAGTTCAGTCTATCGATCTGTGGTTTTATCACACGTGGTTGTGACTTTGCGATCACGTTGAGATGTCATGTCGCGCGGGGCATTATTCATGCCTCATCAGGTTATTCCAAATCTACCTTGGTAGAAAAGGCTGTCAGATGGTAATTTTAGATAGAGTCGGCATTTATTTCATACATGTGGCTTGTGAATAGTCGAACCCGTTGAACATGAACCTGAGAATGATGACAACATCGCCTACCCTGAACGTCAAAGGGGGTAAAGCTTTCGGACATCATTATGAACTGACTAAGCCTCAACCTGATTTTTTGGTGTCAAGATTGACTTCATAAACAAATGATCTAGCAAAAACAGCCAGCATTAATGTTCAAAGTCTTATATTATCGTGATAAGATTGATCTTAAATTCGGCTCGTGACGGCTGAGCACAAGCCATAATACAATACAATACAATTTA
>JAAVUC010000109.1:0-90776 GCA_014898925.1 Fusarium nelsonii | reverse complement strand
GATAGCACCTTACGTAGCTGCAAAGGTAGGTACGGGCTGGGCTGGGCTGGGCTATGGAACTTAACGTCGACTGTGGTAGCTACAGTAGACCACTCAGCGAGTTGAAGCCGTTGAGCAGGAGATGCGCAAGGAATCTCAGGTCATCAATTGGCCAGAAATAAAGTACATCTACCTGCATGAAGCTGTTGACATGTACTTTATTTCTTGTCTTGTGACCAATTAGCGAGTCCCAGATCATCCCAGGTCTCCGCCAGATGTCTTGACTTGAGATTCTCGACTCTCAACTATCTCACCTACATCCAACATGTGCCTACGCAATTAATGCCTGCAGCTGCTTCTAGCTACCTCCACGAATTACTGTATACACCATCTACGCATTGACCGCTTCATCACAAAGCAAAATAAGCAAAAACGACGTTCTCTTTCTGTAAGCTCGGGATGCTGTTGTCGATTTAAATTTAGCTGCCTCACGCTTGGAGCGCCGGCGTGGTCTGAGAGTGTGGGTTGAGGTTTCTTTCCCCTCGACTATAGCCCTGGTGTTGAGCTCTTGTCGGGCCGTTGGAGGAGGGGACAAATTAGTGGCCAGTTGATAGTCACGCAACATGAGCACACATCAATTGCATTAGTAAATGTGCTGTTTTTACTCTGGAAATATTTCAATGCTTGGAGAAAAGCCAGAATGTTTTGATACACCGACTATGCGCATGGGTCGCTGCTCTGAACCTTCATGACCTGGGGAAGCATGGGTGCCAGCCGTGTCGAGTTGATAGCTTGAGCTTGGTAACATGATGTCAGGTCCCAGTAAGCCACATTCGTGGGGGGATCCCTAAGGCAAGGTACTTGACTCCTCTGCCGGTCAGGTACCTCTAAGCTTGTTGGCACCTCAAGCATTCGACAGTCCAGTCCCATCTGGCCCCATTGATCTGGTAACAATGGAGCTCTACAGTATCTGTACCAGGCTAAGGTACCGGCCCGGGTCCGGCGCTACGATTCTCCCGGGAAGCCAAACGGGCCACGTTTTCATTGGTTGCGCAAGCTAGCTTACCCTGAAGCTCCCGCTGACGTGCCAAATGGGCAACGTATGCTTTTTGGGGAGCTGTCTCAGGAGGGCTACCAAGTTGAAGTGTCTTGAGAGTTGTGAGCTTGCATCAACCAACCTTTGTTTGACCACAATCTTCTTCGGCACACGGCCCCCAAAAAATTTCATTCCTGACAGCTTTGGATCTGCTCAATCGATGAGTAAATCTTCATCCGAGCCGTCATCATGAAGCCGTTCGCCATCACAACGGTGCTCTTTAGCTTGGTCTCCGCCGCACTCGCTGGCGCAAGCACCGAGTCCAAGACATCAAAGGTCATCCTTCCCGCCGACTTCAAGCCTCCCCAAGTCTTCAAGAACGCCAATTTGGTGCACGTCATCTCCCTCGAGAAGAATTACGTCAAAGAACAGATTAATGTCCTCGTTGAGAACGTCGCGAAGGAGCCACAGACAGAGTACTATGTGCCATTTACTGCCGAGCAGTTACCTCGTGTAGGAGGTTTTGAGGTCAAGGACCGAAAGGACGCGAACGCCGGACCGTTTGTGGTTGAGACGGTCGAATACGACCCCAACAGGTAACTTGTTCGAGCTTGATATTGTAACATCAGAATGCTAACTTAACACCTTAGTGATGTTCAATACTATCGCATCCAATTGCCCACGCCCCTCAAGCCCGGTGCTCAACAAACCCTCGGCATCACTTTCTACTACCTCAAGGCTTATACTCCTTCTCCTGCGGCCATCTCCCAGAGGTCTAGGCAATTCCTCGCCTACGACTTCTCCGTCTACGCACCATCCGCATACACTACGAAGAAGCAGAAGACCGAGATCAAAGCTGGTACATCCAACATCCCCGACTACACAAAGCTTCCTGGAAGTGGCGATGTCAAGGAGTTCCCTGTCAAGCAGGGCTCCAAGCTCATCTATGGTCCCTTCGAAGAGAAGCCCGCGGGCGCTGTCTCCCTTGCGCGCGTTCGTTTCGAGTTCCAGAAGCCCGTCACCCACGTCAAGGAGCTAGACCGTGATATTGAGGTTAGCCACTGGGGCGGTAACATCGCCTTTCAGGAGCACTACGACCTGTACTACCGCGGCGCCAACCTGTCTGGCTCTTTCAGCCGAGGTGACTTCACAAAGGATCTGATTCAAGGCGGCCGCGCCAGCCATGCGCTTGTTGATATGCGAGTTCCTCTTCAGGTTGGAAGTGTGGATGCCTACTATGTCGATGTTATTGGCAACATTTCAACATCCCGATTCCGAAGCAACAAGCGAGAGGCTCTTCTTGAGCTGAAGCTCCGATACCCTCTCTTCGGCGGCTGGAAGGCCCCCTTTACCATCGGATGGAACTCTGATGCTTCCAATTTCTTGCGCAAGACCGCTACCGGAGGTTATGTTCTTCGAGTTCCCTTCCTTGAGGGCCCCAAGCAGCCCGAGGGTGTCGAGTATGAGCAAGTCAACATCAATGTCCTTCTTCCCGAAGGTGCTGAGTAAGTTAATATTTCGAGCCTCATTGTAACATATCTAACCATTGAATAGAAACGTCAAGTTTTACACCAACGTTCCCGAGTCGTCCATCATGTCAACTTCGGTTGATTTGACGCGAACCTACCTCGACACCATCGGGAGAACACATGTCAACATCAAGGCCAGAAACCTGGTTGACGAGTTCCGAGACCGACATCTCATCATTTCCTATGATGCGCCTTTGTCGAGCGCTCTTCGAAAGCCTCTAATTGTCTTCGCCAGTGCCATGGCGGTCTTCGTGACTACCTGGGCTTTGGGTCAACTGCAGGTGGAATTTAAGCAGAAGAAATAGACGTCTAAATAGAATGGGACATGTGTCTTTTGATTGAGAAGTCCTTATCTTCGCAGGAGCGACAGAAGTAGTTCCCGAGACAGGATGTAAAAGTGTAACATAGAAGGGGATCTCATAATGAATCAAGTTTTCAGTTTGAAAAGTGAGGAAGCGTCATATGATTGTTGCATGCTCGCTTGGCTTGGGTCATCTTTTAACCAAAACGAGGCTTTGACTCAGCAAAGCCACCACCGAAAGGCAGGGCCCAAGCCGTTACCTGCAGATGTGGGCAAGCAAGTTCGTAAGACCAGGTCCAGCCTCTTTTAATAGTAAACTCTACTTGGCTCTAGACTGCGAAAGTGTGTGGAGGGACTTTGTCTTTAGTTGAAATGGGTGGGCAAGGCAGGTTCCGAATGGTCATCCCTGGTCAAGGACCCCTCTCCTTGCTTGCGCCAGGTTGTGACAACATGGGTTGGTGAGAAAGAAACCGGGCAAAAGACGCCAGGGCATTGGGCATTTTTGGTATAAGATCAAATGAAAGAACCCTCCTCGAAGATTTATTCACATGTTCTTTTTGCCTTTTATCATACAAATCAATACTTCGCATTCTCACATTCTCTGCTGCAATATTTAAAGCAGCCTTAAATCAATCACGCAATAATCTCACCCTTTCACAAACACTATACTGTTCGTGTAAACAGACCTTCAAACAACCACAAAAATGTGTTTCAGTGATCCCAAGCCCAAAACCACCTACTACTACCACGAGGAGATTACACCTTCTCGGCGATACACCGGTCACCGTCACCACCACCACCATCATCACCATCACTCATCCTCGCGGTCTCCTCGAGCCAGCTACACCAGTGTCTCAAGGCGGTCCTACAGCCACAGCCCGCGCACCAGCGATCGTGTGGTCTACGAGCGCTATTGATCGTCAAGAGAGGAGCAATGTCAAATTGTGGGCATAATTAAAGAGACGATGACGTTGTGCAGAGCAAAGCGGTACTTGGCGGGCTGCATTTAGCGGCATTGGCAATGGGATTTATGTATTGATGCGGAACGTATGACTATGATGAAGGATAATTGTCTTGTTAAAGATATACGGATACAGCAGGGCGTTACTGTAGGACGGAATTAGGTACGGCAACGAAATGAAGAAATGGGCTAGACACCAATTTATATTACTTATCACAGCGAAAGAAGACCAACATGAGAATGAGACATGGGAACGCCTATTCGACTAATATTCTCGGGAGCTACGGATCTTGGGGGTTCGTCTCATCTAACGAGAGCTGAGCTGGCTGGGCTGGACTTTTCCTCTGCTTAGTTCTGACTGATAGCACAAAATGGAAGACGCTTGTTGGTTGACGTAGGTACCTCCTACTCTGTACAGTGCGGTACGATATCCTTGGGCGGGGTGCGGAGTGTCCCGCAGTGCTGGATCGTCGCTAAAGTGGTGATGACATCACTTTGCATTCCGCCACTGAACCAGAGAAGCTCTCTGAGACAGCGCGTTACTCCAAATGTAAGTCCAAGGACAGCCGAAAACATGTAGAGTGCTCGTGCTGCTGAAAGCAGGGAAAATACTGTCGTCAACGTCAGTTTAATAGGTTTCTCCAACTTGTTTAAAGCCTGCTCTACCCCTGCCTGCGGGTTGGCAGCTTGAAGTTCCTGGAGATCTCTTACATCCATCCCCCTTGTAACTTCAGACCCAAGACCCAGAACAGACCAGACGATTTACATTGATCTGCTCTGCAAAGTGGCTCTTCAGCTGAACTCTTGAATCGCCTTATTTTACTCTGTAAGCCTATCACTTGTGCGCGTGAAGTCATGATAGCTGTCTTGTCTTTTTGTCTTATTGTGGAAGGCGAAAGCGGGCAGCATCTCAAGATGTCAGAACTGACTTTGTAAAGGAAGGCGCATTCGATCCAAGCTCAGATAGCTCCTTCTTTCATTTCAAATAATTATATATCGAGATCCATCTCGTCGTCAATATGTAAGCTCAACATTCACATCCATCGCCAACCTTCATCTTTTTGTTGCACATTCGTCCGGACTCACCGGATACCTAAATCATGTCGCGCTTTAGCTTTGACGCATCTGCTTCACGCAAGTCGTCGTTTTCAATAGAAACACCAGTTGACGTGAAACCCTTCCACAGGAACCGCGCACTTTCAATCCGTTCCAACAAATCAAGAAACTCCGGCGCTGCCGCTGGTAGTAAGAAGGGAGGCTTCTCCTTCAACTCCCTCCGCGGACAGGTTCAGCCCGAACTGTCCCGTAAGCTCTTCCGTCTGATCAAATCCGAGAACAACCTCATCGGCGCCCACGAGACGGCCGGTCGTGAACGAGTTTCCATCGCGACCCAGCTGTCAGAATGGGGTGAGCAAACTGGAGATGAGAGCATCAGTGACATCTCGGACAAGGTTGGAGTTGTCCTGAGTGAGATGGGCGAGCAAGAAGATGCATATGCTCATGCGCTTGATGATTCCCGAGCATACCTCAAGGCCATACGAAACACCGAGAAGAGTGTGCAACCCAGTCGAGAGAACAAGGACAAGATTGCCGACGAGATTCAGAAGCTGAAGCTGAAGGAGCCTGGCAGCACAAGATTGCCTGTCCTTGAACAGGAGTTGGTGCGAGCTGAGGCCGAGAACCTCGTCGCAGAGGCTCAACTGACAAACATTGTATGTTGTGACTTGCACCAGCTCACTAATAGTCTTAACAGCAGCACTAACAGAATCTTTAGACCCGACAGAAACTCAAGGAGGCTTATGCTGCCGAGTTCTCTGCTACCATCGAACGTGCCGAGAAGCAGATCATCCTTGCCAAGCATGGTCGTCGACTGTTGGAGCTCCTGGATGACTCGCCCGTTGTGCCTGGTGACACCCGAGGTGCCTACCAACACTCTTCCCAGGCTCGACAGATCCTGAACGATGCTGAGGATGATCTTCGAGACTGGCGACCCGAGCCTGAGGGCTTCTCCACCCCTGTTCAGAGCCGATCTCCAACCCTTGGAGGAAAAGGCAAGGAGCCGCAGGCCGCTGAAGATCGCATGTCTCCTGTTCAATCTGAGGCTCCTACGCTTGAGTCCGAGTCCTCCCGTCAGGAGCAAAGGGGTACTAAGTCCTCTGTTTATGCCGAAGTCGCTGGCTAAAAGGACAATTACAGAATACTGAATTTGGGGGACTGTTTTCTCATGACGGTCACGGGACTTCTTCTGCAAGCTTTGCTTTTTCTCTGAGGAAGCGGGAACCTTTACTTGTTGTTGTTTGAGTTTGCTTGGTTGGCTTATCGCAAGTTTTCAGTATAGGTTTGCTTGTTCGGTGTACTGATAGGGGTGCTTTGAGGTATTGTATGTTTATATCCTACAAGTGCGGCTTGGCTTTTCTTGTCAGTTTAATTATATCCATTTTTTGGTGCTTCTTCATGCCCCTGTGATGTGATACCTGAGGTTCAACAGCACATGGCTTGGTTCGTGGAACAAACTGAGTTTTTAGTGAACAAGATGGAAGCCAAAACCATAGAGTTGCCCGTCGCGATCTGATAATCCTAACAAGATGAAAGTTAATGTTATAAGGTATAAGAATGGACCACACAGCCTTCGGTGTTCCTTTCTCCTTCCCAATTAACACAAGTTCCTGAGTTTACCATTGCGACCACTAAAAGTCTTGTCAAGCTATCCACAAGTCTACCTTCTTGTTTCCATATAAGAATCCAAGTCTAACACTTCATCACAGACAACTTACCTGTTCGACGAAGTACAGGCCACAACTCCAAAGCAGTCCCAGAACTATATCATATAACGACGCTGAGATCTCGAGTTCAGACCTCCGTTTCCCGCAAAATATTGCTTTGGCAAAGTGTGCCCAGATATATACCATCGCAAAGCAAAACCCACAGAAAGCCTTACATTACTACAAAATGTGTACTACAGATCGTACGGTTGTGCACTGCAGAAGTTGCTCGGCCCACCAGACGACAACAATGGGGCTCACTATCCATTGTAACGAATTCTGGCAGACAAGCCAGTGTCCTCGTGGTCATTATCCAACTACACAAATCTACGTGGAGGACACTGACTGCCATGTTTGCACGAAGCGAAGCGAAAGGCTGGCGGCAGCCAACACCAAGCAGATGGAGATGGAAGTTGATCCGAGTCTAGAAGTTGCACAGGATGCTAGAATAGAACCAACGACACCATTGGCCGAAAATGGATATCCCCCAGCCCCACCAGCTACTCCGGCAAATTGATAAGATCGCATTTCAGCGGATTTTGGAGGGTTTTCTTTGAATTCAGCTTGCCCATACTGGGTAGCCTTGAAGATGGTGTGGAAGAGAGATACATTCGTTTACAGAAGCTTGCGTGACTCCGCAACCGGAGCCAGAGGGATTTCTCATGAGACATTGATGGTTAGTGCAGAGGGGTTTTCTTGTATTGGTAGAGCACCACGCAATGAGTTACTTGACAACAGTCTTATGCACCCTTGAATTTTGCCAGCCATTGTATGTTTATATATGAAATCAATTGATATTGAACCACCAGTCATAATCTTTGTTCTTCGGACTGTCGGCTGCGGTGTGCGGATATGACACGGCAAATAAAGCCAGGCCAATTTAGCACAACCGAGACCCATCATGACATCCAAGATCAGTTAGTTCTCGGTCAATATCTTCCGCTGACCGATATCAACTCCCGCTTGACCTTGAAACATACGAAGAAAAAGACCTCGGTCTCTTTTGACACACAACAGCCGACGACCGCGGTGTAAGTCAAAGTATACCTAGGCACGGGCAATGCATCCGCGCACTCACCGTATACTTCTTGATATAACCTCACCCATCCTTTAAGGCTTTCCCCTTCCCTTCAATTCCTTCTCTCCGGGGCTGCTCCACTCTAGGCGGCCCCTCAAAGACGGTTCCTTGATGTTGTTGCTCCGATCTCAAGGTCCCCGGCTGCTCCAGAGGTCGTTACGCACTACAGGCACTGGATCACCGCTATATAGGCCATCCGCAGCGCCGTTACCACTGTTGCCATCTCACATATCTGGTCGGGCCAATTACATGGCGTCCTCCTCAGCACGCAGCCCTGTCGCTGCTGCTGGCTCAGGCTCAGGCTCGGGCGGGAGAAACAGTGCCCCGCCCCCTCCATCCTCGTCTCCCCTTCCTGCTACGTCAACCTCCAAAATCTCTTCCCGTCGAACAGCTCAGATTGCTCGACACTTTTCATCCTCCTCCTCACCCACCGGTCCCGTCTCAAAGCAAAAGCCCGACATGGCCTCCAACTACACCGTCCGCAAGGTTGCGGCTCCCAACACCCTCGAGCACCGCGTCTACATCGAGAAGCATGGCCAGCCCGTCTCTCCTTTCCACGATATTCCTCTCTACGCCAACCAGGAGCAAACCATCCTGAACATGGTCGTCGAGATTCCTCGATGGACCAACGCTAAGCTTGAGGTATGTTTTGTATTATCAATTGTTGCTATTTCTTTTTTCGTGTCCTCGCAATGGCTGTTGCTCTTCATCAACAGCTGTCGTGTGCCCCAACATTACCCCTCCCCCTCATGGCGCAATCGCTGCCCAGACCGACAACAAAACAAACGGTGATGCTAACAAAATCCCTCTCCAGATCTCCAAGGAGGAGCTCCTCAACCCCATCAAGCAGGACATCAAGAAGGGCAAGCTTCGATATGTCCGCAACTGCTTCCCCCACAAGGGCTACCTCTGGAACTACGGTGCCTTCCCCCAGGTATGTTACCCCAATCTTACGTGAACTTCATGCACGCCTCTAACTGCTTCATCAGACCTGGGAGGACCCCAACGCCGTTCACCCTGAGACCAAGGCCAAGGGTGACAACGATCCTCTCGATGTCTGCGAGATCGGTGAACTCGTTGGTTACGTTGGCCAGGTCAAGCAGGTCAAGGTCCTTGGTGTCATGGCTCTCCTCGACGAGGAGGAGACTGACTGGAAGGTCATTGTCATTGATGTCAACGACCCTCTCGCCTCTAAGCTGAACGACGTCGAGGATGTCGAGCGACACCTGCCCGGTCTTCTCCGTGCCACCAACGAGTGGTTCCGTATCTACAAGATTCCCGACGGCAAGCCCGAGAACCAGTTCGCTTTCACCGGCGAGTGCAAGAACAAGAGGTGAGTTCTGTCAATCCGTTTTGGCTACTTCAAGACTAACAGCCTTTTCTAGCTACGCTCTTGACGTTGTCCGCGAGTGCGCCGAGGCCTGGGAGCGTCTCGTTACTGGCAAGACCCCCGCTGGCGGTGTTTCCACGTAAGTTTCTTGTTATCTCATTATGTTTTACAAGTCCAATGCTAATATCTGTATAGCACCAACGTCACTGTCCAGAACTCTCCTTCTCGCGTCAGCACTGACCAGCTTCCTCCTCTGCCTCCTCACGAGGAGCTCCCTGCCGAGAAGATCGACGCTTCCATCGACAAGTGGTTCTTCATCAGCGGTGCCTCTGCTTAAGTGTTTTTAGACCATCTTGCATAAAAGGAACACGTCTGGTAGACATGTAGTCTTCACAAAAGTCAAGCAGTCAGAGATACTCAGAAATATAAAAAATGATGCCAATTGTCGTAATATTATACAAGACTCTTGTGTAGTCCCGCTGGGATTCGTAAATGTAGATGAGTCGTTTCCTCAACGCCGTCAATGCATGATAGTGATACAGTAAAATGGTATTTTAATCGGTCAAATCAGCTGCCTTCTGCAATTGACGTGAATGTCGGTCCACCTCCTCGACAAGTCCCTTGATATTGATCTTTTGACAGTCAAAGTTGAGCTCTTTGCCATCCTCTGCACCTGGTTAGCCATTGACCTCTCCAAGAGAGCTATACGAGACAACATACTGAACTTCACCCGTAGAGAGCTAGGTTCTTTCGAGGCTCGGGGTAGAATGGTTGATGTGATGGTTGTTCCATTGGCTCGGGCATTCGGAGGTAGAAATGTGAGGAACAGGCGAGCTGGCTTTGCGCAGGTCGAGAACGGGTTAAACTTGGCCGAGACCTCTGTCATGAATTTTGTGATCATTTCGGCGGCGGAAGCACAACGTGCGAGCAAGTCGGTGGAATTGACGGAACGAGAGAATTGAGCGTGGTCGTTGATACACCTAGCCGTTATCCAGCAGCTTCACGATGCTGAAATTTCGAGGTCGGGACTGTGCCTCAGTACATGCATATTGGCCTAAAGGGGCGACAGTCGACCAACCGCAACGTCATGATGCTAATGGACCACGTTTCGAGATCGACTTACACAGCACGTACATACCTGTTAATTTTTCCCCTTGACATAATTTTGCGATTTTAATAAGATCAAAATGTCTTTTGAGGGTTTACAAGAGCGCTTGACGGCTCTGCAAGAGACCACCATACAGCTCAAGGAGCTTATCGATCGACTTGGAACACTGAAATTCCAACCTGGCTCCGTGCCCCTGACGACAGACGAGGAGAGCAGTGAGAGCGGCGAGCTCAGCGCAGAAATCACAAGCACTCTACGAGATGGGGAGGAGGAACATGAACTTCTGCAGGAAGAGGTGGAATTTCTGCGTGGCGCAGAGCACGATAAGGCCAGGTTGAAAGAAGGTGTTGAAAAGATTGGAAAGGAGCTCGAGGGGTACGATTTACACCGAAATGAATCTCAAATAATATCTAACGTCATATAGCTGTCGTTTGTCCTTCCGAAAAGCACGATTAGCAGCGAAACATAGCCTTGCGCTGGCACAAAGACGAGAACGCGAGCTACTCCTCACGTCCTTCTCACAGCCAGCCTCTGAGAACAACTCCCTATACCCCGACGACGAAAAGTCCACCCGTCCTCAGCGCCATCACCATCATCAGCCGCAACAGCAGCAATCCAGCCTTACCGAAGAGGACCAGCAGACCGTTGGAGCGAGCGCCAATGTGACTAATGCTCTACGACGCACGCACGATCTGATCCAGGCGGAGTTGGCACGCAGCGAGTTTGCGCACGAGACGCTGACCGAGTCGTCTGCTGCGCTTAAGCAGCTGAACGAGTCTTATACGGATTTGGATTCGATGCTGGCGAGCTCAAAGGATTTACTCGGAACATTGCTGCGTTCGCAGAAAAGTGATACGTGGTATCTCCAGACGGCGTTTTATATGCTTGCTACGACACTTGGATGGCTACTTTTCAGAAGGTTGCTATATGGGCCCATGTGGTGGCTTGTCTGGCTGCCTCTGAGGTTGGTCTTTGGGCTGGGTACCTCAGCTGGTAGCGCAGTGATGCACGCAGGGTCTGGATCGGGCAAGGTGGAGGAGGCTGGACAGCCGAGTAAAGGTGTTCCAGTCGATGGTTTGCCTGGCGATGACTTGCCTACTATTCAGCTTGAGACAGGTAAAGAGGCTGAGATTTTGGAGGAGGTTGATAAAATTGTGAATGTTGTCAGGGATGCGGATGAGCTTGGAAATATTCCGGAGAGCGATGAGGATAATGCTAGGAACCCGAAGAAGAGAATGTGGGAGGAGCCTGAGGTTGTTGAGCGGGAACGTCCACGAGACGAGCTATAAAACAATAGTCGTTCGGTTGCATGGCAATGAAATGCTGGGTTTCTTGATTCGCGAAATGATACTGTCAGGACTACTTGGTGGTTTGAAGCTCACATCATGAGCAGTCTGCAATGATCAAACTCCAAGTGTTTCCTTTATCGGTTTTGTGGCATTTATCATGATTCGTGATCCTATAAATGCCAAACCTATCATCTCCCAACTCTCCTCAAATTTTGGTATCCTCTTCTAAACGCCTAACTTTTCATTTCTCAAATGCTGCACCTACGCCGACCACTCAACTTACCCTCACTGCATACTACGCATCAGATTGTGTGTCATCTATAATACACATTTCTTGTCTATGTTCGTTGGGGGGCGATCTGTTCAACTTCGCTGATCCAAGGAAGACCAAGCTTCTTCATCTCAACAGCGAGCTGGAAGAGGTAATCGAGACTGTTATATGTTAGTATAACCATCGGTCTGATTTGAGACTTGATTTCTCACCTCTCACACTGAGTCTTGGCCTTGTGGACATTGTCACCCCAGACGTAGACACCATGACGACGGACAAGAACAGCATATGTGTCGGGGTACTTGTCCATGGCCTCCTCGAGATACTCAGTCAGATCCTCCTCATGGGGGGTGTTCTCAATGACAGGGATGCGTAGGGTGTCATGGTAGCCCAGGTTGCCCGTCTTGTTCATACCACGGCCAAAGCCCTTTATCTGCTCAATGTTGTTGATCTCAAAGACGCGGTCCTTTCCAGGGCCCTGAGATTCAAGCAAAAGAGTAACGAGGACGGCCCATTGCGAGTGAGTGTGGATGCAGCAGCCAGCTCCTCGGCGGGTGAAGGCAGCGAGGAATAGGGGAGTGCACTGAGAAGGCTTGTAGCAGGGAGGTGATCGCAGATAGGTGCGTTGGTTGAGCTTGTTGTGGTTGGGGTCCTGCTCAGAGAGTGCCATGACATAGATGTCGGTGTTTTTCATGAGCTCCTTTTGGACGCCGGAGGGAGCGATGTATACAAGATCACTATAGCCATGGTGTGAGTATCGTATACGAATTGATAGCAAAGACTCATGATACAGCTAATTTGGTGGTTCTTTTCACTTGAAAAAGCAGTATGACAATAATTATTTGGGCCGACTGGGAGATAAAATATTTGCGCCTCCTCCAACTCATGATCGCGGGGTCGCGGGGTAAACCATGAGATTATAAAAATGATGAAATTTCAAGTGATAGATAGCAACAGACATACTCATCTCGAATAGAGCAACCACCTCCAGTGCCTGTGACCCAGCCCAGAGTCCAGAACTTGGCACATAGTGAAGGGATCAGGTTGGCAGGGTGGTTAGGGTCCTCTGAAGTAATGAGGGCATCGCCAGTTGGGCGTTGTTGCTCAGCTGCCATCTTGTTTTGCTTCGGTCGTAAACCTTGGTTTAATTTTCGCTTTCCGCCAGATTGATTAATTAGATCGGAGCAGCCGAGACGGAAGTCGGGCAGTGGCAGCGGCTGTGGCGGTCTCAGTATAACAACTCGTGATGCACGGGGAAATGAGATGATATCACGGTCAAAGCAAATAATACTAGGTAGGTAAGGTAAGGTAACAGCAGATTTTTGGTATCCAATCTTAACCCGAAGCCGCAGGTGCTTTTAGCCCAGAGTTTTAGAGCTTCTTAGTGGCTGGAAATAATAACAGTCCAGTCCAGCTCAGTCGGTGCCCTGTGCAATCATAAGCGTCACCGTTTCTGAAGCTGAAGAAATCCGTCCAATTGAAGACCAGAAATTGTCCATTTGGGGGAGTTTGAAGCCAGAGCTACGTGAGTTCAAGACAGTCTACTGAACAATCAGAAACAGTAGCTTGAAAACGTTGAGCGCTTGTTGATGTTCAGTGGTGCAGTCTTGTTTCCTTTTATCCGTTCCATTGTGGCACTCTAAAGGCCTTTCATATGAGACGGGGTTTTTCTTTTTGTCGCGAATAGTCTCAAAGTCCAATATCTCGATTCTATGCATGCTACGTAATCACAGACCATCGACGTTGATACTTGGATCTGAGGTTGTATCGCGTCTGTCGTGTGGTGGCAAGCGAACTATGAATAGGAACGGGGGACGGAAGAGCCGAGAACGGTCCAGAGGCTCCCACCAAATGGGGCCTGAAGTCCCGTGAAGCTGCGACGATTGAAAGAAACACGGATAGTCCGTCCGTTGAGGTGAACAACGGAGCGACAGGTCAATGCATTAAGTCAAGGGTTCATCTCATATCTGGATGACTCAAAGTTTGGGATATACGGTATCAACGACACCTACCTAAACGGTAGACGAATGAATGAATGCCTTGGAAGAGACGTGAGAGAATAGAATAGAATAGGTGGATAATATTAATCAATGCTCACTCGTTTAATGAGTGGGAAAAGAGCATCTTTTTGGTCTTGGCCTTGGATCATGGCCCTGGTCGTGGCTCAAATGGCCGTTTTCAGCTCTCAGCGCCGGTGCCGTAGGACACGCCCTGATCCTGGCGTAATAGCCGTCCACTGGCAGTAGGTACCTAGGTAGGTACAGAGTAGCAGCAGCACCGATGGCCCCTAATAGCGAGAGGCATAAGGTACGGCCTCCACTACTACTACCCGTGCTATACGGCACCCAATATGGGGAGGACGGGGAGGACCGGGGGTCGATGCAGGGCTCGTATTCATGGCAGAGTATGAGCCGACGGCTTTTGCAGGTGACAGAAGAGAAGAGAACAGAACAGGCCAGGCCTGTCTCTTGTCGTCAACTTCACCCACACTTTTTCAGACTCAGCTTCCGATACACGCGCCAGAAGATGCACCGTGTGCGTACGTGTGTCTATTCGCCTCTTCTCACAAAGGGTCAAGAAAAGGTTTGTTGGGAAGCGACAGTGCATTGGCATGGCGCTGGTGTTTGCCAACTAAATTCACTCCAAAAAGTCGTCTAGAGTCTCCAGAACGGTCTTGAATTCCTCGGCCCGCGTAGTTACGGGTGTTGAAAAGGCCTCATGTTTAGCTTTGGGTAGAGTTTAGAGCGTCAGAGATGCCTATTCAGGTGGTATATAGTGATATACATGTTACAACACTGTACTGTAAAGATGGAAAGTCAAGCCATTCCATATCACCAATTGCAATGTTAGTATTGTTGTTTACATGTACAGTACCTACGTCGCATTGGCTGGATTGCAAACACTGCCTGGTGGTTTAGAGTCTCGGACACACTTCCGCCCCCCTTGTAGCTTGGCCCAAAATGGAGGAGGCCTGGTCTATTATTGTCTGGCCTAGGCTATGGACGGCATGGTCACCCCCTGAGACAACCTCGAGTCCAATCGATTTTGAGATCGTCCCCTTAGTGCAGGAGGCTAGAGTTAGACGCTGAGAAGAGAAAGCAAACCTACCTGAGGGCAGGACAATCAACTGTTGAAGTGCAAATTAGAGTGAAGCCCGAATTAATTTCTGACATTCAACACACACAGTTCAAGAAGCTCAGATGGGTGGCCAGGTCGCTTAGCAACACGAGGCTTGGGAGGCGAAGCTGGTCATGATGGATGGATGAGTTGATGGTCAAAGTGGAGGAGAGGATCATTCTATGTGGGTCAATGTTATTTTTCACTCCCAATGTCTTTTCATAGGTATCATGAGCCTACTCTGTTGTATTTTCCAGATCATCTGAGCAGGAGGAAGAAAGAAGGAATCATAGACAAAAGGGCAAGCAAGGGTTGGAAACTTCAAGATCTGCACCGAGTCGATATTACAGGCGGCATCATCCAAGCAAATGGGCGTTTCCTCCCCAGTCAACCCATATGCAGGCTGGCAAATTACTGGCGGTTTTCTGGATCATGGCTTGCAAAATTAAAATTGAGGTCTCGGTAGGCTTTCCCCAGATAATTACTGTGATCACACTTTACTTTACCTCACAGCACCTCATCCGTCCGATGGGATCGACAAGGAAATCTCACGCCGCCCTTGTCGAGACTCCTCTTTCGCGTCCGTCTTTGCTCGCTACTGTCCGACTGTAACTCTCTCACTCTAGCTTGGTCAACTCTAATACTGTAGCTGTGGCACAAAGTGCAAGTGTACCTAGTGTGTTGTGTTGTGCGATGATGGATGAGAGGGGGGTTTGCGTGGCATTTCTAAAGAGCCCAAAAACACCCCCATATTGATGCGTCGTTGCGTTGCCATGATACGAATCCCCAACAGTCCAGTGTAGAACACAACGGCAAAGCGGACTGATCAACCCGTACTGTAAGAGACCATGGATGCGTCTTTCTCAGTCCACAATCTTCTTTTCCTGATCAAATTTATGGATCCAACCTGGCTCCAATCCTAGCGCCATCATGGGTCCCTTTTCCCTTTTTCCCTCCCCCCATGTTCCCTGTCCCACCTCAACCCATGAACATGAATGGGTCTCCATCCCCCGATGAGCCGGGGTGTAAGGTCTTGGCGCGCTCTCTTGTTAGTCTGACTCTGCTGTTGACTTCACTCAGGCACTCTCACGGCCTCCCCTAGTCCGTTAGTTAGGCCTGGGGTGACGGGGTCTGAGACTTTGCTTTGCCTTGACTTGTCCAGTTCTGTCTAGGCTCGAATCTGTTAGTTGCCTGACCTGTGACCTGAGGGGGGTGCCCCTTCTTTGCTCTACCTACGGTACAGTACACTGCTTTCTGGTTTGCTAATTGCCATCTGCTGCTGGGCTGTTCGAGTATTCATAAAAGGACTGCCCAACCCCGTCGCGTGCTCTCTTCTTTCCCTTCTCTCTTCACCCTCGTTGTCATATCTTATCTGTCCGTCATTCGTTAGACCAGACTTTTACTTCCCACTCTCGCTTTTGAGTACTATCTTTACACTACTAATTCTAATACCAACACTCCCGAAAACCATCAATATGCGTTTCACCTCCATCTTCGTTGCCGGCGCTTTCGCCACCATGGCCGCTGCCCAGAGCAAGACTGCCGCCATGTCCCCTGCTCAGCAGTCCCAGATGGACTGCCTCGAGGACTGTGACGATGGTGATGTCAAGTGCCAGTCTTACTGCATCACTGTATGTTGAACAATTGCTTTGCGGCCAAACCTACAGAAGACTAACAAGCTCAAAAGGTCCCTTCTCCCAACGAAGCCAACGTCAACGCCACCAACGAGTGTGTTGCCGCCTGCCCCAAGGGCAAGGGCTCTGAGTCCGACACCGAGAAGTACTCCGTCTGTCTCCAGGACTGTATCTCCGACAATTACTGGAAGACCGTCGACGGTACTCCCCGTGGCACTGACACCCCCGATGTCAAGAGCAAGGTCTCCGAGATCGTCTCCTCCGCTGTTGAGAAGGCTACCAACACTGCCTCCGCCGCCGAGTCTGATGCTACCGCCACCGGTGCCTCTGAGACCTCCGACTCTGAGGAGACCTCCGCCTCCGGCACTGCTACCGGTACCGCTGCTGAGACCTCCGAGACTGGCAACGCCGCCCCTGCCCTCGTCGGTGGTGTTTCCCTCCTCGGTCTCGCTGCCGCTATCTTCGCTCTCTAAATTAGATGACCTACTTTGGGATATCTCGCTTGGTACAAGTGAAGGAAGGATTTAATGGGTTCTACTAGAGCGGTAATGATTGGAGTTTGAACTTTTTCAAATGTGACACTGGATATGTTGGATAGCATGATGAAGGCCCACGGGCCGAATCGATTTTCACGGACAAACTTTTTTGGGTAATTTTTCGCGTTCACATATGGCTCGACATATGAGCATGAATACAATACCTCATTTTTTCTTGCGCTCTGCGTAACCTCAAATTTCAGCTTCTGCTTTCAGTGATTTAACTTACAGCAGCTCGCAGCACGACCACTGAAGTCGTGTTTGGTGTGGGGCTTCTGTTTCCCAATCGGGTGCTTCAAACGTTAGCTTGTAAACAAGCGAAATGACTGTCTTACGGTGTTTGTTCAAAGCGCAAACCCAATTGAATTGAATCCAGCAGGGAATCATCCGGAAGAAACAGCTTATGATACGAATCTGTACCAGCTTACAATGTCCCTGTAACGAAAATTGAATTGTCGTATTCTGGATCGTCAGTCTACATACTGACCTTGAAATGACGACCTCATACAAACAATTTGTTTGAGTTGTACCCTTGACGCCACAGTCCGCCTCTGTAATTATGGCGTCTGTCACATGAACCCTGGCCCCTACAAACTCAAACAGTGGCCCAGCAACTCATAACTCTCTTTCTCTACAATCTTTCAAGTTTAGGGTAGATAGCTGTCAAATAAAGATTTTGACCACCGCTGACTGACTGATGTCACTGTTGAATAATGCGGAGAAGAGCACAGTTTATCACCAGATAACTAAACTGCTCGACAGTGGTTCAGATCTATCAAGTTGAATGGGGAATATGCATTGACGAATCAGAAACCTCAGTGATACTGTTACCTGTTTCATACAGATGCAGATAATTCTGATTAACTTAGTAGTGCCTTCTCTCCAAAGCTAGGAACACCTTCACTAATTAGCGGCCAACAATGAGTTTATTGCTGCAAGGCCGGTACACTTACTGTTCAGTGCGCCGTTACAATTGCTACGCTCTCTAGACCAGTTTAATAAAACATCATGGCCTAGACTCACAATAAACTCAACATGGGGATGTATTATCCGCCAATGGTCCTACACGCCTTCCTGTTCTCGAGTCTTCTATGGGACTGGTAGTTGGTCGCAACTGCCAAACCGAGGCTTTTCCCTCAAATTCCCCGCCCCCAGTACCTGACAGTGGCAGCCGCACCTTCCTGCCTTAGTGGCTCCGGGCCACCTCTCCAAGTTCCCCCCCGCCCTGTGCTGCACCTGTCGGTTCGTGATCCCTGAAACTTGTAGCCGTAGCGGCTCTGAGCTTCTACGTGTCCTCAACACTAAGCAGAAGCTCCCCACTCTTTGTTAAGACGCCACCTCTCGCTTCTTTATTTCATCCATTCCACCTCACTCTTGGAACTTTCTAATCTCCTCGAGCGCTGGGAATACCCTCATCAACTGTACTCATTTTCAAGCAGTTGCACGTCTCTTGACCGTGTGTCTTTTCTTTTTCTTCCCCTCCCAACCCCTCAGCTTTGCCAGTGACGTTTGGAGCTTATTTGCCTGAGCTATCTCGTCCTTACCTCCACCATGAAGTTCAACGCTGTCGCGGCGGCCATGTCGGCTGCCATGCTTACGGGCAACGTCCACGCCGAGGACGTTAAGGAGGCTTCTCCCTCCGTTCCCGACAAGCTTCCTACTTTTACCGTAAGTTTACACCCACGGTGCACTGGAGCTCCATGCAATTTCTACTTGGCTCCTCATGAGCTCATCTGATGGTTGATTGATAGCTAACACGTCACTCCATAGCCTACCAACCTCAAGGCTGAGTTCCTTGAACAATTCACCGACGACTGGGACCAGCGATGGCAACCCTCTCACGCGAAGAAGGACACATCTGGCACCGAGGAGGAATGGGCATACGTCGGCGAGTGGGCTGTTGAGGAGCCCGTCAAGTACAAGGGAATTGACGGCGATAAGGGTCTTGTTGTCAAGAACCCCGCCGCTCACCATGCCATCTCTGCCAAGTTCCCTAAGAAGATCGATAACAAGGGCAAGACCCTCGTTGTTCAGTACGAGGTCAAGCTCCAGAACGGCCTCGAGTGTGGTGGTGCTTACATGAAGCTCCTTCGAGACAACAAGGCTCTCCACCAGGAGGAGTTCGCCAACACCACCCCTTACGTGATCATGTTCGGTCCCGATAAGTGTGGTCACACCAACAAGGTTCACTTCATCTTCAACCACAAGAACCCCAAGACGGGCGAATACGAGGAGAAGCACCTCGAGTCCCCTCCTACCGCCAAGATCACCAAGACCACAGAGCTTTACACTCTGATCGTTCACCCCAACAACACCTATGCGATCAAGCAGAACAATGAGGAGGTGAAGACTGGCAGTCTTCTGGAGGACTTCTCTCCTGCCGTCAACCCTCCTGCCGAGATTGACGACGCCGACGACAAGAAGCCCGAGGACTGGGTTGACCAGGCCCGTATTCCCGACCCTGAGGCCAAGAAGCCTGAGGACTGGGATGAGGAGGCCCCATTCGAGATTGTCGACGAGGAGGCCACCAAGCCCGAGGACTGGCTTGAGGATGAGCCCGTTACCATTCCCGACCCCGAGGCTCAGAAGCCTGAGGACTGGGATGACGAGGAGGATGGTGACTGGATCGCCCCTACTGTTCCCAACCCCAAGTGTGGCGACGCCTCTGGCTGTGGCCCTTGGACCAAGCCCATGAAGCGCAACCCCGACTACAAGGGCAAGTGGACCGCGCCTTACATCGAGAACCCTGCCTACAAGGGCACCTGGGCTCCCCGTAAGATTAAGAACCCCAACTACTTTGAGGACAAGACCCCTGCCAATTTTGAGCCCATGGGAGCTATTGGCTTCGAGATCTGGACCATGCAGAACGACATTCTCTTTGACAACATCTACATCGGCCACTCCATTGAGGATGCCAACAAGCTCGCCGAGGAGACCTTTGGTGTCAAGCACCCTATCGAGAAGGCCCTCGCTGAGGCTGACAAGCCCAAGAATGAGGACAAGCCCCGATCTCCTGGCGATCTTAACTTCATGGAGGACCCTGTTCACTACATCACCGAGAAGATTGACCTTTTCAAGGCCATCGCCGCTCAGGACCCCATCCAGGCTATCAAGTTTGTCCCTGAGGTCGCTGGTGGCTTTGCCGCTATCATCCTCGCTGCCGCTGGTCTGATCGCTGTTCTCTTCAACCTGGGCAAGTCATCCCCTGCTGTCCAGCAGACTGCTGAGAAGGCTTCCAAGCAGGCCAAGCAGGTCAAGGACAAGGCCGTCGAGGCCAGCGCCACTGGTGCTGAGAAGGTTAAGGGTGAGGTCAACAAGCGCACCACTCGTAGCCAGTCGTAAGGGAAGAAGGAACAAGTCCAACGGACTGGACCTGTATTCAAGGAATGTCACTCAAAATCGGGTAGAGGAAACGGAGTAGCAAGAGAAGTAGGAAGCAAGTTGTGGAGGAAATGTAAACAATTCTCATGAAATGATTTTTTCTTTTGGCGCATCAGATCAGCGATAGGGATATCAAACAATTGATAACTTTTTTTCAAGCTGACTCAACTCAATCCACACCCGCATGGATGGTCAGGATAAGATGGGGAACTTAGTGATTTTTTGATTCATGTGATTGATTGCACTATCGTGGAGAGAGTCGACTCTTGTCAACTAACTTGGTAGCAATGAGATTCTTGACCGAGATCGGCGTGTGTCTCAACAATGAAAAGTATCCAAAACTATCTACCTAAGTACTAAGATAGGATGCCACGAGGTAGACGCCTTCTGTAAACATAATTCCCATTTGTAATTCTCGGAAGGTCTTCCCGGTGTCTCTTGTACGAGGCGAAGTGGTCAACGTGGTAGATAACTAGAGATAGATACTGTTCCGGATTAGGAAGGCGAATGGAGACGAAGGATAGAGCAACATGTCTACCTGTCGCGGATAACTGCTGGCCTATTTCGACCAGTGAGAGACTCGAATTAGGAGAAGAACCCGAGAGATGGGATCCATCGGCATAAACGGTAACCAGCGGGCAAGTCGGGGCTCATTCGGCAATTACCCCACACTTTCCAGAAATGTCAACCAACTCTGGAGAGCAGTCGTTAGCTTATCATGACTTGCTCTTGTCGCCGCCCCGCACAGTGACGACCCGGAGACGTCTTTGGTGGTGTTAGTGACCTCCTCCAACGAACCGAACGGACATGAAGCCCCCTCCAATTGCCTCCGCACCGGTACCATAGCCGGGTTCTCAGTATAAAAGTCTACGAGTCCCATGACCCTTTGCCTCTTGTCTTGATTGTTGCTTGCTTCATTGGAAGTTGTCGAGGACAATTGCTCTCTCTTCCTTTCTCCTAGGTACTCACTTGCAAGTTACACCTCCATCATATCTTCCCTTACTATCGCCATTATGCGTCGCGCAATCTCTCGCGGCCTGGGAGCCTCTAGCCGCTCTACTCCTGCCCTCTCTCGATCCTCCATTCTCACCTCCAGCGGCCCGTCCCATGTCGCTACCAGGCGCATTCATGCGACAACCAAGCAGCTTCAGCCCGTGACGGCTGCTCTGGCTTCCACTGCCAGCAGCTACCCTACCACTCACGCAAAGGTTGAGGTTGTCGATACCCCCTACTTCATCGACAACAAGTTCGTTTCCTCCACGGCCGATAAATACATTGACTTGCACGACCCTGCTACCAACGAGCTTGTCACTCGTGTCCCTCAGATGACCGACGCTGAGATGAAGGCTGCCGTTGAGAGTGCTGAGAAGGCTTTCAAGTCATGGAAGAACACTACTGTCATCTCTCGTCAGCAGATCATGTTCCGCTTCGTCCAGCTCATCCGTGAGAACTGGGACCGCCTTGCTGCCAGCATTACCCTCGAGCAGGGTAAGACCTTTGCTGATGCTCGAGGTGATGTCCTCCGAGGTCTTCAGGTCGCCGAGGCTGCCATTGCTGCCCCTGAGCTTCTCAAGGGTGAGGTCCTTGAGGTCTCCAAGGATATGGAGACCCGAACCTACCGCGAGCCCCTGGGTGTTACCGCTGCCATCTGCCCTTTCAGTGAGTTTTTCATCCTTTGTCACCTATGTGCTCTGGCTAATTAGTATCTAGACTTCCCTGCCATGATTCCCCTCTGGTGCATTCCTATTGCCACTATCACTGGTAACACCCTTATCCTCAAGCCCTCCGAGCGTGACCCTGGTGCTGCCATGATCATCGCCGAGCTTGTCCAGAAAGCTGGTTTCCCTGAGGGTGTTGTCAACATCATCCATGGTGCTCACCGCACTGTCGACTTCATCCTTGACGAGCCCGCCATCAAGGCTATCAGCTTCGTTGGTGGAAACAAGGCCGGAGAGTACATCTTCAGCCGCGGATCAGCCAACGGCAAGCGTGTCCAGGCCAACCTGGGTGCCAAGAACCACGCTGTCGTCTCCCCCGACGCCAACAAGAACCAGTTCATCAACTCCATCGTTGGTGCTGCTTTCGGTGCTGCCGGCCAGCGCTGCATGGCTCTGAGCACTCTCGTCATGGTCGGCGAGACCAAGGAGTGGCTCAACGAGGTTGCTGAGCAAGCCAAGAACCTTAACGTCAACGGTGGCTTCGAGCAGGGAGCTGATCTCGGCCCTGTCATCAGCCCTCAGAGCAAGGAGCGCATCGAGAAGCTCATTGAATCTGCTGAGAAGGAGGGTGCTACTATTCTTCTCGACGGTCGTGGTGTCAAGCCCAGCAAGTACCCCAACGGCAACTGGGTTGGACCTACCATCATCACCAACGTCACACCCGACATGACCTGCTACAAGGAGGAGGTCTTTGGACCCGTCCTTGTCTGCCTCAACGCCGACTCCATCGATGATGCTATCGACCTTGTCAATAAGAATGAGTACGGTAACGGTACTGCCATCTTCACCAGGTCTGGTGCTACTGCCGAGACCTTCCGCAAGAACATTGAGGCCGGTCAGGTTGGTATCAATGTTCCTATCCCTGTCCCCTTGCCCATGTTCTCTTTCACCGGTAACAAGAAGTCGATTGCTGGAGGTGGTGCCAACACATTCTACGGAAAGCCTGGTATCAACTTCTACACTCAACTCAAGACTGTTACAGCTCTGTGGCAGAGTGCTGATGCCGTCGCTAAGAAGGCTGATGTCTCTATGCCTACTCAACAATAATCTGGGCGCAACTTGAATGGATGAATTTATGATTTCTGAAAAGCAAGCAAAAAGCAAGAGGAGGGAATGGGCGGTTGGTGGGGAATAAATACCATAATAACTAGCAAACAACAGGAGCATAAATACCTGTTGGGCTCAGTCGAGCCATTGATGAAATTTCAAAAACATTTAAAACTTCAATATTTGTACCACTCTCTCTGTGATTGCATATTCTCATTTCTTCCTCAGCTTGTGTGTCTTTCTTCTCAGGCGTTTACCCGTCCTTCTGTCATGTTACTTCAAAGAATTGGTAGGAATGTGCTGTTGAGTGATACATACAACACAACTCGTCGCCTAGCAAACTTTGATGAAAGCCAGAGAACGAGACAACGACGTGAACGTGACGAGTTAGTGAGGTTGAATGTGAATCCGAATGGAAAATTTGTGCAATTCACCCTTCTACTGGGTTCTTATAAATACAATGGAGATGGGTTTTGGTTCTTACAACGAGAGTTACCAGGCATCCTAAGAAACGACAACACAACTTGACAATATGGGGCACAACGCATCTCGTCCTTCTCCCACGCCATCAAAAGGGAAGCCAGAAGTGCACGTCGAACGAGACACACGCAGAAAAGCTCAACAAAAAGGTCGAGCGTGCATCGTTGGAATTTCGCAGATACCTCACCCCCGGCTTTGGCACCTTGAACCTCGGAGTTTGAGGATCGGCAATCCACCCATCTCATCATCTGGAGACTATCGCCAGTCCTGTCAACGAAATGACCCATATCGCAGTAAAGAGGATGGCCTAGCCTAGAGTTATCAAAGTCAATACAGTCACGACAGCCATGGGTCTTAGCGACTTCAAGCTGAAGGAGATGGTCGTACTTCCACCCCAGCCTGGAATGAAAGGGGGATGGAGTTCTGGGTAACATCGATACGGGTATATGAAGCCAAGGTGAAAGGAAGTGAAAGTACAGGAGTTGGAGTCCAACATGAGCTAGTCCTACAGTCCATGAATGGATAGGGCCGAGTCAGCTGGTTCGATTCATAGGATAGACAAAATCACTGGTAGATCATAGGACATGTATGTTGCTAAATACCAAGTAGATTGTACAGTAGCTACTAGATATCTCTTATGCCAATATATAGTGAAGATCACGCTTATGTGGCAGTGGACTTTACTACGTATGATCCTCTCTTCTATCATCCACATGACTCTTTGTCTCTAAAGGCCTGAACGCGTCCCTTCTCTTTCTCTGAGCTGCGATTACTCAGTTCTATTTCTCCCGTTAAAAGTGTTATTTTGGTCTCTAAAAAGCTATGACATGCCAGGCACAGCAAGAGACCGGTATCAAGGAGGCAAGAAATTGAAGCGATCCTACGCTTCTCAATATCAAAACCTGAAAATGCCAAAGGGGATGGGACTATCTTTCCAAAGCTGGCTGTTGATATTGCCTGATCGAGCAGGGTTGGAAGTAGGGAATCGCATGAGTGAGCATGGTCGTATCTAAACTCATTATCACCTCCTGGGCTTACTGCATTGGGATCTGCATAAAACCGTCGTAGTATTGGTCGAGCCATCGGGCAGCTTCGACACCAGATTCATCTAGGCTCGAGTCCCATCGGCCTATTGAGCCGACATAACCGTCAGGGCGGACATTGACAATGGCCACTTCGCCGGGACCAAGGCTTCCAAGCCACTTGTTGGTGCAGAGCGAGCCGCGAGTATCTTGGTCTGGAATGTCATCCAGGTAGAAAGTCCATCGGCTGTCCTGCAGGAGAGGTGGAAGATCTGAGATTTCGATTTCCGTCTTGGGCATGGTTGCTAGGTTGCTGTTAATGAGGGAGTCAAGATAGAAGGAAGCCGGGCAAAAACTTACTGATAAGTCCAAAAGTAAAGAGATGGCTGACAACGGTGTATCGTTCTGGTCGGGAGTAGACATCCTCAGGGGCTGATGCTCGAGGTTGCGCAGCATAGGAAGCACTAGCCGCAGCGGATAACTTGCTAATGAAGGAATCTTTGCCAGCAATAGCATGACAGAAAGTCTGAAGGAAAGGCGCTGATTGCTGGACATCCCACATAAGGAGATAAATACGGAACTGGCCAAGCATAGGAATATCAAGCTGGATATCCACGGGGTTGGAGTCGATGTATCGAGTAACCTTGGCAGGAGGAAGGAGGCAACCTGGTTTGGCGTCTCCCATCACGAAGTGGTTGTTTCCGACTCCTGGTTGATTGATGGCGTTCTCTCCATATTCAGCACCAATACCGGAAATGAAACGGACGTTGGTCCTGAAGTTTTCGGCTAAAGCAATAGCATCTCCCCCAGCGATTTGGTTCGCATGTTCATAATCAAAGTTAACCAAGTCGAGGGCAATTTTGCGTCGCTCTTCCTCGTAACTCTCAAGCAGGGTGGGTTTGGCCAAGCCTCGGACGGCAAGATTCAACTTCCACGACAAGTTCCATGAGTCGTGCATTGAGGTGTTCATACCTTGTGCTGATTTAGGAGAATGCGTATGACTGGCATCGCCAGCCAAGAACGCTCTTAGGTGGCCATCAGTGAAGCGACTAGCAACCCTTTGACCGACCTGATAACGACCGAACCACTCAACGTACTTCCAGTCTAAGCGGAACGGGGCCATGATTTTCTTTGCGCGCTTCATCATAAATTCCTGTCCGAGATCTCGACGATCAAACTTGGCACCGGCCTTCAGCTCGATGTAAAATCGAGTCATATTTCTCTCTCTGGGGATGATTAAAATTGAGCCATGCTCTTGTGAGTAGACCAATGTCTTGGACCAGATGTCGGGGAAATCAGTAATCAGTTCACCATCAAGAACACCCCAAATAGCGGCTTGGGACATGCCAACAGCCTTAACATCAGGGATGCTCTTGCGAACCTTGGAATGAGCACCGTCGCCTAATGGACATCAGTTGCTGCACGCAAATTTCGCATGAAAATATCCACTTACATCCGATCAAGTATTGCGTCAAGACAGAGCGCTTGTCCTGGTTGACATTGGCACGGCAGTTGACTTGGAGGGGACCGGTCTTGTCGTCTGGGACGCTGTACGACTCGAAAGCCATGTTTCTACGGACCTCCTTGCCACGCTTCTTCATATCCTCAAGAAAAAGACCTTCCACCATACCCTGATGAACGAGAAGAATGTATGGGTCCAAAACATCGATAATGGGTGGGTAGTGGACTTCGCGACCAAGTCGGCGCAAAGGCTGGTCCGCATCGCTACGCCAGAAAGCGATATCGAAAACACGAACACCTTGTTTTAACAAGGTGTCTGAAAGTCGCATTTGTCTAAAGGTCTCGATCGTCTTTGGTTGTAAGCCGTCGGCTCTGCATTCCAGGTCAATTGAATAATCCCAACAGCAAACTTCAAGTTATTCTCACCTTCCTACGGGCGTCTGGTCGGCTCTGTCATCGATCACCTCAACGTTGATACCATATCTGGTCAGGTTTGCGGCTAGCATCAGACCAGCAGGTCCTGCGCCAACAACGCAAACCTGGCATTCCAGGGGAGGCTCAGGAAGACTTCGGAGAAGGGCAAGAGGGTCTTGGAAAGGAGGAGGAGAGCCCTCCTGGCGCTCACGGAGCGCTGGGAATGGGATTTCCGTTTGATCCATATCGTCAGATTGAACAACGCTGGGAACCATGATATAATTGAACTCGATGGGAAGATCACAAGATCATGGACGACCTCCGTCGGGTCAAATAACAGACAGAGTGTCGTCCTGAAGCAATTGCGACAGGTAGTGGCGGCAGAGGAGTCTAAGCCGGTGGAATATAAGCTATCGCAAACGGATAGGTTGGCGAGAACGGCGAGGGTCGTGCGAAGCGAAACAGTGGTAGGTGATATCTTCCGATGGTCCGTCCACTCAGCTATCAAGTGTCGTGCGTATCAGATTCGGGGTTTTATGTGAGCTCCCCGCAATCGTCTGATGAGAGTAGGCTTGTCGAAATGAGATTTGCGCAATACAAGAAATCGAGGATTCTCGTAGATATCGAGGAGGGGTCGCGTAATATTAATTGAATATATGTTCGATCGAGACTGTACTGCAAGTTCGCGGGGCAGATCGGCCGACCGACTATTGGGGCAGCTTGAATCTGGCTGGCAAGTTACAACTGAAGCGACAAGGGTGTGCAGCTACAGCAGACTACGGAGAATGGCGATCAAGAGAGATGCGAGGACGACGGCGACGTTGATGATGGCGGAAACGAAGTTATGGACGAGAGACAGAGCACGGAGAAGAGAGCACCAAAGTTCGAGAAAAATAGGAGGAGAGAAGGGGGGAGCTAAGTAAAGTATGAAGCTATTCCGAGCCTCAGAGGTCGATAGTTATAAGATGGGAAACACAAGGCCCATGTAACGGATAGGTACCGGAATTCGGGGCTGATGGAAAGTGATGACCAGGGTTACGAAGAGGTGCGTTCCTTCCCTGAAGCAAAGACAAAGAGCAAATCAGAAGGAACCTATAGACGGAAAGAGACAGGCAAGGATGGAAGGAGAGGCCAAAGGGCAGCAAATGGCAAGGGCAGGCGAAATCGGGTCACAACTGATATGCCCTTGCCCGGGACCAGAAAAAAATGGCATGACATGATTATCGCCAGAAGGTCGGAGACAGGCGACGCCAGACCTGACGAGGAGACAAGAAATGGGCTGATTTCGCGGGAGATTTTGCTGGCGGGCTGCCACATGGCCCACTCGGTCGACACGATTGACACCTCCAACTGGGTCTAGCTTTCCAGGGCCCCTTCCTTTGCTTCTTCGCTAGCTCGCCAAGCTCTTGCATTCTTTTTCTGCTGGGGGTCCTTCCTGCTGGAACTGGAACTGGAACTTGAAGGGGTCCACACCTTGTCTCTGGTTTGGTAAGTACCCGCTCTCTAATCTAACATGTGATTGGATGATAATTGAAGAATTGTCATTGTCATTGTTTCGGGTTTTTGGAGTTGTGATGAATGATGGGAGTAGTCAACAAAGTAGAGAGGTTAGAAGAAAAAATAGGTGAAACGTATCCGATTTCGGTTTTGACCACTGTATTAAACCAACTCTAAATTGTGAGTTCTGATTGATTGGTTGATTCAATGCTTCGGTCTCAAAGATCTTCCGCTGGCAAAAGGGCCTGGAACTTTGACCAGGTCTAGACTAATCTTCAACACCACTTTCTACAAATGATATTTTGGAACCAGGACAAAAAAGACGTTGAACCCGTGCCACACGCTCGTGCAGTGAATCCACTTTCTGCGGCTGCTAGTCTCCGATGGAAAACGTGGTGTGGACAATCGTGTCTTTACTCGTCTTTACAGCTCTGATGGCCAATCCTGGCAAGGACCAGTACTCGTCCTGTCCTGTCAGCTGCGGTCAAGACATGAACGATGGAGCATCAGGGTCTGATATGGCATGTTGTTGAGTTCACTTGCCCGTGCCGGCGTTGAGTATCTCAGGGTTCCCTCTCTCTCTCCCCAGGCTCAATATATAGCCCTGAACCAGGACATGGAAGCACAAATCTATCCCCACTGAGCCCGTTCTCGGCCGGTGTCATTATTAAGCACCAGCTTCCCCAGGTGTTGTCTAAGGTTGGTGAAACTATCGTCACCGATTTAGCCTCTACCAGTTGAAGTAGTCCAGTCAGGGATATGCAAGAGAGCCACACCGTAAGTTTGATTTATATATAGGAACCGCCTCGTTGACTCAGATTGGATCTGGCAGTGAGTGATACACAGATGCCAGGTAGCAGGCGCAGAGTTTGCTTGGCCTGTCATTCGCTTTATCTGATAACGGGATGTACCAAAGGAGCATCCTTCGATTGCAAATCTCCCGTCTATACCGCCGTATTGCTCCATCTGAATACCACCTATTGTTGGCCTTTAGCTTTTTCTCCTTCCTCTACCATCCATTCAACCAAAGACGGATGGACCCTAGTTCCACTCTGCAGATGCCCTTGTCCCAATTACTACATATCGCGCTATCCCCAGCTCTTAGTCTTGAACTGACAACGGAAAGACGGGCATGCAGACGATGATCATCTTATGATATAGCTACTTCAGTCTGCCTGGCAGACCGGGTCCCTTGCTTGTACCGTACACTACTTGCATATGCATGTTGTCAAATCTGGCTGATTTTCTGAATACAATATGTGTTCTCATTTAAGCTGACGCACATGTCTTTTTATTGCGCATGGTAAGCGATGTCGTCTCAATCCTTCTATCTGTAGGCGCCTTGCCGCCAGCTCCGTCGTTGGCAGTTTTCCGTATTGGGTCATATTGAATCCTTCAGCTATGGCTTGACTAATCGATCGAATCATTTCGTCAGCATTATGTCTTGTTATCACTCGAGTTAGGCTGTTTTATATGCACCTTGACAGATCGGCACACTTGCGTGCTCACATCAGGCAATTGGGACCACCAACAGAACAGAACCCTTCTCGTGTACATAGTGCATTGGCGAGTTCGGACTTCGGTGTCTCAGACCCGGAGTTCTATGCACATACTCTGGTTCTACCATAGTATTCGAGAGTATGCCTTGGTAGGCCACAATGTTGGTCATTTAGTCGTTAGCTTAAAGATAGTAAGCAGTGTAATAGAGTTCTAAGTGTTGTATTGTGGAGATTCTCAAGTGTCTACAATTGCGAATTGGGATGTGGAAACCAAAATCAATAGTATTTCAAGTTATTGATCAATCAGATAACATCATATACTCTTAGCATCTGTGCCTCATTGTGCGACGACTAACATAAATGATACAAAACAACAAAGAAAACTTACACCAAATCACTTTCGCTAATAGAGAACCAAAATGTTGGTCCTGCTTCAGCTGCCAGAAACCAGAACCGTACTCTCACCAGCACCACTATCAGCCTCCTTCTCGTGTCCGTCTTTCTCAATAGAAGCGTCCACATCCTCAATGACCTGACGACCGCTGAAGTTCTTCATATAAGACTGTGCCTTGGCTCTTACAGGAATTGCATACCAATCGGGTTGCATTCGTAGAGCAGCTAATATGATTCCGGTACCAGGGATAATGACATGACCACTGCGTCCAGTGAGAACCTGCTTCACCACAGCGTCGGCTACTGTCTCTGGTGCCAAGGGCGGCATCAAGAAATCAGTGTTCTGGTAGTAACCTTTGAAGAGAGCAGTATTGGTAGGTCCCGGGTGTACAATCACAGTTCTGACTTTGGGCGCATTATATCGTGTAGCCAACTCAGCAGTCAAACCCTCGTGGAAAGCTAGAGCAGCTGCTTTTGAAGCACCATAGTCGACAAGGTTAGGAATCGTCAACCAGCTCGCATAAGAGGTCAGAGTCACAACCATGCCGTGGTTGTTCTCGACCATGTTGGGGAGAAATGTCTTTGCTGTCCAGAACGGCGCAAAGGCGTTGACGTCGAAAGTGAAGCGGATATCACTTGGTTGAGACTCCAGGATTGTCTTTCCTCTGGCTACTCCAGCTACATTGATAACCACGGTTGGGTGTCCGACTTGAGCCCTGATCTTTTCGGCGACAGCTTCTACGTTTTCGGGTGATCGAAGGTCGCATTGGTAATGGTGCACATTGGCTGCTGTTGATATAGAGTCAGCTATCATCTCTTCACTCTTGGTTGACTGGATTCACTTACAAGTGGTGAAGGACATGGGCTGAACATCGAGCACAGCCACCTTGACGCCCATCTCCTCAAACAACTTGACAATTCGACCACCAATGCCTCCCGCACCGCCTGTCACGAGCACAATCTCGCGCTTCCAGTCATATTTATCGTCAACCCAGTTGTTTCTGGTCTTGTCAGATAACCAGCTGCTGGCCCATCGCGCGAGCCCAAGGTATAACAGTATCTTGAGGTTCTTGGAGGCGCTCTGGTGGAGGATGGAGAGGTCTTGACCCTTTTGGGTGAGACGGGCAAGCAGAACGAGAGGGAGAGTCAGAGCTGGGTTGAGAAGTGTTCGTGTGAGAAGTCTCACAATGACGTCGGCGCAGAAACCTTCGCGTGGAAGGAGTCCCTGGTGAATAGGCATGATATGAGACAAGATAAATAGAGGTTGTCACTGAATCACAAGGACACGGACATGAACCACGGATCAAGAATTTTGATCAAGAATGGGATGCTGAACATAGGAAGGCTTGAACAACTTGTACGAAACCATTTTCGCTACTCATCTGAGGGGAAGATGGGCTGCTGCATATGATGCTTGTCATGATGGACACACAGACCGAGGTTCTTTTCCACAAATAGATACCAGCTCGCAACTTGTTGCAAGCACTTACAGGGATATAAGAAAATCTGGGGTAACGGGAGCAAATCTATTCGTCAGAACTCCTGGAAAGAAACACTTTTGCTTTGCGCCAAGTCAGACGGACTATCATGAGTAAATGAAGGCCAGTCTGTGTTCCTCGGAGTTGCAACAACCCCGCAATTGAGTGAAGCGGGGATGGTTCCTGAATTGGCAATTGCTGGTGATGGCGATGTGGTGACCTGCATCGGTTAGCGGATATATCGTCAGAGGCTATATCATTTGTCACTTTAAATGTTCTGGTTTCAGTTCTGAAACACTTTGGACTTGAAGGCGGCATAACACATTAATAAAGATTATAAAGTCCGACTCTATGCTTGAGAAGTCAGAGAACCGGATGAGTTTGGGTATAAGACGATTATGCATCAACGAAGGTTCTAGAAAAATACTGCCATGAACATGCTCACAATTCCAGCATACGCCGCAATATTCGGACCAAAAACAGACCCAACCGAGTCCTTACCGGGCGCATCAAGTTCAGTCGCGCCACCAGGCGCAAACAAAACGCCCACCTTATTAGCTGCCTCTACATCAATATCTTCAGGAGAAAGAATTTCATTCGACAACTCATCACAGGAAGGTCGGTTGCTATCCTGTGGGATCGAGTTGTTGACCAATATCGGGACATCGAATATGGTGTAATAATCATCGCCGTTGTATCTGAAGTTTTGTCGGATGGAAATCTGGGTCATGTTAGTATCACGATTCTCTGAAAGCAATGTCAGACGCTTTCTTACGTTGTAAATTCCTCGATCGCTATCTCCATCTGGCTCGCCATCTCCAACGAGACAGTCAGGCCAGACCCAGTTGATATGCTTCACTGTGCTTCCAGGTTCTTGGGCCATGATCTCACCCAGGCTCGCGTTATTGGCGCTCGCCGTTCCGTTCGAGATGGTAAAGTTGCGTCCAGTGGCATAACTGTAGAGGAACATCTCGATACTGAAGATCTGATTGTCGTCATCGTTATCTTTGTCGCCCGATGGTAACGGCAGCTTGCCGTTAGCGGTCACATCTATAGCGACATGCAGCGTGTCTTTGATGTACAGGTCAGTCCCTTAAGCTATCCCTAATCGAAATGCAATCGCAACTTACCCCCTCCTAGAGGTGTATACGGCTGAGGGGCATCTAGAACTACGAAGCCAGGAGTAAAGATCTGGCCGTTTGAAATGGTGAAGTTATCGGCCAGCGAACGTCCAGCTAGAACCAGTACAGCTGTGAGACATCGTGGGGATAACATGATTAGAGGATGCTGTGTTATACGATAAGCGAGCAGGCACAACGAGGCAAGACTAAAGATTTAGGAGAGAAAACATCAACAGTATCATCACGGCACAGAGTTAATTACATGTATTTTCTGAAACCGGAAATTTGGGATTGCCAAGTCCAGTGCAGACATCAGATCCTTGGTGGATGTTTGAGAAGGTCCTTAATAAAGATTGAATGACCAGGGTATTCTTCCGGTGAATGAGCTAGATGAGGCAATTCAAGAGCCATAAAGAAGATTAACTGGTCAAACCATTTAATTTTATATGATTAAAGTCGCTATCCTGTATAAATTGATATTTGAGAGTTGGGTTTATATCCAGTCCATTAGTTAGTGCACAACCACCCATGGTTATTGACCATGAGTGCTATAATTTGCGTGTGGATAGAAGCAACTAAGTAGAAGACAATATAGTGATGTATTTTCCTTGGCCATCAAATAGTTATTCAAGGGTTCGACTTTAGTTTACTCCATATACGAAATCTATATCCGGTCCTCTCAAACGTAAATTCCCCAGTGGAATTACTTCCTCCTGTGTTGTCCATAGCCTTCTGAAATCAGTTAGAGGGTATGCTTACCGGCGGAGCCCTCCGACGGCCAAGGAGCGCCGCCTACTCTTTAAGCCTCTTAAAGGTTGATCCTTGTGGAGCTCTGTATTTTATCGTGACAGATGATATCTCGCGATAGGCAAACCATTGGTCTTTTTAACTGTCGCTAATATTTCGCTGTGCTCTCCATACTGTTGCTGGTTCCGAGGCTCATACGGGGAACTGATCTCTAGCGCTAATTCACTGGGACCCCTCCCCTCACTACTAAATATTAAGGTAACTCAACTGTCCACTTACTTACTGTAGCAATTCATCAGCTCTGGGGCAACTTAGTTCAGCTTAACCTCGTCAAAAGCTGCAGGACTCTTCACCACCTCACAAAATCCATAACAATCCTACACAATGCGGTTGTCGAGCCTCATCTCTCGACACGGCTCCGTCCTCCGTCGCTGCTCCGGAGCCGGAGCTCGGCCGATTCACTCACATTCTCAACGCCGGCTCATGAGCTCTTCCATGGCTGGCGTGAAAGAGCTTCTCAAAGTCTCAGACGAGATTGCTGATGCCGTTGCCACTAACAAACCCATCGTTGCTCTCGAGTCGACGATCTACACCCACGGAGCCTTGGGCAACGAGCTCGCTCTTCAACATTCCGATCTCGTTCGCAGCAATGGAGGAATTCCTGCCATTATCGCCATTGTCGATGGTGTGCCAACTGTTGGTGCTACAGCCTCCGATATCCTTCGTATGATTGAGAGCGGAAGTGCTGTCAAGGCATCCAGGCGGGATATTGCTTATCTTGCAGGAATGGTAAGTCAACAGGGCTATTAACTTGCTCACTGTATATACCACATGTGCAGGTACAAATTTGGTAGACCCGAGACTATGATGGCTGACCGAGACTTGTTTACAGGGCCTGACTGGAAACAAGATCCACGGTGGAACCACCATCTCTGGAACTATGCTGTTGGCAAGACTGGCAGGCATCCGTGTTTTTGGAACTGGCGGCTTGGGTGGTGTTCATCGCGGCGGTCATGACTCAATGGACGTCTCTGCTGATCTGACTGAGCTTGGACGAACCCGTGTCGCTGTCATCAGCAGTGGATGCAAGGGCTTCCTCGATATTCCCAGAACACTCGAGTTCCTCGAGACACAGGGCGCTCACGTCTCAACCTTTGCCGATGGTCGGTCCGGAAAGATTGATTTCCCTGCTTTCTGGGCTCGGGACAGTGGCATCAAGAGCCCTTCCGTCGTCCATACCGAAAAGGAGGCTGCCGCCATCATCCTTGCTCAGGAGAAACTCGGCATCGAGTCGGGCTTGCTCTTCGCAAACCCCATCCCCGAGAAGTTTGGCATTCCTGCCCCTGAGATGCAGTCCTACATCGAGCAAGCCGTCAGGGAGGCTAACGAGAAGGGCTTCACTGGAAGTGCCAACACCCCTTATATTCTGGGTAGACTCAAGGAGCTCACAGGAGAAAAGGCAGTCACCGCCAACAAGGAGCTGGTAACATCCAACATCACCCGGGCCACCAACATCGCTGTCGAACTCTCAAAATTGTTGTCTTCTGGTTCTGAACCAGTCAAGACTTTGTAAGTGCAGCGGTGAAATGGTCTGGGACGTACGTAAAATCTAATCGTAGCTATAGCAATTCATTTCCTGTCGCTCCATCTGCTGCTCCCTCCGAGCTCAAGGAACCCGAAGTAACCTCCGAGAGCAAAGCTGATATCCTTGTTGCTGGCTCTGTAGCTATTGATCTAAGCTGTGACTATGCTCCCAAGTCTGGTGACTCTTCGCCTGCCCTTCATACCTCCAATCCATCCAGTATCAGCCAATCTATCGGAGGTGTTGGTCACAATGTGGCGCTCGCTGCCCACTCTGTTAGCAAACATGCTCGAGTGCGGCTCTGCAGTATGGTTGGTGATGATGTGTAAAGTTTCCCTGTCTTGAAAAGGTACGAACCATGCTGACCGGTGTTGCAGTGCTGGGAAGACCGTTCTGAATGGTCTCCAAGCTTCTGGGCTGGACACAACTTATATCCGAACACTAGGCCACGAATACCACGGCTCCAACAGAACAGCTCAATACGTTGCCGTGAATGACGCGAATAAGAATTTAGTTATGGCAATGGCTGATATGGGCATCTTCACACATCACTCATTCCCCGAGTATTGGAAATCTGCTGTACGAGGTACTAAGCCCAAGTGGCTGGTAGTAGACGGCAACTGGAGTGAGAGAGATATTCGAGCGTGGCTCAAGGCCGGCCAAGATCAAGACTGTAAGATTGCCTTCGAGCCCGTGTCGACGGCCAAGTCCATGAACCTCTTTTGCCCTCAGAAAGGTCATCCCAAGCTTCGAGTCTTCCCTAAGCCCACAGTGGATATCGCATCACCCAACAGCTACGAGTTGGCAGCCATGTACTCTGCAGCTCGCGATAACGGCTATTTCGAAGCACCTGAGTGGTTTGACATTATCGACGCTTTTGGCATGCGAGGCGCCCGAGAACGCTTTGTTCACATTACTTCCGCAGAGCTAACTGATGCTGGTGTCCCCGTACAATCTGTTCAACTACTTCCTTACATCCCTACCCTTGTTACAAAGCTTGGCCCTCAAGGTGTCCTTCTGACTACCATCCTTGGAAGAGACGATCCCCGATTAAGGGATCCTGACTCGGAAGAGTACATCGTCGCACGTTCAATGAGCCACCCAACGGTTGGTGGACTTTACATGCGCCTGTTTTCCGCGGCTGAGAAGGTTCAGAACATCGTTTCTGTCAACGGTGTTGGAGACACTTTCTTTGGCGTCTTGATTTCCGGTTTGGCGCAGGGAGGTAAAGTTGAGAATCTTATCGATGTTGCTCAGGCTGGCTCCTGTTTGACTTTGAAGTCTCACGAGTCTGTGAGTCCCGATCTGCACCGACTAGAGACTGTTCTGGCACATGCGGCGGCTCAGTAAGAAAATCATCATGTAAATATTCTATGTAAAACATAATTACATCTTTTTCAATCCATTCTTTTTTGATGTATTCCAGGGTTAGGGTCATCAGCCTTCTCGAACTGAGCGCTGATGATTGGCTAAGGTCCCACCAATTTCCAAAATCAATGACCTATCAAAGTCAGTCGCGTGCGCAAGGCTGATGGGACCCTCTAAAAAAATTCCATGCAGTAAACATTTCGCCCAAGCCAGAACCCGCAAACCTCACTTCGGTCGAGACAAACCACATCCAAAAATGGCACCACCACAAGACGAAGAGATGCTCGACCCCTCATCTTCCTCCTCCTCGGAGAGCGAGTCTCATTTCGACTCGGAAGATGAGGCTCCTCGGAAGAAGCCGACCATTGCGCTTTACGATAAGGATTCGGACGAAGAAGAGCTGGAACGTCTTGTTCTAGGTAACAAGGCTGGTTTCCGTGCGCAATTGTTCAAGGACGATGGAATTTTCAACAGCAGCTGGGATGAGGAGGGCAAGGAGCTTCAGCTCGCCGAGCAAGATCCTGGTCTAGAGGATGTTGAAGATGCGGATCTCTTCATGTTTGACACTGGCGCTGCCCCAGGCACTGCAGAGGTTACCAAGGCTGCGAAGGCCACTGATGGAAATGCCCCTGCTTGGGAGGATAGCGACGACGATAGACTGGCGGTTTCACTTGCTGGAGTCAACCGGTTACGAAAACTACGAAAGACGGAGGCCGAAGATCTTGTTAGCGGAACCGAGTATAGCAAAAGATTGCGACAGCAGTATATTCGACTAAACCCCCTTCCTGCTTGGGCGCGCGAAGCAGATGCACGACCGACCAAGCGAAGACGATCATCTGCCGCATCCGACTCTTCAGCAGGTAGCGACTCGGACTCGGAGATTTCTGCGCAACCTCTGGAGAAGTTCCTCCGCGACGTCAACACCCTGGCCGGAGCTGGATCAACCAGGAAGAGACGCCTAAGACCCGAGGTCATCGACATCCAGCGTACACGAGAGATTCCCGACAAGCACAAGGCGCCCGTTAACTGCCTTTCTTTCCACCCCGAGTACCCAGTCCTCCTGTCCTCAAGCACCGCCTCGGTTCTCTACCTCCATCACATCGCGCCCGCCGCTCACCCCACACCTAACCCTCAATTGACCTCTGTGCAAGTCAAGCAAGTTGACGTTCGACGAGCCGAGTTCCTATATCCCCAAGGCGACAAGATCTTCTTTGCCGGACGACGAAAGTACTTCCACCACTGGGATCTCAAGTCGGGTATTGTGCAAAAGACAACGCAAATCCTCGGCCATCGACTTGAGCACAAGACTATGGAGCGCTTCAAGCTCAGCCCTTGCGGACGCTACATGGCCATTGTGGCGTCTACCAGGAAGGGAGGTGGTATCATCAATGTTCTGAACACAACATCCATGCAGTGGATTGCCGCCGCTAGATTATCGAGTCAGAACGGTATTGCTGACTTTGCCTGGTGGAGCACTGGAGACGGAATGACGATCCTTGGTAAGGATGGCCAGGTCGGCGAGTATAGCATGGAGAGCCGCTCTTTCTTGGGTATATGGCATGATGAGGGTTGTGTCGGTGGAATTGTCTTGGCTCTTGGTGGTCACCAAGGCCCAGCTGCCCTTGGTGACGACCGATGGGTTGCCGTCGGTTCTAACAGCGGTATCACCAACATCTACGATCGCAACGAGCTCCTCGTTCTCAAGGCAGAGGATGTCACTGTCAAGGAGCGCCCAACACCCACAAGAGTCTTTGAGCAGCTTGTGACCCCCATCACACACATTGCTTTCTCCCCAGATGGTCAGCTCATGGCCTTCGGAAGCCAGCACAAGAAGGATGCGCTACGACTGGTGCATCTTCCTACCTGCACAGTGTACCGTAACTGGCCTACGGAACAGACACCTCTCGGAAGAGTCACAGCCGTTGCGTTTGGAAACCAGAGTGATTTGTTGGCGGTTGGTAATGACACAGGAAAGATCAGGCTGTGGGAGATTAGGAATTAGGTATTTAATGGGCATCAAAACGGCGTATGATTATCTGCAAGCGCTATTCTCTGTTTTACATGAGTGACTTTTTTGTATCCAGTGCGATTCTCAGCGCTCAGCGCATATTCTCAACATCCGCCAACCCGTCACTAATTCAACATCCGCCAACCCGTCACTAATTCAACATCCGCCAACCCGTCACTAATACGACATCCTCTTCAACAATGTTAGCAGTGGACTACCTTTGGGCAGCTGGTGTCTGGGAAAATAAGCTTTGTTCTTCTTGGTCCAGCGAATGAGGGCGCTTCTGCTGTTGAAGAGCTTGACTTCGTGTATTTTGTTGTCGCATTCCAAGAACTGCTTGATGTTCACATGAACACTCTTGAGTGCCTGAATAGGGTCAGCACGACTGCTGTATTCTTGACAAATATTGACTTACTTGTCGACATTTCGTTTTGCTAGGCAAACCACCAGGAAGGCCTAGATCGACACACAGTCTTTGAAAGTCCTGGAGTGTCCCTTTCTGGAAATAGTCATTCCACTGCTGTATAAGGGACGCGCGTTTGCTGGAAGAACCGGACGGGGTGGTTGGCGTAAGAGTCACGACGCCGAAGCCAGCAACCAACTCAGCTTCTGAGTCCGAGTCCCCGAAGAAAGCCATAGTTGGTGGATGTTCGGAGACCTTGTGGTTGATGACTTGTTCGGTTCTTAGCCCAAATCAACTTAGAGACTGGATCGAAAAGGAGGCCGAAACAAAGTGTAACAAGGAATGAATCTGAAGAGTCACAGAAACATTCACATAAGAGCATTGAAAGTTTGCTTCCTCGGGTGAATGACAACATGAATAGCCTGGTGACATTCACCTACATAGTTTTACTGCATGTTACCTCCCGCCGACGACGCAGCTTACCGCAAATTATCTTTCGTTTACTGCATTGTCTCGTCTTTAGCCGATATACCTCGCCTACCTCAGACAGGATAGCAGAAATTTGATTATAGTAGCACAGGATGAGAGAAATGCTACTGTATGGTATTTTAGACCAGCTCTTAGACTATTTACTCTTTACAACCTATGTAGGTCGTAAATTTTATGCTAACCTACGAAACATTCCCCCAGGTGCCCTGATGATAACGAGAGGTTATAGCTTCGGTAGATGCTACGTCCATCTGCAGTATCCTGGAACATGTACATGGCGCTCTCGTTGTATAAGCAGAGAGACGACTTCGATATGCATTGGTGTAACCTGGCAGGTTGCAAAATAATCCGCACACTAGCTATGGCACTATACTAAAGCATAAGAGATGACAAAAGACTTTAGGATAGTTTAAGACAGCTTAGCCTAGAGTTTAGGCTATTATTTCTGTCAAGCTTTCTGCGTGTGTTATGCAACCCACCTGCCTGGATCAGTGGCATGTATACATGGATCAGTCCGCGCTTTTTCTCTTCCCGTTATGTAGGAGTAAACCGCCCATCGGCTCCATCTTTCTTCTATGCTATCAAGTGACAATTCAAGCCTGTCAGGCATTCATTTCTCTTCTGATTACTCCAAGCGTCTCTATATGCCAGGCAGTTTTCTTCTGATAGAGTCATCGTTTGGTGCTTTGTAATTTGTCATACTATCACTGCCTTCAACAACAGTTGATCGGCTTCCATAGCTCAGTTGGTTAGAGCGTCGTACTAATACTTCATTCCGAGTGTTCGGTAATGCGAAGGTCTCAGGTTCAAGCCCTGGTGGGAGCATCGCTCCAGCGCCTATCAGCTGTAATTTTTTGTCTCTTTTTCTTTTGCGGTTCTTGTCCTGTTCTCTATATGTTGCAGATGGCATCGCGAGTCTCAATCATGGTGTTGTTCTATGTTGCCGGAATAGGAAATACACGGACGGGAGCACCCGCTCGAGGAAGGAAGCTACGAGTGCTTCCTTCCCCAGTGTCATTTAGAGTTCATTCGACTTCAGAACTCTGCTTACCCTGAAGCAATTCATCAAGAACATATTCCAGTATAACAACAGGCTTTTTTACTTTGTCAGGCAATAAATTAGATCACATAGTACTAGTTTCAACTTCCCTTGCATCTCAACTTGTTCCTCTTCTTTGTCATCTGGATATCTGATCAAAGTACAAATTGATTCTCTGCTTGTTGAAATGCCCAACAACGCGCAACCCGAACATGGCCGACTTCAAACAGATCATAAATTGTCTCAGTTGGTGACCGTTGGAGCGACTCACATGCAGTTACTGCACGAAACCCTGCCTGAAAATAAAGCTGTGGGCCGCAGTTTGTATAAGCGGCTCATTGTGCCGGACGAAAGCCGAGGGAATGGGCTGGCATTTCGCTTCCAGTCCATGGGGACAAGATATGCGGGTAATTTCATGTACGTACTTTACAGGATGGAGCCGGCCGCCGATACGGAGGCCATTTGACTTGTAGGATCTTATTCTTGTGCCATGATGCATGTGCTTGATAAAGCATAAGACGTTGAGAAAGTATCTATTCCGGGCGTCGTCGGGTCGCTGTAGGGTAAGAGAGCCAACGCTGACCTGAGATTCCGGAGAGAATCGGGTGAAGTATAGACAAGGATGTGGTGATAAGACCATTATGTCCAATGCGGGATGTTCTTGTCAAGCAGAGGCCTTCTGTTTAATACGTGTTCATTAGGGTTGTGGTAGTGTAAGCTGCGTGACGGAACAGGAATGACCGGCTCAGTTGACCTCAATTGGTTGAGCAATCGTCGTGAATGACCTCAAGACGGCCTCATCCAGGCTCATTGAAGCGGCTCGTGAAGCGATTCTCAACCGGATTTAGTGCTGCAGCCTGCAATGCAACATGCACAATGCGAATGCAGAGACTGTACAATACAGTAGTGTACATAAATGCCGCCGGGGAAGCCTGGTATGGAGTGCGCAAGCGTGGTCTGACTTCTGCGAGTTGGATGGAAGCAGACCCAGCGTTAATGGTGAAAGGATTCGCCAGTGGCCAGATCTTGATGCGGAATTACGACAGGACTATTTCAGGCGAGATTCGTTTGGATGTGTTTCTTGTATTGTTGGTTATTCACATTGCAGCATTATTGAGTATTGGCCAGCAACTTCCGGACAGTTAGCAAGTCAATGCAACACTGCATTATCGAAGATCCATTCAGTCTGGGACACGATTGAGCAGAAGGCCTTAAGATTTGGTAGCTCCCAGACTCAAAGCGTCCATTCAGCTCGCTGATGATAACTGTGAGAGGAATGAGGTGGTGTCCATGGTAGGGCTTAGAGTTCTGAGGCTTGAGTCATGATTGGTCAAATGTGCTTTGTCATCTTTCAGACGACAGCTCTTGCTGATCAGCAGCTGCTGAACGAGGACCGCGATGTCGCAAAAGGAAATTGAGGGGACATCAGTCGATCAAATAAAAACTTACAGCCAGCCCTTCTACCGGGATCAGCGAGAGAAGGTTCGACAAGGCTGGCTGACCTGGAAATGCCTGATTAGTCCGTCATATGCTTGGGATTTATCTCATGAGATACTCATGGATCCAACCAAAACTCCCCCATATACGGCATGTCAGCTGCGATCTCCAAAAGCTGACACCCAAAACGACATCGTTTGCGCTTTTAAGCGAGTGCAAGGGCTCGTATTATGGATTCGATTAAAACCTTCTTTCCTTGCTTCAGGGGCCAGGAATGAGGCTGCTGGATACACATTCATCAGACAAGGCAATGCTCTCATCCCTTGCAGACAGAGGTAACTTCTGACTACAGTACTGACCTATCATACCTAACCGAAGAAGCTGAACGCACAAATATGGAGAAACAAAGGCATGTCATATCATAGGCCATGAAAATTTTGATCTGAGACAAGCAGCAAACAGCTTTAGCTTGAGCCCAAATCTGAGCCTTTAGTGAACAATCCTAGCATTTTTCTGGTCACCTATCGAATGATAAAGGAATTAAAGACCAGGGTCAAATGCTCGATTTTACAGTGGAGGCAAACGGATGCGAAAACCCCACTGAGGCGCCCATAAGCTTGGACCAACCTCCAACTTCCAGGGGACGTTGCAAGGTTATCAACCCGCACTAGCAGAGCTAGCAGAGCTAGGTAACTATGACTTGCACACAAATGCAGGAGGCAGGTGCGTTCGGTATCGGATCTCCATAACCGTTTACCAAAGCACGATTTTATCGTGGGGGCAGTGGGTATTTCATACTTACTGTAGTTACGTTGAGGAAAGAACGAATTTAGGGAAGAAAGGAAGAATTTTGGGAAAGAGTCAAGAAATGGAAAGGAGTATCAACTTCAAGCAGTCAGCAATTCAATAACCAACATCATCAGCAACTGTCCCAAGCTGAGAAAGATCTCCATCATATAAATTAAAATGTCACGCCATAACCATCAGCCATATGCCCCGGATAACAGGGTCTCAGGTCTTGCGCCCTCCATCCTATCTCACGCCCAGCTCGCCGTGGCATGATCCTAACCCGGTCTACGAAGAACGCACGGAAGTCTACAAAGAACCACCCCTCCACGCCGGCGCGTCCCGGTATAGAATTGCTGGATCATGACAAGATAACAGTCCACTTTGTCAACGCTCAGCGAGATGTGCCGGGCCATGGACAATCTGCCTTGGAGGAAATCGATCCATGAAGTTACCACTCTGAGCATCGTCCATTCCAGGACAACCGGTAGCAAGTACGAATATAGAAGTAATAGCAACACCATCACCAAGCAAAGAATCTTTAAAAAGACCCGCCACGCTTCATGCGCCGTGCAAGGCGGTTTCCCCTCCCCCCTCATATTCACCAGTGAAATCCCATCTTTTTGCTATTCGCGATCGTCTCAAGCATTAGTGCTTCAATCTCTTTAACTTAGCTCGACCAGCCACAACCTTTTCTCACGACAAGATCTTTGTCCGTATACGGTCACAGTTGACGTTCCATTCAGCTTGCGCCAACACACATCCTTGGAAACGCCCTGCCGCTCATTATCCAACCGGCTATCTGCCTACCTATTGATAGACATACCGTTGTCTGACCTAACGAAGTATCCAAGACTTTTGGTCTCCGCCTGCACCTGCGTCTTAGTCGATCCCTCCCAGATTGCAATCAGTAACCCCGCCGCCGAGTCTTCCTTGCCTTGGTTTCTGCTTTTCGTTGCGCCTGGACTTGCAACTTCGATCTTTTCTCCTTCGATAACTCTTCCTCGTTGAGTTTTCTGTTGCCGATCGACAAGCTCTGTATACGATCTCGACTTTCCCACACAGCAATATACAGCATAACTGCCTTTGATGGAAACTTTGTGCCGTTGAGCACCAAAACTCTTATCACGACTTAGACGACAGTTGGAAAACCTGAATTTGGAAGCCGTCTCTCATAAAAGGTTGGCTCAATATGCACCTCCGACGGTCAAGTAACTCGGCCGATGGCCATTCTTCCACGCCTTCACCTTCATTCTCCTTGTCAAGCACCAAGCGTCGATTCCCTCTTCTAAGTAGGAGAAAAACTCGACATTCAGATGTTTCAGAGTCCTCAGTTCCTTCTGTGGCATCACCACCTGTGTCGCCTTCACCTAACCAGAAGGTTGCCAAATCTGGTCTTCGGGTGCATGTCGAGATCAAATTCGAGAGCCCACGTAGTTCTGAATATGTCCGCGACTATGAAGCTTCATCCCAACTGAACGCTACGGATCGCATCTGTCAAGCGCTTCTCTCACGCATGCAGCATTGCTCATCCGAGCTTATCACACGCCATGATAGTAACGCACTCGACCCGCTTCGCAAGCCTCATCGTGATGTGAAACCATTACGATATCGCATCACATATCGTGTTGAGCGCGCTGGTGTCATTCTTGCAGAAAAGTCTCTGCGCTCTTTCCAAGAGTACGAGTTAACACAAGATGATGTTCGCGAGGTTGTTGCTGCTACCGATCGAATTATCGGCCTCTTCTTAGTGCGCCACGACCCCGGATTCCGATGGTCTGAGTCCGCCGAAACCGAACTCGCCAGTCCCGAGTCTGAGTCTGAGACCTTTCGGCCGTGCACCGGCCGGCCTCAATCCATGGCATGCATCCCCCGGTCTCATTTTGTTCACGATTCTCAGAAATTCGAGTTCGTTTCTGGATATTCTGTCGAGCTTTTCTTGCGCAGTCGTTGCGCCACCAGATACCCGGAAAGCCGAAATGCTTCCATCAAGATTGATAGTCGCCAGCCTTCACCCTTGCCTCTTCTGCTTGGTGAAGAGTTGACAACTCGAGTGTCCAACCTCATCATCGATCCTGTTGATGCTTGGAAGCGCAAATTCGACAAGCGTCATAAGACTTGCACAGGACTAGAAGGCAGTGGCGGCTGCTCGCATGTCGAGGATGGAGCCGTGGACATCATGGTTAAAGTCCGCAACCACATTGGTCCCGACTATACATATTTCTCCCACCGTATCCAAACGAGCAAGGTCCTCTTCAATGACCATAATGGCCGTGATTTTGACGAGTTCGCCAACCAAGTCAAGGCAAAGTTGGAGAAGGCTCGTGATATGACAGATAAGTCTATGCGTTCTCTGGACGACTTAGTTCTTACCATTCATGAGCTGCGTGGTAAAAACTGGGCTGTTCATGAGCCCTTTGTTGTTCGACTCGACCCAACAATTACGTACTGCCGCCAAACCATGGAGGCTGTCATGGAGCGACTCCAAACAGGCATCAGCAATGTCCTTGAACACCACGAGGATGCTCTTGCTACCATGACCGTCCACAAGCGGGGCCATCTCATCTTCGACGGGTTCCTGGATGGTGCTGGTGGGGATGACACTGCGCATTTCGAAAAGTTTGCTACTCCTGAACTGGAGCGCAAGGCACTAGAGGCTCACTTGAAAGAACGCATTCGTTCGGATATCACAATGCTCTGCAGGGATACCTGCGCTATTGACTGCCCTGAAGCACTACCAAACCTTCGTTTCAAAGCAAGCGGAACACATGCATCTTCCTTTGGAGCAGGTTCAGCAACCCGGCCTGCTTTGTCGACGGCTGGCTCATCTGTAGCTCCCACCACGCCTTCACTTGGTGCCTCTCCTCTTCTGCGCCAAGCTTCTGAAGCTTCTTTCAACGGGTCCTTTGCCAGCAGCCATTCTGACAATGCACTTGTCAAGAAAGCTGCGATACAAAATTTGAGAGATTCTGTTGAACCTCCTTCGACACCAGCAACACCGTCACCGGATTTACGCCGGGTTCCGTCAGGCGTTGAGATGGCCAAGAAACATGGCTACATGTCTGACTTCATAGCAGACGACGAAAACCAGTCCGAACCCCCGTCTACTCCAAGCCTGGTAGATACTGATAGCCTAAGCCCTCGAGACAGTGTCGTCGCAACCCCATCGCGGCCCATGGCAAACGACCAGTCCAATGAGGGACTTCGGATCGTCGACGACGGACGAAGAATAATCTATCAAGAGCAATCTGACATGGATGCTATTGCGACTGGAATGGTGCAATTCCACCGTCCAATTACTGATGACGACGAGCCCATCCAGCTCATCAAGCACAAGCCAATTGAGGATTCTGACAAGAAATTGGCCGGCCGATTCCTCGACACTGGTATGCCCGATCTATCTGGGGATGCGGACCACGTCCCTGTGCCCAAAGAGAATGGGGTCGTTGCGTCTCAAGAGGAAACGCAACCTCTAGCTCCTGTAACTCCGGAGCTTCAGAAGGCCGAAGTGACAATGGAAGAACCTCCAACTGAGACTGTCCCCGAGCAGTCCTCAGAACAGGCGATCTCTGTGCCTGGGAAAACAACGGCAGGAGCCGCTACTCAGAACATCATTGCAGAGACTCCTCATACTTCACAAGATAGGCAACAGGAGCCGATTGAGGCCAGAGAGGTGCCTTGCGAGTACACAACCGAGGTTGAGGCAAACTCGAAGTCTGAGACAAGCTTTGGAAGTACTCCTGCAGCTAGCATCCACGAGGAAGCTGAGACACAGGAGACGCAGGAGACGCAGCTACCCAACGACTCTGGAGTGCCGACACCCAAAGCGGACTCTGTTACTGCTGAGAAGTCTGATGTTGCAGACGCGGATACTGCACAGCAAACACTCGATGTTTCTGTGCTCACGTACTTCCCCAAGCCTCCCTCAATCCGCTCCGAGACAGATGAGGTCAACCAGAGTGAACAGAAAGAGGAAAATTCGACAGAGTTCTCAGTTCAAGTTCCGGCCACTGTCGTGGAGGAACCCCGGGCCGATATGTCCCAGGCACTAGAAGGAGCGCCAACCTCGAGCGATTCTGGAATCTCCATGCAGGAGGATACTAAGGATCAGGACATCCAGCCAGTAACTGGAACAGAGCATGTCGGGAACACCTCTGTCCCTTCCATCACCACAACCCCTGCTCAGGCTTCTGCCGATGCAGAAGACATGAATGTCGAAGACTGGAAGGCTGCAGATGCAGTTACTGAACCTTACACCGAAATGGTTACTCATTTCCTTGAAACTGTCCCAGAAGATACTCTCCTTGAGCCTGCTGCCACAGTCGCCGAAGACACCAAGGTTATATCAACTGGCTCACTTGAGCCTCATGAGGAACCCACTAAACTTAGTGAGCGTCCTTATCTGCCGACCATAGCCTCGGCACCTCCAGAAAGGATGCCAGTTCAAGAAGACTTCTTTGCCCCAGAAGCGGGCGAGGAAACAGGGCAAGAGACATCTCGAAAATTTGATGTCTCTGACTTCTCTGATGTCCTTTCACGACCCCGAACCAGGCCTCGTACTAACACACTTCCTGGACGTCGATACTCAACAGCCTTGACTCTAGAAATCGACCTCAAGGCCCATAATGACCCTGACGAGGAGGACTCGCCCACTGACTCGCCTCCTAAGAGTGCCAGCAGCGACTGGCGTCCGTACACGCTTCATCATCGTCAGCCTTCCGCCGGGTTCGTCGGCTTGCCAGAGCAGCGTCGCCTGCACTCTGTCGGTCTCCGCAGCGCTGTTCTGCCATATCGCTGGCAGCAAATGCGACGCGAACAGGCGCTTTTGGAGGGACGACCGGGCACATCACATAGCGAAGCATAGATTAGATTTCCACCAGTGGTCTAGATGAGGATTCTCATTTTCTTAGACTGAAGTCTAATCTTTACAAACAAGAACCAAAACCGATTTACTATCAGGTACGGAGGAACGGATGGGATAGAAAGAATGGAAAGGCAACTAGCCAGTAAGTCCAGAAATGGCATGGTTTTGGAAATGGCGTTCTGGTCGAACTTTCTTTTTTTTCATATGCATGACAAGCATTTAAGGCTTAGGATATAGCATAATACCGAGGATACCATTTCAGAGTTTATATAACAATTGTGCCTTTCCAAAACCTTCTGAACCTTCGATGTGTTCGGGCTGAAAGACATCCCAAATCTTGACCATGGAATAGTTCTTTCATCATCCTTCAAGGGGCTTGTGGCGCCTGAGACAATATACTCATCTCTCGCATAACCATTTGGTGCGGTCTTGGAGTTATATCTTGGACACGCGATGTGAATCTTCCACTGAGCGTCTTTCTCGTATCTGAAGCGCGAGCATGTTGAGGGCTGACTTCCTCTGCGTGTAGGCACCAAAGTCGAGGGTGTGCAACTGACATGCCCCGACAGCTTTCAGAGCTTATTGCCAAATACAAAGACAATACGACGAATCTTGGCAGAATGCTTGAGTAGTAGAACAAAAGTATCCGTCACGAGTGCTGTGGCAATGCAATTGGTATTAAACAGCCACCACGAGATCTCGAGGAGAGAGGGCCGACCCATAGCCTGAGATAGCACTGTTATGGATAAGAACGTCAAGACGACCAAATTTACAGCCAGAAATCTCAACTGCTGCGGCGATGCTGCTGTCTGAGGTGATACCTAGGATCAGGGAGAAGACGTTGAAACGTTGAGCTTGGAGAGAAGATGTCGCCTCCCTGACAGCCTTTGGGCAACGGCCGGAGACAATGGTATGATGATCCTTACTATCGCTACCATGTTTTTCGCGATCTAAAAGCTAACACCTTTGTTGGCACCGGTGACGAGGGCAATGGTAGTAGTGGTGGTGATGTTGGGGGGTATTGTGTTTCCATAGATGACAGCAGTGCGTTGCAGAAGAAGATGATGTTTGAATCTGAACAGACCATCTCATGACAGTCATGCTTGCTCATTTGATATTCAAAAACTGAGCTTGCCATGAAGTGCGATCCTGAGATGGTACATGAATGAGAGGTTATCTCCATTGTGGCTCATGCCCTTGAATCCGTGGTTAGACGCCTCGAGAAATGAAATTGACTGTCCTCCTGAAATGCAGTCAACTGGCTTAGGGTGACGATTTTCCAATGAGGGAAGGTACGCCAAGCCATTAATGACTGAACACGTCAGGTCAGATCGAGTCGCCGTATGGTCCTAGGTGCAACCCGCTTTTGTGATGATCATACCAAGGCTGACGCTGAACACGAATGCGAGGGTATCATAGGTATATGTGCTGCTTATGCTAGCACTCACGAGGGTATAAGCACATCATTCGAGTTGTCCATGTACAGATTGTGCATTCCAATGTAGACCGCCTTGGATTATCATAGGTCGGATTGACCGCCTCAGACAAGTTCAGCATCTCCGATATCAACCATATGCTTTGCGCTGGACCACCTCATGATGAGGACGTCGCCATTCTCAGCAGGCAAAGTGGTATCAGCGTCGGTTCCTTTACCATGAACATCCTTGTCTCTGAGCATGCGCACAAAAACAGCCGTGTCCAGGTCTGGGGAGTCAATCATGCTGATGTTACCCGCTGTGTCGTTGAGGTTCTGCAATTGCTGTGGAAAAGATCCTAGGAAAGATGAAAGGTAATGGTTGTGTAAAAGAGCCTGGTGTCTTGTGGCGTAGGCTACTTCTGTCGGAGACATCCTATCTCTGAGCTCTTGACTTGAAAGGTAGTGCAATGTGTGTTTGTCAATCTGAGGAGGGTCAATTTGGTGGTGCCTCTGTAAATGTATGGGTAACTGACCTTTGCAATGCGGGATCGCAAGAAACTTCTCACAAGGAATTTGTACCGCTCAAGCTCAGTCTGGATAACGATGAGAGCAAAGTTGGTCTTTGGGTCCATGTCTCCGGTCATATCCTCGACCTTTTCGATCTGGGACTTGATGCGTGCATTGACACGCTCGAACAAGCCATCTGTGGGCCATCTGCAGTCCATTAGGAACAGCCATGTTCATGAAAAACAAGGAGAACTTACTCAAGAAGCTCAGGAGCTGATCTTTCGGCGATCCAGAGGCGCGTCAAAGCTTGCAGGTCGCGTGTCTCACTGGGGACGCCGTGAGACGAGGGGTCGACTTGGCGGAGAATATCGTCAATATCCATGGTGCGGGAATTTGAGTGTATTTGTAATAAGGTGAGAAGTTAGAGGATCTGGTGGTAGAAGTGCAATATCTCGAGGTAGCTTGGCCTTTGATGTGGATGAAGTTTTGGTGGGGTTTGTTTGGTTTCAAGCACTGTCGTCTCTGGGAGGGGCGGGGCAACTCCCTCACTCACTCATATCCTTCCTTCCTTCCTTTGACCCCCTTTGCGTAAGACAATAATGTATTTGAATATGATCAATTGAGAATACTTTCATCCCTTTTATATTCATGAGTACTGATTAAGACTCTACCAACTATAAATGTTTCAAGAAATATATTGAAAGCTACTGTCGGTGCAGGTGACAAAACTCCAGCTGCATTCCGCCTCATTCATGAAACCAAGTATACGATTTAATCTACTGGCTTATCTAGATGATCCGTCATATGTACTATGCCAATGAAATGTATCGTCCTGAAGAATGCTTTACAAACGCCGTAGATCAATTATTGGACCTTCTTGAGAGGCTTGTGAGCCTCCCTCTGGGCAGTCTGATAACCATTGACTCGTCCATACAACCACTTAAGACCCGAGGAAGACACGGTGACCAAAACAGCTGCAAATGTGAAGAGAGCAGTGCGTTGACCTGTAGACAAAAGCTCAAAGAGAGGGTAAGGGTACCTGGTATGTGTGTCAGCATGGCATGCCTTGAACTTGAACATCACAGTAACTTACCAGCCGTTGTGGCTATAGCAGAGCTCTACCCAAGACCAATAGGCAAAGGCAAGGGCAGTGCTAATTGCCATGACTGCATAAGCTGGAATCGTCCATGGAGGGCTGAAGAAAAGAAGATCAAGCGTCAAGAGTACTGCAGGCGCAAGATGGAATCCAACATCAGGGATGATGTGAATGTAAAAGTCATCAGGCATGAGGAGCTTGGGGTCGATGAATCTGATGCCCCAGTAGAGGATAGTGATGACGACTTCCAGCGGTGTAGCGAGAATAGCGATGTAGTTCTTTACTTGAAAGAGTGTACGGCTCAGTGTGAGATCAGCCAGTGTCCCGACAATAAAGGCAAGCAGCGATGCTGAAAGTCCAATGATTGTGAGGAATTGGAAGTGCCATCCGTAGGCTTTGGCAATGGGAGTGTCCCACTGTACGAGGAATTGAAAATTGTAATTGAAGGATGCTATACCGAGGAGGTGAAGGGATAGAGAAAGACCCCGGGATGGCGATTGGAGCTTTTGAAGGGGGTGACGAGATGCCATGCTGAACAAGATTCTATGAGGTTATCTAGACGAGACTCAATTTTGGACTTGGACCAGGTACTCTGCGATGTTGGCAATGGCAATGAGACGGTGAGAGAATGTTTAAACAAGTTTCAATTAACTTCGGTTCAGTCTAGGTGCAATCCACATGACATCTACAAAAGAACAAGGAACCATGCCCGAGCCGGATTCTCGGAGTTGATCAAGGCCCGTCTCTTACATGTCATGACCTCAATGTGGATCTCAAACTTGCATGTCAAAGGAAGCTTTCCATGTGGAGTGGAGCATTCCAGGCTGAGCCACAATTTGAGGTCGCGCCACACGAGGCTGAATTTGCCTAGACAACAATCTTATCCTGTCGCAAACTGTAGGTAGATCAATCAAAAGATATACCTTTAACTCTAACTTGTTGCAATACCCAGTATCACCCATTTATAGCCTTTTGGAACAGACTAGTATCTCAAAATGGCATCGGATGATGACAATCGCTCGCAGAAGCGCAATCACTCCGAATTTCGCGACGATGCTTCAGGTACGAAAACACGGCCATTGTGCGCCGTTCACCATACTAACATTGTCCATAGACAGCTCCTCTGACGATGACATGGGCCCTCAGCTACCCTCCCAAGCCCCCAAAAAGAAAAGACGAGTCCTCCCCCACGAAAAGCTCTACATCGCTGCTTTGCCCAAGTCAGCTCGTTACTCCAAGTCTCTTATGCACAAGGAGCAAATCCTCTTTGCGACATGGACTCCCCTGACCGAATTCCTCATTACATCCTCGATAGACGGCGTTGTCAAATTCTGGAAGAAGATTGAGCAGGGAATTGAGTTCGTCAAGGAGTTCAAGGCGCACGATGGCGAGATCAAGTCGGTTTCCGTGAGCAAGGACGGTCGAAGCTTTGCAACCGTTGGTGTGGACGAAACGGTCAAGATTTTCGACGTTATCACATTCGATCTGCTGTCCATGATCTCTCTTAACTATGCTCCCAACTGTGTATGCTGGGTTCACAGCAAGGGCGCCTCCCTGCCGCTCTTGGCCGTTTCCGAAGAGTCAAAGCCCCTGATACATATTTACGACGGACGAGGAGAAAAGGAAGAGGCTATCCACACAATCAAGAGCTTACACCGAAAGCCTGTACACTTGATGGCGTTCAACGAGGCATACGACTGCGTGGTTTCCGCAGACGAGGGCGGAATGCTCGAATATTGGCGGCCGAGCGGAAACTACGAGAAGCCTGAGGGAGTTTTTGAGTACAAGAGCTCAACGAACCTATTCGATTTCAAGAAGGCCAAATCCGTTCCTTCGTGCATATCTATCTCGCCAAATGGCAAGAGCTTTGTCACCTTTTCTTTACCGGATAGAAAGATTCGTATGTTTGATTTCGCAACAGCCAAATTGCATCGCGAGTACGATGAGTCTCTTCAAGTCGCTGAAGAGATGCACCGCGCAGGAACAGGGGCTGCCAAATTGGACAATGTCGAGTTTGGTCGCAGGGCTGCACACGAGAGGGACATCGAGTCGCAGACACTCAAATACAAGTCAAACGTCATTTTTGACGAGTCAGGGAACTTCATCATTTATGGTTCCATGCTGGGAATCAAGGTTCTCAACACATACACCAACCAAGTGGTCAAAGTGTATGGCAAGGATGAAAACTTCCGTGCTGTCAACATTGCCATCTACCAAGGCCAACCCCAGAAGAAGGGAATAACGACAGTCGAAATGGGTGCTTCCAGTAACCCTCTCCTGCAAGAAGCTGAAACTAGGGACCCTATTCTGGTTGCAACTGGTGTTGGCAAAGTGCGATTCTATATGTTTTCCAACGAGGAGGATATCTCAAAGTCGACACGAGACGTTCAAAACGAGAAGCCGACAATGTTGGGCCACAAGAAGGACGCAAAGGCCAAAAAGACTGAAACCGGCACTGGCGCCGTCATTCACACGACTTATGGCGACATCCATATCCGTCTATTCCCCGACGCAGCACCAAAGACCGTTGAGAACTTTGTCACGCACTCCAAGAATGGCTATTACAACAACACAATCTTCCACCGTGTGATACGGAAGTTCATGATCCAGGGAGGAGATCCCCTTGGAGATGGTACTGGTGGTGAGAGTATCTGGGGACGTGAGTTTGAGGATGAGTTTAGTAGTCTTAAGCACGACAAACCGTTCACAGTGAGCATGGCGAATGCAGGACCTAACACCAATGCCAGTCAGTTCTTTATTACCACAGAAAAGACGGTAAGTAACCACTTGAAATTCTTCAAGGGATATGGGCTAACTCTTGACAGCCCTGGTTGGACGGAAAACATACAATTTTTGGTCGTGCAACACAAGGTTTTGATATCATTCACAAGATTGAGAATGTGCGGACGCATAAGGAAAAGCCCGAGGAGGATATCAAGATTCTTAACATTGACGTTATATAGTAATGTCCGACCACAACGAATAGACTGTAATATTAAGGACAAAGGAAGTCCATCTTATCAACTTCTCTCAAGTGTATCACTCTGAGCAAGACGGATAGCGTTTGGTTGAGTAACCAAGTTGCGAAGGGCATATATGATTAAAAAGCAGTACTCGAACACTATCTATCAAAAATCCAATTCAAGCACAAAGTCTCGAGAATTCAAAGTCGTACCGAGACCCGCCATCTACAATGTATTCGAGTACCTGTATAGACAGCATTAGTGAACCAGCTCCCATCGAATCTTCTCACTACACCAGACCCAGTCTGGCGATCTTCCGTAGTATAGTGGTCAGTATGCAAGCTTGTCACGCTTGAGACCCGGGTTCAATTCCCGGCGGGAGAGTTCCAGCCACCTGCGATACGCAGGATATCTTTTTTTGTTGATTGGGTTGACATTCACCTGCTCTTTTTGTTCCATGCCTTTCCTTGCTTGCCCGGCGGTTGCCAGAGGCTTTGGCTCCGAGCGTCGAGTATTGTTCTGTCTATTTGCTTTCCACTGGAACAACAATCCAAAAGCCAAGAGCCACGAATGACACTTGACCAATTGGAATAACAAACATTGCCGTATGCACAGAGACTATATGGGTAGTGGACATTCAGCTTGGTGATCCAGGAATCCATGTTAAGCTTGATACGGATAGTAGTTTATCGCTACCCAGACTTTTAATATTCACACTCATAAATTCACAACAAAGAAGTTTCAGCCCGGCACAATTTGATAAACGGCGATCACTAACGTTCGGCTCAATTAGTGCCAAAAGCTAGTAGCTGGTGGCTAACAATGAGAGGCAAGTAGTGGCCATTTCCAACTTTTTGGTTCAAGGTGAGTCAAGCTAAAAATCTGGAGCTCCCGTTTACAAGGGACAATGGGAAATGGGTACGGTACTTGATCTTCTGCTGGGATCGCACGGGCTCAACTTGTACCTTTCTTGGAGTCGCTGCTAAACCGGCCAAAAAGGATGCGGGGCGGGGAGCAGTCCCTCCAATCAGTGTAGAGGCAATCGCAACCATGGAGTGACTCTCTTGAGTGTGACACCCCGAGGCCGGCGCAAAGAAGGGAAGGAAGGACAGGTCAGGTCAGGGTCTGGAAACCATAAACAGAAACAGGTAGGAGAGGAGACTTAATATTTTTTGCCCTCTTGGAGACAGTATCTTGATTCTTCTTTTTTACTTCTTCACTTTCATCCCCTTGATACCCATTCCCCTTGTGCTGTCTTGCATACGTCTCTGTGCAATTGAATCTATTCCTTCTGACTTTCAACTCTGACTTGTATCCCCTCCAACCCCACCATCGCCGTCACAATGTCTTCTTCTGTAAGTCGACCCCTCCATGCTTTGTCGCCTTTGGTCTGGAGAGTGACTCACGATAATTCCAGTTCTTCATCCCAAACAAGAACGTCGGCAACCAGGCTGACTCTGAAGATTGGAGAAGTAAGTACATACCCTGAGCTTTGGCTTACACGCTCATTTGCTCAGCGCATATGCTAACTCCTACCCAGTCCGCGGTTACAACCCTTTGACTCCCCCAGACCTGCTCCAGCACGAGATCTCCCAATCCCCCGAATCCAAGAAGACCGTCCTCGAGGGTCGCAACGAAACCGTTGCGATTGTCAATGGCACCGATGAGAAGAATCGATTGCTCGTCGTCATTGGCCCATGTTCCATCCACGACCCCGCGGCTGCTCTCGCTTACTGCGATCTTCTCTTGAAGGAGAAGGAGAAGCACAAAGATGAGCTTCTCATCGTTATGCGATCTTACCTTGAGAAGCCGCGAACAACTGTTGGCTGGAAGGGTCTGATTAACGACCCCGATATTGACGGCAGCTTCAAGATCAACAAGGGTCTGCGCATCTCTCGACAGCTCTTTGTCGACCTTACTGCCAAGGGCATGCCTATTGCTAGCGAGATGCTGGATACTATCTCTCCTCAGTTCCTTGCTGATCTGCTCTCAGTTGGTGCCATTGGCGCCCGTACAACTGAGAGTCAGCTTCACCGTGAGCTTGCCAGTGGTCTCAGTTTCCCCGTTGGCTTCAAGAACGGCACCGATGGTTCTCTGGGCGTCGCTATTGATGCCATTGGCGCGGCCCAGCACCCTCACCATTTCCTTTCCGTTACTAAGCCTGGTGTTGTTGCCATCGTTGGCACCGAGGGCAACAATGACTGCTTCGTTATCCTTCGAGGTGGCTCCAAGGGCACCAACTTCGATGCCGATAGCATTGCTGCTGCCAAGGAGGCGCTTCAGAAGAAGGGCGTGAGACAGCGAGTTATGGTCGACTGCAGTCACGGAAACTCTTCCAAGGACCACAAGAACCAGCCCAAGGTCGCGGCTGATATTGCCGGCCAGATCTCCAAGGGCGAGGATGCCATCATGGGAGTTATGATTGAGAGCAACATCAACGAGGGTAAGTTACACTAGACTTTGTGATAGGACGAGCTTCAGTTAACATTTCAACAGGTAACCAAAAGGTTCCCGCTGAGGGCAAGTCCGGACTCAAGTATGGTGTCAGTATCACCGATGCTTGTATCAGCTGGGAGGATACTGTCTCCACGCTTGACACTCTTGCGCAGGCCGTGAAAGAGCGCCGCAAGCTTGCCAACTCGAATGGTGCCTAAGTCTAATCTCTACCAGTAAATGGTGTTATAACCTTCTCTGCACGTAGTGGGACACAAAATCTGGTGGGATTGGGGATTCATATTGTTACAATAGCTCACACATTGGGTTCAAGGCTTGGAGTTTTAAGGATTGTAATTTGAGGGATAGATAAAAAAGCATCAAGTAAAAGATGAAGTTTGAAAGAGAGCGTTTAATGGGAAAAGCTTGTGATTGTTGATGATCAGGAATATCATGAATCTTTGTTTTTGCTATTTAACTCAGTAATTTCCTTGTCCGATTGGTATTTATCACATACTGTTTTAGTACAGCATGAGAGGTAGATACTGTGCATGTGTCGCAGTGCTTATGCGAGACCGACGTATATCATGTGGCTTTTTTAGCACTGTGTTGCTAAGCTTCCAACTGGCGTTTTTTGAATAACGGCCAGTTCAGCATTGGATATTTACTTATCGCCCGCCTGCTCCATTGCTAAGGACATTCCTGAAACTTCTTATCCTTAACACCAAGCAATTTCTTTTTTCCTTAACCCCACAACTTGAGTTTCCTCTTGACATCTCACGAAGCTTTTGCAATCGCCCCCAACTTTATCGACAAAGGAGACGCGCCTCAGCATCCATAGCGCGAATATGGTACGCGATTCTTCACCCGAGTCACCGCTCTCATCGACTTACGAGTCGGAAACATATGAGGATGGTGGTCGCGAATTTGACGAATCGACATTGCGACCCTCGAAGCGCCAACGGCTCGAAGCCGGATCAACAACATCATCAGCTGTAGTCCCTGATGCCGAACCCGAGGCTGTACCAGAGCCCGACCCTCTCGAGGGTATGTCCGACGTCTCATCTGACACCTCAGGCGACATTCCCAGCTCTCCGATCAATGCGCGTCTTGAAGAAGAAGACTTCCAGGAGCAAGTGACGAAATGCGACTGGGATGGTTGTCCAGCTGGCGACCAGGGCAATATGGATAAATTGGTCGAGCACATTCACAACTCCCACATCGAGAACCGGCAAAAGAAGTACACGTGCGAATGGATGAGCTGTACCAGAAAGGGTTTGCCTCATGCCAGCGGCTATGCCCTCAAGGCGCACATGCGCAGTCATACAAGGGAGAAGCCATTCTACTGCTATTTGCCTGGTATGTTCTCCCATACTAATTGCATACATACCGTAGCTAATTCACAGCAGAGTGTGATCGATCTTTCACAAGATCAGATGCGCTGGCCAAGCATATGCGAACAGTTCACGAGACAGAGGCCCTCCGCCCATCCGACCCAGTTCCTAAGTCGATGCAATCCGGACCTCAGGGCAAGGGAGGCAAGATCAAGATCATCATGAAGACCAACCAGCAATCTCAAGGCCCCCATGACGATATGGACGACGTAAATGGCGACGAAGCCAACGCCGAATACTTTACACCTTTGACGGAGGAAACCTTTACCCCTGACGAACTCCAACTCCCGGTCGACAAGCTCTACCGAAAGTGCCACTGGGAGGCTAAGTGGGCTGAGGAGATCGGCGAGTCGCTTACAAAAGAGTGCAAAGAGTGGGAGGATATCTACTTCCAGGAGTGGCGTGAGAAGGAGGTGCTCCTCCACCAAGTCATCAAGAGCGAAGTCAACTGGCACGAGCGACGACAGGCTATCCTTACAGGAGCCGTTGACGTACACGTCCCTGGAGCTGTCGAGAGTGTCGAGGGTGAGAAGACCAACGGTGCTCGATACGAAGATCAAGGCGCAGCAGCCAGTGGAACACAAGCGCCCGAAATTGAGGCGTAGAAGCCTCGGAAGCGCGTCGCGTTTGCCTCTACTGCAACATATTTCATCTACAGGCTTGAGGCCGATACCAAGACCTTGTAAACTATTAAGCAAAATGGAAAGGGAGTTGAGGGAGTTCGTCACTGGGAATTGGGAACTTTACACAGCAAACGGGTTTATAGATGCCCGAAACAGCAAAACGAAACTATGATTTAATACTAAGCTATTCCTATACGTGTATCCAATGACTTTTTTCTCTCTACAGCGCCTTCTTCTTGGCCCGGTATGACTGCGAGTTCTTGAATGGGAATCCGCTCGTGCTCTGGTCAAACTTGTGATACCGGCTCGTCATGGCCTTGTCGCCTGCAAACATAACGCAGTATAGCCCGAAAGTCGCAAAAATTGTGCTCCCTCCGCAACCAAGTAGAAAGCCTGTCTCACCGGTCCAGGCGTAGCGACTGTAGCAGTAGAAGGCGCTCGATACGTGGTGTAGAGTAGATACGAGGACAGCGGCGGAAGCGTAGGGAGAGGGTGCGCCATCGGGGGCTTCTGTTGCGGTGTCAGTCAAAGAATTCATGCTTACAGGAGAATTGCGATTATTTACCCTTTGAAGTAGAGTCGAGAGGGAGGGCGCCTGAGAGAACAACTACCGTAAGGCCAAGCGCGAGAAGGGCTAGACCGAGCGATCGACCAAAGTAGGTCTCGAGAGCTGAATAATTGTTAGTCGCGACAATGGTTACTGTTCGCAACAAACTTACAGGAAGCAGCCTCTCCCTCAGGTCGGAGAAGCGATCCCACAAAGGAGGGCCAGAGGATAAGAGGAAGCGCCTGGGTTCCCAGCCAGGCGAAGTTCCCGTAGCTGTATGAAGCGATAGCCTGAATCTGTCAGTTGGTGGATTGAAAGATCGTGGGCGGGACACGTACACTCATTGTCGAGGAGGTATACAAAAAGTTCGAGATTGATCAGTCAATTGAATACTATGAGTCGTAAAGAGACAAAGCTGAAAAGAAGAAAGTGGAAATAGGTATTGAAAGTAAAAGCTCTGGAACTTGTCAACGTCAAGACATCTCAAGCCAGACGACCTGTCGACGTCACCATCAATTCCAGGGTACGTATCGCCCACTGCATCCGGCCACCCATCCAAACCAAGCATCCCCCCCACTTCCGAACCGATATCCGAGTACAACTGGTACAGGCTGGATTGGACTGAATTGCTTTGCCACCCAAAAACAGACAGAGCCGCTTTCTTCTGGAACCTGAGGGAGGGGCCGATCTCGCTTGTCCAGCGACGCCCGATCCCGCAAATCATAACGTCTTTATTGCCTATCTATTACCTTTAGCACGGCCTGATACGCCGTCTTCGCCGTGTCCGACGCTCCGAGGAGTTAGTTGTGCAAGACCAAAATGCATGTGAGCCATTCTGAGATCGAGTTACTTTGTCATAAACCATAATATTCTTATCTTTCTACTGTAGTCGACACCTTGCTCATGATATAACAATCACCACATTATACTTTGCTTTCCATCACAAAATACTGCACAAGTTTATTTGTCAGCCAGTTACGTCTAGATTCCCCAGTTAAAAATTCTAGAGGGGCAATTACTCAACTACGGCGCACTGCGACCACTACAACTACGAACTTTCCATACTCGATACCTTGAACAACGCCCAAATTCCTCCTCTTTATCCCTATAACTCTTCGACGAGACAACCGGCGCCATGAGTGCCATTCTATCTGCCGACGACCTGAACGACTTCATCTCTCCCGGCGTCGCCTGTATCAAACCCATCGAAACTCTCCCCTCCGCCCCGCCCCCGCAATCGCAATCCCTCGAGACCGAAGTTATACTTGACGGCCAACAGCCTACCACAAACCCCAACGCACCCGCTCAAATTTCCCTCACAGATTGTCTAGCCTGCTCTGGTTGCGTTACTTCCGCCGAGGCTGTCCTAGTGAGCCTCCAGAGCCATGCCGAAGTCCTCACAACACTTGACTCTGCGCCGGCTTTGAGGTTGGTGACCGACGACAGCGGCAAGTTCAGGGTTGAAGGTTTAGAGGACGAGAATGCAAAGCTCTTTGTTGCTAGTGTAAGCCCCCAAACAAGGGCCAACTTGGCGGCAGCATGTGGCCAAGGTGTTTCGGAGGCTCAAGTCGGACACATGCTCGACAACCTATTTCGCGGACCTGAAGGTGTTGCGAGTGGAGGCAAATACAACAACGAATTCACATGGGTGGTCGATACCAACACTGCGAGAGAAGCGACCCTCGTCCTAGGCGCAGATGAAGTTCTGAGCCCTTCACAATCCACACCCGCGACTCCAGCCAAGCCGATCCTGGCATCGTCCTGCCCCGGCTGGGTCTGTTACGCCGAGAAGACACACCCTCACGTTTTACCCCATATTTCAAAGGTCAAGTCGCCACAGGCCTTGATGGGCACATTGCTCAAGACCACGTTGAGCCGGACGTTGGGTATTGCGCCCGGTCGTATTTGGCACCTGGCTATCATGCCCTGCTTTGATAAGAAACTCGAAGCCAGTCGAGAAGAGTTGACCGAAGAAGTCTGGGCTGAAGGAGAGGTTCGAGGTCGAGGCGTCCGTGATGTTGATTGTGTTATCACAAGTAAAGAGATTCTTATGCTCGCCGAGTCAAGGGGCCTGAACTTCTTCAACATCTCCAAAACGCCACTCTCCAACAAGAGCAATCCATTCCCCGATCCCAAACTCCATGATTTCCTCTTCCCCCGACGATCTCCTGGAAATCCGCCTCGTGAGGCCGGTACATCAGGTGGTTTGCTGTGGCATATCCTCAAGAGCCGAGCAGCACAGACACCTGGAGCAGAAATCGTGCATACTCGTGGCCGCAATGTCGATGTAGCCGAGTATTCCGTCGTTATCAACGGTGAACCAGTCTTCCGTGCCGCTCGGTACTATGGTTTCCGAAACATTCAAAATCTTGTTCGAAGATTAAAGCCTGCCAAGCCATCTCGAATGCCTGGCGGCAAGCCGTTTGGAAGTGCTCGAAAGCCGGCAGGCAAGGCAGGCTCTCTTGAATATAGCTATGTCGAAGTTATGGCCTGCCCCGGAGGCTGCACCAACGGTGGTGGTCAAATCAAAGTCGACGACCCTGTTGTTATGGAGCGAAAGAACTATTCTGGAAACCCGGGTCCTCAGGAGCAAAAGAGCTGGCTTGCTGAAGTTGACGAGGCATACTTCTCTGGAGACCAAGCTGGCGCCACCGAAGCTGTTGTTAACAGGTCTGAAGGACCTGTTGGTGGTATTTCTCATTCGTACATACATGATACCCTGGCGCATTGGGCGGAGATCACAAACATTGGACTAGATAGACTTGCATTTACAACGTATCGCGAGGTTATCAGCGACGTTGGAAAGGACGCAACCACAGACGAAACAGTGGTTCAGCTGGCCGGAAAGATCGGAGGTGGATGGTAGAAGCTTGTCGATAGAAACAATCAACTGCACTTACCACCTCTCTGAGTAAAGCCGAAGCCACCTCGGCCACTCCCATCCGGTCCCTTAGGTGCTCGGATTGGTGCCTGTGGCTGCGTTTGCTGCTGTCCGTCACGGGGAGTTGTGCTTCTTCCAGGCGACGAATATTCCGGCTGACGTCTTTGTGATACTTGTTCGGGCTTTGGTGAGTGATTCGGGTCGAACAGCTCGCGGCCCGAACCTGACATGTTCTGCATTCTGCGAGGAGCATCAAAGCCACGATTATCGGGTTGGCGGTTATCAAACTGGCGTGTGTCGTTATTCCTATAACCACCTCTTCCACGGCCACGACCGCGGCCAGCGTACCCATCACCTTTCGGCGGGGTAACTGCGCCAGGTGAGGAGGCTCCTGATGATGGATTCGATTCTCCAAAGATCTTGGCTCTGGCTTCTTCGTACCGGCGTTGCTTCTCCTCCCTGTCGCGCTTCTGCTTTGCTCGGATCTCCTCCGGGCTCATTGGTACCTCCTTCTTTGGTTCGTTATCGTCGTCGAGTGAGAGTCCGGACATGCCTGCTATAGCATCACGCTTAGCGATGACGGGCTTCCGGCTGAGCACTTTGACCTGAGGCTTGAAAGGAGTCGTGAGAGGGACTCCTGCAGAACTGGTCTCGTAGTAGTTAAAAGTTGGGGGAGCATCGCTGTCGTGGAAATTTCCAAGTTAGCGAAATGCTCGGGCAGGTTATCGAAGTAATAAGGCTTACGCAGACTCCCAAAGCTTGCGATTCTGCTCAGCATGCTGTGCTAAGCGTTCGGCCTTGGATAGGGGTGCTTGCGGCGTAGGCTGGTCAGGTTCATTGGCCATATTGTCTGCTTGAGTCTCCCAGTCATCCTCCCAGGCATCAGGGACTAGAGTCGAGTTCTTGCCCATGATGAATACGTTTTCTGTTTGTGATAGTGGCTTAGGTTATGTCAACGTCGTCGTCTTCGTCGTGGGAAATAATGTTTAACAGTCTTATTGAATACCGTGAAGTCGGGCATGGGGCGAGGTCAAGTCAACGGCTGAAGAGTAGGTTGTGGTTGAAGGAGAAAAAGAAACAGGATCGGCTCAGTGGTGGTGTTGGTGGGTTTTAGGCTGGGCCCGTCTTGAAAGCTGAGCTGGCTGAGAATGGAACTCACGACGTAAGATCGGTACTTGTCAAAGGTGGCTTCCTCATGTAATTGCCGACGCTGTATAGACCTGGAAGACTATACACATGATGATTGGTTTCAAGCCTTATCTGAATTATATAGCAAACACCCATAGAACATATTAATTCTAGATAGCTTCTATTCAATCATTCTATCCTTTTCGTCAATGTCTTTATTCAAAGCTTGAAATTCGTGGAATATTGCGGGGTGGCTTGTCATTATGGTGGGGCAGCAACGCTGGGCTGGAATCCGGATCCAAGCCACTGTCTAATTCAAGCATTCATACCCAGGCACGGGCAGCCAGCGTATATGCCTACCTACCTACTTTATTCTACTACGTAAGATCCAAGGCCGGCAAAAGAAAACAAGTTCTTGCCTTGTAACCATCTTTCGAAATTTCTTTTCATCGCAATAACACTTGAGAAATCCTTGCACAATACATTCGACATACGCAAAAGCAACTCGGTTTTCCTTGCAAGCTGTATTACGCTTTATACAAGCTCCTTCAGACTCAATGGCCGGTGGACTCCGTTCCTCATCAACACAGCAACACGAAATGACCGAGCGAGCTGCCAATACAAGTTCAAGAAGAATCACAGAGGAGAACGAGACTGTACGGTCAAGACTGACGGATCAACATGTTAGCGTTTGTATGTTCTTGCTCAAAAAAACGTTCCCGTGTTGTGGTCGTCATTAACAAGCTCTCTAGTAAACTATCCAGACCCGCTCACGCCTCGATCCCAACTCAAGATCTTCCCTCAAGGAGTTACCTCTGAGATGGAAGCACGGTGGTACCAGATGATGGGAGAGTCCGAAAGGCGCACCTGAGTCCCTGTGAAGAATACGGAACAAATTATATGGGCTCGGGAGCGGTGAAACCAATGATCGGTTGCAGACTAGACGGGAACATGGCGTCTTTATATTCAAGAATGGTCGCTAGTCACGGACTTGAAACTTGTAATGATAATGTCGCTTTTTAATATCGTTGCAGAGATAACCTGGTTTTATTGATATGAAGTTGGTTGATCTATGACATGAGCTCAAATGGCTTGGTCTGCAAACATTGGTATGTCATGCTTTGGAATACTTTCTTGCTTACTGACTTATAGAACCGAAATAAGTTCGCGCATATAGAATATCCTGCTCTACCCTATTGGAGTTCTGCAATGCCAAATCCAACTCCCTTCTGCCAAGGCATGTATCAGTCCAAGTCAAGGGCTTATCAGATAGGGACAAGCATCACTTGCCTGTATCCATGTCTTCTTTGGCAAATAAGACAACAATTGTCGCTCCTGAGATCAGTTACACCAGTTTCTGAACACTATTTATACATACACTGATGTCATAGGTGCAGTAGGTACACGGATCATGACCAGCCTCTGACATGATATTAGTCGCACAAAAGACGCAGCTCTATATGCTTTGAACCGGTTCAGCATTCAAGTAACCCTATGAGAGCTCTCGTGCACGTTTGTATATGCTTTGCATGCATCAAAGGCGACTCAGCCTTGATATGATAAGCTGACGATGGAGAAAAATCGCAGCCATACGACGCCATGCATTTCAGCTACCAGGTCCTGGCATATTTCGTTTCTGACCCCTGGCATGTTTCACCAGACCACCAATGCTGGATCTCACTACATCGCTATACCGCCGCGGCTAGTAAATCGATGTATCTAGTTTTGGGTATCACAATCGGGGTATTGCCCAATAAGGTAACCAGCTGCTACAACAACCACATGGGAAGGTTGCAGCAGAAGCTGAAAGTCGATCATTTATCACACTAGGACCGGGCTTGTGATGTGTAGCAGATATGTATAGTGGCCTATTAAAAGTCCCTAAAATTCGTTCATATTACCAGCTAGGGACGGACATGTGAAGATAGTAGCGCACGATACCAGACATATCAGCAGACGAATCCATGGTGACTATTGATGTTGTCTCGTTGCCGTGGTAATCAGAACATACAGACCGCTCAGAGGGACCTTCGCGGCTAAACGCATCTACCACTGTTATCATGAAAGAAGTGGAACAGGTCACCAAGGTTGTCAATGCAAGTCTTGTCTTGGAACAACATGGCCAAGACTAATGTATCCAGATGACTCGAGCGTAGTACTGTACCGTACTGGACAAGAAGACGAGATATCCTTGCTGCAGATAGTGGCAAAACGCATACAGCGGTCGCTTACTTTGCTCCGGCCACCGGGATAACGAGAATGCGTAACCTTATATGCTGCATGCATGCAAAGGCTGGCGACAAACCCGTATCCGTATCGATGGTTTACTAAAGATCCGGAGCAAAACTACTGGACTCTGGGGGTCTCCGGGCTGCTGACCAATAGTCGGTGTCGAGTTGGATGCGGCGAGGCTGGTAAGATCTGAACCTCTCAGAACCAGAAAGAATAATGTTTGTGGCAACAGGTTAGAGTTGAGCAATCGCAGAAAAGCTCCTGCATGCCATGAGACGGCTGAATCTTGGAGTCTTGGAAGGATATGGAAGTCGCCCCGAGCCGAAAGGAACCATAAGCTGATGCGTGTTGACGGGTGGCAGCCTATCATGAGAAAGACGTTCATACATATCGTATTTCACTGATCAGCTGGTGTTGGAAAATCCTGCTGTTTAAGCATTTCCTGTGGCGGGGTTGAGGACAAATTCGCTTATACTTTCTGAGTTGAAAATGTATGGACAATCCTATCCGGTTGAGGGCACCTTGTGACCAAAATTGGGTGTCATGCCTGTTTACTCAAATCTTGACAGAATCTCGATATCAAGAGCTTGTTTAACGCCAAGTTGGGTACTACTGTAACTAGAGACCGAATCAGCTATTTTTACAGTAGGGTCATTACTGGCGGTTACAAGCCGAGATTGGCGACGGCTTTCATAAGAGGTCGCTAGGCTACCCAGGTACCTATACCATCACTAATCCAATTCAGCAGGTACTGTAGATTTGTTGGCTGAGAAGGATTAATATGAAATTACTTGGGGAAACACGCAATCTGTCATGCAATGCAAATGCAATCAAGAGAGAACTTTGGTCAAGCTGAAACCCCGCCAAAGCGAAAACCTCCCCACCGTTAATTGGAAGTTTGTTCGTTTCAGAGATGGGAATTGCGGTTGCTGATTGCAAAGGGATCGACTCCTCCACCTGGTGCGGTACATCCCCATCCCCATCCCCATCTCATCCCCATCCCGTCTAAGTTCTCACTTGGATCAAATAAATACACGCACTGTGGAGTGTTTATTGTAATTGTGCTGTAATCTGCCTGTGGATATGACAAGATACGTCTCAAGCGTCGGGTCCGAATGGAACATTCAGTCTAGAAGATAGTACGTACACTTACATCATGATTCAGTTGAAACCCAAAACCAACTGGCAACTCTTTTGTCCGTCTTCTTAAAAAAGACACCGCTGTTTCATCAGTAACCCAAGGCAGAAACAAAATGTACGGTGTATCAACCTCTGAGCTGTCTTTTTGTCCGCTGGCTGTTGTTGGGAGTCAATATTGCCAGGGTTCATTACTGCAAACAACTCATAAATTCGCTTCCAGCGTCGCTGATGTCATGGACATTTCTTAAAGCATCCACTCTTTATTCCGTCTAAACCTATCTCATCTCCTTGCAAACGTACTGTACAGTCAGGCAGGCATCTTCAATCCCGTTATCGCTTTATCATATCAAGAGGCGGGGTCATTCTTCTGCAAGGTTAGGTAGGGACCGTCTTTAGGGTCCCTTGTTGGTTCAGGTTTTGAGACGAACTTGACTTGAACTTGAGCGGATGGCGCCGAGCCAGTTTTCAACGCCATCACCGAAAAGGTCCAACTCTAGTTTGACTGACTGTGTTGTTGACCAGCAAACCCGAATACCGAAGATCTCAACATCTTCAGCCTCACATGAAGGTGGTAACTGCAACACAACACGCTAACATGAGACTATACAGATTCAGTATACGCAGCATGTTTAAATCCTAGAATAGAAGGTGATGTAAGCACTGCGCTCGACCCGACCTTATGTATCCCCGATAACAGCCCGTCTGGCGAAGGCGAGGTGAGGTGAGGTAATCTGATTAATCCATGAGCCTTTCAGTACGTACGTGGGTTTGGCTGTATCAGCATCAGCGTCCACATCAGCAAGCACTTGGCGGGCTGCCTCTAAGTCGTTCTATCTAAGTTATTACCAATAACCTAACTACCTGTTCCTTTGCAACTCTCCTAAACCTTCAACTAATAAGTTATTGCATTTGACTTGAAAACTTTCTTGAACAAAAAAGAAAGAAAAAGGCTTGGAAATCTGCTACATCCTGTTCGAAATTTACATTACCTTACTTTAACTCTCGATGTACCTAAGCGCACTGTACAAGAAGAAACACACCCCCAGGGCCAGGCCATGCCAGGCCATAGTCTACCGCCCACGCACGCCCACCTCAACTCACCTTGACCTTGCCCCAAAAAGACATCTACTGTAATTATCATCTCCATCCCGTCACTTCTTCTAACCCGCGCCATCTTAATCTTTTCCCCTCTCTTTCAACAATAAACCATCATCCTATTTTATCGTCCGTTGGCCTCGCTTGGCTATCGACCCTTAAACGCGTCTTCGTCCCGTCCTCGATCCGAACAACGATCCCTGGGCCAGCGACGCCCAATTGACGACCTCCTACGATTCATCTCACGCAATATACCCGCTTCTTCGCCCCTCTCTTCCTCCGCCCCGACAATTCGGCCCTGTTTTTAAGCCGCAGCAGCTTTAATAAAGCTCCTCGCAGTCGCCGTCATGACGGGCACTGAGACTTCGAATGCGGGAGGAGGTTTTGATCTGCTACGAAGAGCAACTCAAGCAATGATGTCTAGGTTCGTAAATTATTTTTCTCTGTCTTGTTGAAGCTCTGCGTTCAATGTTCGTGCTCTTGGTTTTTCGCGTCCCGGCTTTTGGTGTATTTCGACGTCGATCAACACTGGGTCCTAGCAGTGTCCAGCGCTTGGTTGGGTTGCGCTATGCTGCGTTGCTGGCATCCAATGCCCCTCCCCAACCACAGACGGTGGTGGTGGCGACAGGACGATGACGGCCTTGCAGCACCCGAAGCTCAGCACCTCAGCTTCAGCGATGCTTCGTCCCGGGTCCTTAGTCAAGTCAAGTCAAGCCAAGTCAAGTCCTCTTCCGGCTAGAGCTATCCAGTCCCTGGTTTGCGACACCGCCTACAGAAGGAACCCACCTCACCTCACATGAAAATGGAACCGCTTCCGGCGCCTCTACAGGTGCTTACAAGGGCCTGAATCCCACTTTTGGGCGCTGTTGGGCTCTATCCAGTGGACGATCGCCCTGTAACTGCAGTGCAGAACGATGAGGTGTCGACGGCTTGGCAGGTAGAGAGCATGGATTCCCCATAGCACGCGAGCCTTTGCTCTGGGATTGTTGGCAAAACCCGGCAAATATGGAAAACACGAGATTCGATCCTGCGTTATCAGCACCAAAGAACAGACGTATCTATTACAACACAAGCACCAAAACCCAGATACCAATCAAGGCGATGCCGTACCTTCGATTTCGCCGTCGCAGTGGAACCGAGTAATCGCCGCCGTCGTCTCGAGTTCGTTTTTGGCGGCCCTAAGGATCCTGCAGGGCCTGTTACAGCACAAACAAACGGACGGCCAAACCAGCAGTCAATCATGGCATTGCATTCACATTCCCACATGCAAGAGACAGCTCGTCTTTTGTGTTGTTGCAAGCTCCAGGCCTGACTCGCCTCGACGGTGATTGGATCCAATCAACGGCTGCCCAGCTTCGGAGTCAGTCCCTGCGTTCGGCCCCGCTATCAGCTTCAGTTTTCCACGTTTTGCTCCTTGCCTAGGCCAAAAAATTCAGGCAAAAGTTCTGGCAACTCTCAAGAAAAAAAGTCTTTTCGAACAAGCCTATCCTGGCCACCAAGTCGGCGAGCTTTTCACTCCCGGCAGTAGAGGAATTGATCTCGTCATCGTCTTCTTTTACTCTTTACATGCAAGTTTCGAGCCTCCACTTGGTCCCTTGACCCTTCGTCTTACACGGCCGCTCTCGGCAAACCAATCTATCTATACTGCGTATTACTCGCTCGCTGCTGCTGGTCCTGGCGTTTCGTTCGCATCCACACTGGCGCGAACACACCACTGGCTGCTCTGTACCTAAAGCTCCAAAGGGCATCTCCCCATTCCGTGTTTTTCTCGTCATAGTCGCATCGCCAGAGCCCACCTCGACCGCTATTGCTTGTTGCCCTTGGTGGTCCCTCTCGGCCTTTGCCCTGTTTACCCTCTAGTTGACGCGCTTGGCAGCCGTCATGAACTAGTGTTCCCACTTTGTTTCCCCCCCGCGCAGTTGCTTCGGTGTAGAAGGATTTATTCACTCACTAGAAATCTTTTACAAAAATGAATGGGGTTATTAACCAAACCGTCAGGTCTGCGGCAGACGAGGATGGCGCCGATCAAATCGGTCTTGAGACTCCTCGATCTGGTGTAGCTACTCCTCAACCCGATCTACAGGACAAACGCTTGCCCGGTATCATGAGTTACTTTGGCCAGGTTCGTAATCACTCTTTTGCGCCTTCGTCAAATCCCAATTCGTCTCAGAGTGATACCACTCTAGACCGAATTTTAGCTGAGCCCACTCCACCTACCGGCCTGCAGTTGCAGACACACCCCAAAAGCTCTCCTTGCGGCTGTGACTCCTCGGCCTTGGATCGTTCGCCTCTTCAACATGAGAGCCTTGATCTCATGCCGAGTACCACGCAGCGGGATGAGCATAACCTTTCGAACCCCTACCCAACCCCACCCACCTCTAAGCCCTCGTCTTCGGGGGGTTCTATCTCCCAGGACATGATTTCTGCGGACTCAGGGGCCCATGGCAGGGCTGCCGTTGAGCCTAAGTCTCTTACACAGCAGGCACAATTCAAGAAACCCACAGCCTCGCCTTTCACCACCACCCACTTCCAAACTTCCAATGACCCATCACTACCTGAACTTGACTCCTCCAAAACCGCAGCACATACCAAAGACTCCATTCAACCCTCGCACACCGAACCTGGTGCTGCAAGTTCAAGTGCCTCTGAAGCTGCTGCCCCCAGCAAGTGGCCTTTTCTTAATGGACTCAAGGAGCTAACTCGTATGACGTTCAAGAGCGGCAACTCGACTCCTACTCGAGCAATGTCGGCTGCGCGACCTTCAGGCTCTGAAAGAGCCCCCTCCTCCGGGAGAACCAGCCACGATGGCGCTGAAGTCAGCGGCACCCAGACTCCCAGGAGCTCTGGTGGTGCGCAGGCGCCTGCTGCTAAGGGTAAACTAACAATTAAGATCAATGAGGCTCGGGGACTTAGGAAGAGCCGGGACCCTTATGTTGTTGTTGTTTTTCAACGCAGTGAGCTCATCTCAGGCGGTCCCCACCACATTGATGAGGACGACAACCTCAGCATCGACCCACCCCCGGCTCATGGCGGCATTCCCATTCAACGATCAGGAAGTGACTCAGGTCGTCCTTTGGCCATCCCTATGAGAAGCAGACAAAGCAGCAACACTAGCATCAATGACCATGGTGGCTCACTACGCAACCGACCTGGACAGCTATCGTTCACCAACCCGAAGTGGGATGCGGAAGCAGAGTTGTAAGTCCACTTGCGTCAACCGTTGTATGTGAGATTCATTACTGACACTAAGTAGCGATGTTGTGGACTATGATATGCTCGTTGATGTCTCGGTTTATGACCACGGGGCATCAGGAGATGAGTTCCTCGGACATGTTGACTTCCGGGCCAGCAAAGACCCCGGCACTACGGTTGAGGGTTGGTTCCGACTTCAAGGCCATGCTGACACCATGGCTGAGAAAGCGCCGACTGGTGAGATCTTCCTCGAGGCCATCTACCACAGAGCCGAGAAGAAGCAGTTTGGCCCACAGGACTTCGACATTCTCAAACTCATCGGCAAAGGCACTTTTGGTCAGGTGTACCAAGTGCGAAAGAAGGATACTCAGCGCATCTATGCCATGAAGGTCCTGCAGAAGAAGGTTATCGTACAGAAGAAGGAGGTCGCACACACTGTGGGGGAGCGAAATATCTTGGTCCGAACAGCCATGTCCGACTCGCCCTTCATCGTGGGTCTTAAGTTCTCTTTCCAAACACCATCTGAACTGTACCTGGTCACCGACTACATGTCCGGAGGTGAGCTATTCTGGCATTTGCAGAAGGAAGGTCGGTTCGATGAGAAGCGAGCCAAGTTCTATATTGCCGAGTTGATCTTGGCTATTCAACACCTTCACCACAACGATATTGTGTATCGAGATCTCAAGCCCGAGAATATTCTTCTGGACGCAAATGGCCATATTGCGCTGTGCGACTTTGGTCTTTCCAAGGCCAATCTTACGAAAAACGACACAACCAACACATTCTGTGGAACTACCGAATATCTTGCGCCCGAGGTCTTATTGGATGAATCTGGTTACACCAAGATGGTGGACTTCTGGTCGCTTGGTGTTTTGGTGTTCGAGATGTGTTGCGGTTGGAGCCCATTCTATGCCGAAGATACACAGCAAATGTATAAGAATATTGCCTTCGGCAAGGTGAGGTTCCCACGAGACACCCTTTCTCAGGAAGGAAGGAATTTCGTCAAGGGGCTCCTTAACCGAAACCCCAAGCACAGATTGGGTGCAACCGATGATGCCGAGGAGTTGAAGAGACACCCCTTCTTCGCTGATGTGGACTGGATTCTGCTCTCCAAGAAGCTCATCACTCCTCCTTTCAAGCCCAAGTTGAAGTCTGAGACAGATGTCTCGTATTTCGACCCCGAGTTCACGACTGCTCTGGATCAGAACGGTTCACTAAACGAGCGTGCTGCAGCGTTGGCACGGGGCTATGCCGCTTCAACGCCCCTATCTCCATCTGTCCAAGCCAACTTCCAGGGCTTTACATTTGTTGATGAGAGCGCACTAGACGACCACATGCGAGACCGAGCAGGACTTGTTGACGAAGATATGGATGATGGGCACGGTCATGGCCACAGGCACCGCGATAACGACGATTGGGACAATCTGGACGACATTGACCTCAGGAAGGCAAACCGGATGAGCGGGATCGTGAAGACTGGGCACGATGAGCACATGGTGGGAGGTTCTCACTTTGACGTATAATGCGGCAACTTGTTTCTTGCACGTTTTATTCAAGTCAAACTCCACGGCGTTTCAACCATGCTGGAGATCTATCTATCTCTACGTGTTATAACAAAAAAGTAATATTTCGCAAAACCCAGAACTTTTCCCTTTCCCCAGTTTTGCATGTGGACTACGGATGTTTAATTGTGGAATTATATGCATCGAGGTCGGCTGGTATTGCATTGCATTGGTCGTCGTGCTGTACATGACTGATGGCGTTTATGGTTGTGTAAAACGAGAAGGAAGGAGAAAAAGGAGAGAGAGAGAGAGAGAGAGAGAACGAAAACAAAAAAAGGAGGGATCAAAGTCATTTTTGGTCAATTCCTCTTTGAGTGCCTTTTCCGGTAGTTTGATTCCCAGCAATAACAGGACGGGCCATATGCAGTAATGAAATGAGAATGCCATAAGATAATATGTCCTTGGTCGCCGTGTGTCCCAGAAGGGAAGTCTGTTGTTCTCTTTAAGTTTGGTATGAGCTTGTCCTTGTTGGAAATAGTACTCTACCGTTGGCTTCGTATGCAGCCTTCCGTCCCTCCTTATGGTTTGTCGATGACGTTGGTTGCCACCTGACGTCGACAAGCTCGAGGTGGTGTAGCAGAGTTCGAAGCGTTGGATGATAGATGTCATGGAAACGTGGTCTGTGAGTGAGGGGACGCTTGAGGCTATGCATGTCATTGATGTCAGAAGGTCTAGGCACTGTTAGCGTGATGATAAGTAGATGAACGCCTACTTGTGATACATGGTTATGGAGATATTGGTATTGGAACTGATGGAGGAGTTGTATATCAGAATAGAACAATTCCTTGAAAGGCATTCGAGATTTTATAGTATGGCATATTGATAGTAATGGACAGTCATTAATAGTAAAAGGTTGCTTGTGCTTCATTTAACGTTGGCATTTCGCAATTAGTTCCTACAGGCAACCGAGAGGCTGTATTTTAGGAAAAATGTACACAGGATTCTCATCCCCAATCCACTTGCTTCAGCTCCTTCTTGCTCGCTCCCGGCTCTTCGTCCCCAGGCTGAGTTGGTGTCAACCTTCCCTCTTTTTCTATCCCCGTGTAACGGCGGCTGGGCGGTGAGAAGTGAGACACGCCCGAAAATATGCCGCCGTCCGGATAGTTTTATGAGCCACCCTCAAATGGTAAAGGAAAAAAGACCGCTTAGTGGTGAGGCTCGTCATCCTCCTCAGCCTCGAGCCAGTCGGCAACCTCGGGGGTACCGGCAGACTGGGCGGAGGTGTCCTGGCCCTCGATCTCAACGGCCATGCTCTCGTACTCCTTCAGGTTGCCGGCGAGGTCGGTCTCCTCGGGGGAAGCGGGGGTCTTGGGGATGCTGAAGGTCTGGACGTTGCCCTCGGCATCGGACTCCTTGACGGCGGGGATCTTGTAGGCCTTGAGCTCCTTGAGGTAAAGCTCTTGGACGAAGTCGGCTGCGAAGAGGTATGATGTCAGCAATTGAACATTGAAAGAACCAAGTCACATTTTGATGGATCGGATCGTATGCTGCGGTCCCGGGAGAGTGTTGGAAGAGCAAGGATTCGATTATATGCATTGGAGAATTGATGTTGGATCAGATTTGTCTTTGGCGACGTCGGAGCTTAGGTGGAGCGCAGATTCGGCTATATGAGGACAGATCCGACCGGAAGAAATCGACAATCCAAGAGATCCGAGTCGCAAGTTTGGAGTAGATTTTTCACAAGTGTAGATGATGGTAACGGCAAGATCTTACCTTTCCTGGAGACGGTAGGAGCAATGAAGCCCCTCACCTGGACGGCATTAGGTCTGGCGACACGAGAAACAGCCGCAACGGCGGAGCGAGCGCGCTATAAATTTGTCAGTGTGTGTCCTCGCAGCAGAACCCTTCAGGATTAGGAAAATCAAATTCTTACCGTAGCCCTGGAGAGTTGGATGAGCATTTTGGATGGCTGGTAGAGGCTCAATTGGGGTGACTCCGGGGAGATGGAGATGGGCGGATTGAGGGTTTTGGGGGAAAATTCGTGAGAGGTTGGCAAAGCACTAGACTAACTATTGGATTGGATGCGTCCTCGCCCCCGGTAAGAGCGCTTCGGCCTTGGCTATCGTGCGAGTTGGTGCCTCAGGCCCTTTTGTGGGAGCGGGAGTGGGAGTTTTAGTTTTCCCCAGCGGCTAACGGAGCATCACGGGTGACATACACGTGACTTTTACGATGAGTGATTGGCCGAAGCTGGGCTTGGATCTTGGTTTTGACCCTCCCATCTCGTACGTGAATGTCAGGAACTCGATGAACGACGTCAAGCTCACTTACACGCATCATTTCTACACTCTACTAGAGTAATCGTCTTGTGACGCATGCCTTCTAGAGTGGTTTTAAACTTTGTACTTTTCTTTTTGCATAGTTTTTGATATGTATTCAGTGATGCTTGGCAGAGCTATCTGTGGCCCTGCTACTCTTCAACACTAGGGTTCATGCATGACAAGAGCATGCAACAAGGCGCGGCAGGTGCTCAACAGTATATGTGTAATTGATCATTCAATGCAATTATATGCATATGCTAACTCTATAATAAGAAGGTATAAAAAGAAATAAACACAAAGTAAAAGACGGAGTAAACAATTAGCCTCCTACATATAAGCAAGTCTCAAGCCTGGGGGCCTGAATATCTTTGGTATCACAAGTCACAAGCTCCGAAACACCATCCAAGCACAACATCTGCCATTTCCCAATTTGGCAACCTGAATTATCGTGACTCCTTCTGAGACATCTGAGGCGACATCTGCTTGACACGAGAAGCCGATCTCCTCCTCTCACCAACAAAGATAGCACCGAGCCAGGCCAGGGCAGCAAGACCAGCGATAACCGAGTACACAATAATGAATGCGCGGGATGAGTTTGCGAGTTGAAGACCCAATCCACCGTTGACGATACCGATGATGATAAGTGCTCGGCCGTACCAGATGTGAACGTGGCTGATGATGCCTCGCTTGCCATGGCTAAGGAAGTATCGGTGGTGCATGTAACCAAGGATGGGCTGAAGTGTGATCAAGGCACAGACTGCAGTGCCCATTCGGGTGTGAGCTTGATTTCCCCACTGGAGTAACACGATAGTTAGTACTGACATTTGTGTGTAACGTTGTGTGTGAGTGCGAGCGCATCTCGGGGCAAACTTACAATGCCTTTGTCCTTGGCACAGACGTATCCAAGACCGAATCCAGCCCACATCAGGAGCAACATAACGACCTGCCAGCCAGCATGGATGAGCCACTTGCCGATGATGGGCATTAGAATGGCACCCAAGGGGTATCCGGCGATGAAGACAATGGACATGATGATACCATGGGCTAGCTTGACGTTATCGTTTGAACCTTTTGACGATGTCTCAGCCACAGCACCATTAGAGCCCGAGGTGGACTCGTTCGCATCGGCAGAAGTGAAAGGGTTCTTGTCGGAGCTGATCGAGGCCTTGGCAAGGCTGACGTCAAAGGTAGCGTGTTCATCGTGCTGCGAAATGCGTTCCGAAGGACTTGTCGAATCCAGAGAGTCGCCAGCCAACCAGGCGGCAATCCACAAATTAGAACCCTTGAGATTCAAGTTCTTGCAGCCGCTACATCGAACATTGGCAATCATCTGGTTGTCCTTCACTCCAGAACCGTCCAACAGCTCGAGTCCGTCCATCTTGGAGTACTGCGGCATGACTTCGCCTTTGCCTGCTCTCGGGCTCAGAGTAACGTTGCCCTTTCCGTCCTGGTACATGAGGAACATTTGGGAGCCGGACATCGAGTCACCGATACCGAGACCTGCCCATGACATACTTGTTGGCGCTTTGAGTTGGAAGTAGATGGGGCCGGATCCTGAGCTTGCTGAAGCTTCTGGGACACCCCAGCTGAAGCATACTTTTCCATTCTTTGGACAAAAGGCTGGTGTGACGGCGAGTGCGCTAGGCGCAACTGAGGAGAGCAAGTTGTGTTAGTCAAAAGTAGGAATAAAGGTGGTTGTTGTGATGAAGGACGACTTACACAGCGCTGCTAGCCAGGAGCTAGTTGACCACTTCATTATTATTTTTTAAATAAACAAAAGACAAGTCAAATTATTGAAGCTCTTTGATTGTGAATGAGGAAATTTTCTGCTGGGATTGAGAATCTTACAAGAGGGGGGCTACGGGTAGTTCATATAAAGAAAAGTAAGCAGCACAGATCTAGATGGGGACCAGGGGGTCGTTCCTTTCCTTCCAAAACGCTCCATCTAGCGGGCTGAGCTGTACATTGGATACGGTTAAACGCCAAGGTACATGCCGCAAAGCCACTTTGGCGTTGTACTGCGCAACGTTTTTCTGCTTTGAGCCATTGCATTGCATAACATTGCTATACTGTAACATACCAAGGGTCTCTCGGCAGATGACAATGCAGATGCCGTCATTAGTGGCCTCGTTTTTTTGACGCTGTCGTCAGCTCAAACAGCTCGCCTTCTTGTCGGGATCCGTTCTCAAAATGTCAAAATATCCAAGATTAGACAAGCATGTTAAGGTTTCACCCACACACTGCCACGCCCATCCACAACCTAGTCTAGACCACGGCAGAAGTCGTCGCTTACTATAGGTAAGTACTATTCCAGGGTCATGGTATAGCACAGTGACTAGGTGCAGTACAGTAGTTTGTTAGTTAAATGTTAGTCTATCTATTCGGATTCGAGTGCCGAAAAGGTTTGTAACGAGGTCGTTCGAAAGCCTTCATGGCACAGTCACAACATTGCGGTGATTGGATAAACACCAGATTTTGACAAGTCGAGGCATCATGACATTGAAACTGTAGCCGTTGACAAGACGTATTGTGTGCCTCTAACCAGCCGATACCCGAGTAGCGAGAGAAACGGCGTCTGTTTCAGAGAGATCTTCGTTGTTCGAATACGCGCTCACACATGCCTTGAGGTAGTGTAGTATTCTATGCTGAGTAGAGATGATTGTGATACATACAGAGAGTCAATCAGCGGCCGCCTACTACAACAAGGATCTCTCCGCAAGTGAGATCTGGTCCCTCCATGTCGGGAGGACTCATTAATCCCTATGGGACCCTCACTCGAGGCTATACCTACCCAATCGAGTAAAAGATCGGTTTATGCTTCTCTGTTCGGGGCAATTGCCAATCCGAAATGGGGCATCTATGGTATATCCCACCGAATATTCCAATATCGCTTCTACAGGGCATTGTTATCCCACGTAACCACCGACACTACAGCTTATTCCATAGGACGTCTCGTATCGTGTTTGATGAGTTTGCGCTTTTGCATAACAGACTTCTTTCAGGGCAGCCAGCCCAATGACATTATTCCAATTTGGAAGACGGCTGCAACGCTACCAGGGGTCTGGAACTCTGGATACTTTGTTAGCCTCAATGAGTACGTCAGCCTTTCTTCATACCCTTTCTGTTTAGCGAGTACTTTGACATGGTTAAGGGCATCACGATACCTTTTTTCTCAAGCTTAACTTTAGAATATCCCGACGTTAGCTTGATTATTCAATCATCACAAAGCAGCGACATCAATGATGCCAAGACATTTAAGCTTGATCTCTCCATTCTCTCGCAAACTCCCCAAGTCTTTGATGGCATGCAATCATGGACTCCTCGTACATGAGGATTGCGCGGCCCTCCTTTTCGCGTTGAGCTGCGGTCGATCAAATAGTTTCATCTTGAGGCTAGCTGGCTGACCAGTTTTGTAAGCGGGATAGCAGTACAGCTCATCAGATCAACCTCATGATACTGTATCATTCATTGATGATCATATCATCATCGTGCACATTGGGGCTGTGATGCTATACTCTTGAACCTTCATGGTCAGAATTCCCATTCAACAAATGATCGTCTTATTCGTTTAACAATGCTTCGATGTGGTTGGTTGGTCGCTCCTCAATTTGCTCAAAGCCCTATCAACCGTTATGTCTCAATGTCGTGCCGCATGCCGTGATTCCTCCCGCTGATGGTTATCTATTTCCCTCATCTCTACTACTACACCTCTACTTTTCGGCTTCCGTGTCCCGATAACCATCACCACTGACCGCATCGATTCTTGAAATGCAATGCAGGTCACTGTCAAGACATCTGCTTACATGCAACTCGCGACCGCGAAGTTAAGCCCGAGGATGACGTTGCTCCGTTCAGCCCGTTATTTGTCACTTCTCCGATCCTTTGCACGTTTTTGGCAGGCCAAAAGTACAGCACAAACAATGTCACGCAAACTCGGTCTACAGTATAGTGTCTAAAGAAATGGATCTTGTGCAATTTGACGTACCAACTCACTAACAATACCATCTAAGTCTAATGGCCACGCATGGCGTAAACCTCTTGTAGTTTGGACTCTAAAGCAAGAAACCACTCCGAAAACAGTACGCAGCAATCTCGAAAAACAACCACACTCATCCAACTCTTCGTCTTCATTCTCAATCATCATCGTTTCTCCCATCGACATCATTGTCAATAGCATATTCATGTCTGGGCATAGGCCGCGAATCGATCTTCATTCAACAGGCTTGAAGACGCCACGAAGCTGAATCCACCAAAGAGCTGCTCATCCTTAGGGAGGCTTCGAGGCCAGGCATCCTTGTTTGGCAGTACCGGGCTGATGGATAGCTCGGTAAACTCTGGGGCGAAGTTCTCGGCTAGCTCAGGATCCGTGATCATAGGCTGAATCGGTGGCTCGACCTCCCGCGCCGCAAGCTTCTTCCAGTCAATCTTGCGGAAGAATCGATGCTTCTTCATGGTCGCGAGATCGTTGGGCATCACTGCGCCCAGGCGCTTCTTGGGATCCTTGCGAAGTAGTCGAGTGAGGATATCCTTGGCATCAGCGCTCAGGAAGTAAGGAAGCACCAGCTTCTGCTTGACGATGTTGTCCTGGATCTTAGCGTGGTTCTGACCACGGAAAGGTGGGTTTCCAGTCATCAGGTCGTACCCGAGCGCTCCAAAGGACCACCAGTCGACTGCTTTCCCATACTTCTTCCCAAGCACAACTTCAGGTGCCATGTACTCGACGGTTCCTAGCATCGAGTTGCAGCCCTCAGTCTGGTCACTGGAGACTTTGGAAAGACCGAAGTCGGTCAGAAGGAGATGGCCGTCGGCATCCAGGAGGCAGTTCTCCGGCTTGAGATCGCGGTAGACCACACCAAGATCGTTGTGCAGGTGCGAGATAGCCAGAAGCATTTCCGCCATGTAGAAAGCAGCTACAGTCTCGGAGAACATCTTTTCGGTGTCAAGGTGGGTAAAGAGCTCACCACCCTGTCCGTACTCGAGGATGAGGTACAGTTGCTCTTGATCCTGGAAAGCATAGAAAAGCTTGACCACGAACGGGTGTCTGTTGACAGATTCGAGAATCTGTCGCTCAGTCTTGGTCTGCTCAATGAGCTTCTTGTGGACCACCAGAGAGGCCTTCTTGAATTGCTTCTGAGCGTAGAGTCTTCCAGTCGCGCGCTGCTTGACCAAAAGCACAGTACCGTAGGTACCCTTGCCGAGACATCGCAGCTGTTCAAAGTCCTCTGTCGTCATCTTACGGTTCGGCGCAAGGCCGCCCTCCAGGGTTCCGAGATATCCACTACGGTCTCGGACACTCTCGCTAGCGAAATCGTGCTCGAGGTTCACTTCGTAACTAATAGAGCTGTCTGAAATCTCGCTACCAGCCTCACTACGAACATCTTCTCGGCTGTGTGTACGGCTGATCATTTGCTTTCGAAAGTCGTGCGCAGTTCCTTGTTGACTTCCAGATCGGCTCATGGAGTGGCAGGGAGATCCTCCATCGAGGCTTAGAGGTTCCATCTGCATGCGCAGCTTGGCGATGCCCGAAACAGCGGGCGAAGATGCTCGAATAATGGGGCTGCAGTTGGCGCTGACAACATCGTTGATGATGGTTCGTCCAGGAGTCTTTCGTCGGGGGGTAGGGACCTCGCTGTGTCCAGGGTCGGAGTCCTCGTCGCCCGAGGTAGCAGGTGTAGTCTGAAAGCCGCGGAGAGTGGTGACCGCGGCAGGTGCGTGGCTTATCATGGCGGGCGGTATTCAAAGTGGTAGTTTGTGGTTTTGAAGATTAAGAACGACACGGTTTTGCTCTGATAACTACACCACACAACACTCGTCCAAATCAAACTGTGGACAAGTGCAGATAGTCGTGCTATTCAAGGGAATCCTCGTCGGCGCTCCGGGTCTGCGCGGGGCTGTGATTCGAAGTGACGCTCGATCTCGTACAAGTTCGCGACGCGCATCTGGTATCGGAAGAAAGAAGTACGGAAGACGGTAGGCTTTGCTATATGCATTTGGCAGCGGTAAGGTATCGTGGGTATACGTTGAACTATTGTTCACCATGTATGGTGTGAGGAGGGAAGGAAGGGAAGAGGAAAAGGGCCGCAGACAAAGGACGGGTCTTATAGTATTAAACGAAAAAACTAGGATTTTTTGGTGGCCTGCCTATTCCAGCGCCCCGGACGCTATAATTCCAGCTACAACTTTCGGGCAGGCTTTTTTAGGCGGGCCTCCATGCGTGCATTGGCTGCAGAACATGACCTGCGCTGCTTTGCGCCTGTAATGCAGCCCGTATTACAGGTGGCCTGGCTTCCATGCTAATACCTGGTCCTGTGCGCTGGGTTCTCTCGGCTGTGCCGTCCATCAATCATTTTTTTCCTTTTCGTCTATTCATACCCCTGCTGATTTGCCCGAGCGTCCACTTGGAACGCGGGGAGGAATTAAAGGCTCGGGGGCCTAGCAAGCGGGTGATACAGACCACCACTAAGTTTTGGGCATTGTACGTAAAAATAGGCCCCCTGAGACTAATAAGTCATCATAAGCAGCCAGGGATGATGAACAGCACATCACTGACTGCCAAACCTGGCTACTGGGATCTGGAATTTCACTCATTCGTTAATTAATTCATTCATTCGTGCCCAAGCCCAAGCCCAGGCCACGGGCCTTGAGACCGAGACTCGAGGGAGACAAAATTTGTCGCATTAATCATGGCCAGCCCCTTTTTTTTTTTCTTTTAATTTGTGGCTGTAGAGCATACACTATGTACTTCCTTGACTCGTACTATTGTCAGTGTCAATAGCAAGTGCCACGAGCAAATCTTGGACGTGCCATGTTCCTAGCCGTTTGGGAATCCTGTTCCTCGTGTCAGCATCACAAGGTATGGAAGCCTCCAGACACTGACATCACCAATAGCCTGGCAGCCCTGGCGCATGCGGTGATCGCGTAGCAAATCGACGGTTGGTCGGTCGGGTTTTTAGCTTGTGATTCTTCAGGTACCCATTAAACGATGGAACCTTGGTCTCAGACCCCCAGCCTACTATGGTCGGTAGTCGGCGAAATAAACTCCCGTCGCGGCTACAAGCTCGCGTCTGGAAATTTCACGTCTGCCAATCTAAGACCGCGCGCAAAAGGCAAGGCTACAGCTAAAGCCTATCATCAACCACGACCTTCTACCGCGAAGCTTTAGTACTGCCAAATTCTTGACATAATCTGGCAACACAACTAATTACACAAATCAAAAATCGCTCTCTTAATTACCAAGCCTATTCTTAATCACATTTCCTATCTCGAGCCAAGATGATGCACCCATCGCGGCAGGCGTATGTCGAGGATGCCGAACCTCAAGGTATCGCACTTGAGGATGTTCCCGACGACCACGACTATGATATTGCTATGGGAGGAACCGGTGTTCCATCAGAGAAGGCTTCAGCAATTATCAGCCAGTTCAATCGCAAACGCTTGGCCGCAACGATAGCAGTTCCCACCGATGACACACGAGTCCGCGCAAAGCTCCGGGAGATGGGCGAGCCTGTCACATTATTCGGAGAGGCACTTGTTGACCGAAGAGATCGTTTGCGTGAGCTTCTCACGATTCAGGCCGAGATTACAGGGTTGGAAAATGGCGATATCGACATGGGAGACGCCGGAGACGATGATCAAGAAGAAGATCAGGAGGAGGAATTCTACTCAAGAGGTGGTCCCGAACTTCAACAAGCGCGGTTAAAGCTCGCAGAGTACTCTTTGCCACGAGCAAAGAAGAGAACTCAATTCCAAAAGGCCGAGTCGACAATCCCTTTGCGCACACAGGTCAAGTTTCGCAAACAGGTCAAGGAGAGATTACAAGCATTTGAACTCCAGGGCAGTCAGACTGTTGGTGAGCGCCACGTCAGCATGACCCGTATATCGCCCAACGGTGAGATGGTGGCTGTAGGAAACTGGGGTGGTCAAGTCAAGCTGGTCGAAATACCAAGCTTGAACCAAAAGATGAACTTTCGCGGTCACACCAACAAGATCAGCGGTTTGTCATGGTTCCCCGGTGCCACTCTTCCGGAACACAATGTTTCGCCCGACACTGTTAACCTGGCATCAGGTGGTGCCGAGGGCTCAATTCATATGTGGTCTCTGAACCAAGATACTCCCTTAGCGACTCTTGAAGGCCACTCGCAGCGAGTGTGCCGTATTGAGTTCCATCCTTCCGGTCATTATCTTGCTTCTGCATCTGAGGATACCTCGTGGCGCCTCTGGGATGTTGAAACAACATCGGAAGTTCTCCTTCAAGAAGGTCACTCGAGAGGTGTCTACGCTGTCAGTTTCAACAATGACGGGTCCCTACTTGCTAGCGCCGGTCTTGACAGTATCGGTAGAATCTGGGATCTGAGATCTGGGCGCACGATTATGATTCTCGACGGACATCTCGACGGACACATCAAACCCATTCATGCGCTGGACTGGAGCTCCGACGGTCATCGAGTACTATCTGGTTCAGCTGACGGTTGGATCAAGTGCTGGGATATTCGAAAGGTCCAAAGAACGGGTGGCATTGGTGCGCATACCAGTGCTGTCTCTGATATGCGATGGTACAAGGGTCTCGACGATCCTCTCACAGGCATCCCGCCCGGTGTCGACGAGAAGGGCGCGCAGCTACCTAAGAAGTCTGGCACGTTCTTCGTCTCGAGTGGCTTTGACAGAAATGTCAAGGTGTTCTCAGCCGATGACTGGACGTTGGTGCAGACACTTAGTGGCCATACAGGTCCAGTTGCCAGTGTAGACTACAGCAGGGACGGCAAATGGATTGTCAGTGGAGGCCACGATCGCACAGTCAAGCTCTGGGGACGAAATGATGGTGAGGGAATCTAAAGAGTTGTTGAAAATAATAATAGATCTGGGTTAGGCAGACTACAGTACGCTACTACAAGATACCCTTGAAGTTCATAATGATAACAAAAAGAAAGGCAATGACCAAGGATGGCATCGGCTGTTAATCATCTCAAATGGAACGGCTCTTTGCTATTCATCCCAAGTGGACCTCTCCAAGTATTGTTTCATCTGTTTGAATAAAGTGACACAAACGCTGATTGGATCATGTATCCACTCTACCTTAGCCACTTTACTGATTAGATAACGCCAAGTTTGACTTTAGTACCTACGCTTGGCCCGACCTGTCCCCCTGCCGCCAACTCGTTCAAGATCAGGTTCCTTTCAGACTAATTCGGCTCTAACTAAGACTTCGCATCACTTTCAACTTTTACACCTAACGACCGTTAATCATCATCACCACCTCTCTGCAACTATCGAATCTCTCCCATGGGCCCTTCTTGCTTCAGCACAACTAATACCACCATTCCGACCTAAAGCAACGGCCATGGCGAGTATCGATCGCTACCGTCCTCCTAGGGAAGGATATCAACCTCCAACAATGCCCACTAACAGCCGACCTGAACGCGATTCGAGATCGAGGTCTCCCAGAAGACGCGATACCGTTCCCCCCGCTGTACCAACTCCTCCACAACATTCAACGCGAACTTCTCCTCCTCGCCCCCAGGCGCGCCAACCCCAATCGCCAGCGCGGTCCGGCGCACAAACTCCAGTAGCCGGTCCCAATCAATGGTCGTTCACGTCGGACGAGGTGCGGAGCACCCCCAGTATCGTCGAAGGCATCACACCGGCAGACGAGAGAATGCGCAGGGCAAAGGGTGTTAACTTTATATATCAAGCTGGCGTCATGTTAGACCTTCCTCAGATTACGCTATGGGTTGCTGGTGTGTTTTTCCATCGCTTTTATATGCGCTGCCATATGGTGCAAGAAAAGAACGGAATTCATCATTATGTAAGTCTCTCTTACTATCCAAGTACAATTCCAGAGCCTCTTTGGCCATGGAAGTCTGCTCTTGACGAGGCAGCTTGAAAGCGTTTTCGAATTGCGATTAACTTTTCAACTCTAGAACATAGCGGCAACAGCCCTCTTCTTAGCCAACAAGGTGGAGGAGAATTGCCGCAAGACGAAAGATATCATCATAGCGGTGGCCAAGGTTGCGCAAAAGAATGCCAAGCTTATTATTGATGAGCAAAGCAAGGAGTACTGGCGATGGCGAGACAGCATCCTCACATATGAGGAGGTTATGCTAGAACAACTTACATTCGACCTGATGGTCGACAACCCCTATCGACACTTGTTTGAACTTCTCGGAAAGCTGGAGATAGTACACAACAAGCACTTGCGACAAGCCGCTTGGGCTTTCTGCAACGACGCTTGTCTTACATCTATCCCCCTGCTGATAGAAGCAAGAGACGTCGCTATCAGTGCCATATTTTTTGCAAGCGTTCACACAAACCAACAGATCGATGATATCGGCGGCGAGCCATGGTGGAAGCATTTGAAGGGCGATGAGGTTCTTTGTTCTCAGGCTATCGAAGTGATGCGTCAGTTTTACACGGAGAATCCGCTTAGAAAGCAGAACCCGTCGCTGCCATCACCAGCCTTCCATCTCGAGAACACCAGAAGAAGAGGCGACACCTTACTAAGCCAGCCAGACACGTTATCATCGACCACCGGCACCCCGTTGGAGGCTGACCGTGGTAGTCGAAGTCCTGGAATGAGCTCCAGGGTCAATGGTGCCAGCAAGGATAGTGAGGGGCGATATCTAGGATCTCAGTCCAAACTCGACGAGAACGACGTCGCATCTAAATCACCACTTAAACGAAGGGAGCCTGACGACGGCGACACGAAGAGCGATAGAGCGGAGAAACGAGCTAAGCTGTCAGAAGACGAAGAGGGTGAGCTGGTTGAAGAGTGAGACTACGACATGTCTACCACACAAACTTTGTAAAGTACGAGACAAAGAGGCGTTCAGGATTTCCTTGAGTTGGTGGCGCCCGTCCACTTAGGAAGTGTAGTCGGTATTTTACGCATGGCAAAGGCTGGATCTGGTCGAGCAGACATAAGGGAGAGCATTCCCTGGATACGGCGTTCGGATGCAGGCTGCAGACGTCCTCGGCCATTTTACTCGGATTTAGCTCATGGCCTAGGAACTAAACTAGATGAAATTGTAAGAAAGCGGCTTTTGGTTCGCGATTTCAAGTATATAATTTCTGAACTTAAAGGATGCCTCTGAGTCTGTACCTCTAACTTTCGTCCTCGTGAATACCTCATAGTAGTACCTAACCATAGCTTTTCCTTGGGCATAAGGTCTCCACCAGCTCAACAAACTGTAGGTGGTCGCAGAGTTTGGACAGTATTGCCACCTTCAAAGTTCTCACTTTGTTGTACTTTGTCGTACCATAGAGAACGCCATATATGAAACTCTGTGGCATGAATGATGAATAGTTCGTCAATGATACCTACCCTTTCACTGAGTACTAGCCATGTTTAATTGTTATACGATCAAGATAATAAGCCACAACCAAGTCCGTCAGTTTTGATTGCCGACATTTCGTAGATGTGATTTCTCAACACAACGATGTAGCTCTTGTGGTTTCTTGTTGGTCCGTCACATACTTCGGCCACCTGCATTTTCCGCACATCAAGTTCATGGTTCTCTGGACAAGCGATTAGACTTTCCTCTCGCCTAACTCTCACAGCCGAGACTCCTGCCTCAGTCATTTCTCGTCCCCAACCCAAGTTGCTGCCTGCACAGAAGAGCCTGAGGCTCTCACCAGAAATTCTGCCAATCACCCCCACTCACCGCCTCCAGGCACAGCTATAAATTTCCGCTCGCGTCGCCTTGAGCTTTGCTCCTTTTCTTTCCTTTTCTCCTTAGCTCTCTTTGCCTTTTGGCTTAGATCAAGTGTAGTATCTGTTCTTTTCAGTTTAATCTCTGAAAGATGTCTAAGGACATCAACATTGATTATTCCTATTTTTGGTCAGAGGGCGGTTTCCTCTGTGCTTGCACACGATTCCGCCCACTGTGTCCCTGGTATTACACTGCCTCCAGGTGACGCGAACTACATGGGCTCAGGTTTTCATTGCTTGCTCAGGCTTGCCTGGGTAGTGAAGAAGACTCCTTGAATGCGATGTCTTGTATTGCATGCTGTATAAAGCTGTGGTCATGCTCCTGTGAAACGTCAGGTAGGCCGCATTATTCATTTGTGATACCGTATGTCTGTCCAGGCTGTGCGACATCTTGCTTCCTCCGATACATATCTCCGTCCTAGCTGCTATGCCCATACACAGTGTTCGCTTAGTGAATGCTCATTAAGAAGCGCACCGAATCTGCTCGTTGTATTTGCTTCTCCGTTCTGCAGGGTAGCTTTTTGTGATAAGGGCTGTTGCTATCCAGAAAGCAGAACGGAAGTCAAAAAAGTATGGAGCAGGATAATGCATATTTATCATGCTCATAGGTAGATGAATAGATAGGTATATCAGCAATAGGATTTTGTACTCGCTCAGACTGAGGTGGTTGTTGCAGCGATGATTTTTAACGTTATTTGAAGTGTCCCGAAAGCTTGATGCTGTCTTGATGTATACGACGTGGAGGGAGCGAGCAAGAACAGACGAACTCAGAATTGAAAATTACAAGCTTGTTAGGCAGAAGAAATACCAGAAGATTACGCGTAGCAAGAACCATATTTCAATTATCATATTCTATCAAACATCAAGAAACACCCACCTGGTCGTGTGCTGTCGTGCAAGCAATCCCGATTAGGTCTAGCGTCAACATACCAGAAGCTCCTCCAAAAAGTCCAACTCAGGCACCCGCAGTGACCATCGAAACAGCTTCAACAGTTACCCACAGAAAGAGCCCGACAAACAACTACACTATCATTTGAGAGCTACGTTCCCCACGGACTTTTCACTACGAATACTTTCTACTACAAATCGCCGTGTTGTAAGGGCACCTAGCAAACAACATGGCTACTCTGGGCGGATACCTTAACAGTGAGACACCCCTCCCAAGCTCTACCGACCTCATCAGCTTGCTAACACTCTTCAAGAGAAAGTCTTGATCGTCACAGCCGACTCTCGAATTCTAGTCGGAACAATGGCAGCATGTGATCAAACAACCAACCTCGTATGATCCCTATACCATCCTTACAAAGAAGCAAAAGCTCACCGTATTCAACAGGTCTTGAACAACGCAGTGGAACGAATCATCCGAACGCCCGACGACTCTGAGCCCTCGGCTCAAGTGCCCCTCGGACTATACCTCGTACGCGGTGACAACGTATGCTCGATTGGCCTTGTAGATGAGGCTCTCGACGATAGCATCAACTGGACAGAAGTCAAGGGTTCAGCGATTGGCGGTATAAAACATGTATAGCCTACAGTCGGCGCAGCGGAAAGCAGTCTTTCCTACGCCTTTCAATTCTTCTACATATGTTCGTTTATTTGGGGTACAGCATCCACGGCCAAGGAACCAGAAGTCTCTTGTCCGTGGCATCGATGGGATTACAAGGCGTTTGAGTACAGGGAGTTCTAAACAATTTATCTTGGCCTTCACCACGGTATAGGCTTTTCGGATTTACAATGCATCTATTTGAGTAGTTCAACTGACGTAAGGTCGGCATTCTTGGATTCTATCCGAAGATTCGCTGCATGAGCACTTCCTTGAAGATGTCGTGACCGGGAGAGTCAATAACCCGGTTGAGGCGGTTGCCCTTGAGCACACTCAACCAGCCGTGGTCGTCACCAGGCACCTCATCCAGAGTTAGGATATGGGGGTCCTCATCAGGGTTATCTGAAAGAGCAACTGCAGCCTCGGCGGGCTTCTTCCTGAACCTACGATCGACGACATGCATGCCATGTGTCCATTGACCGCTTGTCTCCACACGGATGTCCTCAAGCTTCTCAGGGGTCTTCCACTTGGGATCATCTCGAGTCAACATATACCAGACCGTCAAAGGATCATGTAGAGACAGGCCAGGCTCGTTCTCATCTCCCTCCATATCCTCGATCTTCCTGAATGAGCCCATGACGAAGTGTGACACCCACCTGGCAAGAGGGCTGCCAGCATCAACATGAGCCTTGATGTTCTCCTTGAAGTAATTTTTGCCAATGAGATGGGGTGTTGTGATGTCGAGAGGGCAGAGTGTGAGCTTAAGTTGGCGGGAAAGCTTGTCAGGGTATGTCTTTAGTGTTGAGAGCTCCTTGGGAATAATAGGCATTGTGGAGCTTGGCTTGGGAGAAGTCAGCGCATAAACTCGCGCAGCGGCTACAGCATCAGCGTAGCAGTTAAACTCAGCAACAGGGGTGCAGTTGCCCTCGACATTGACAGCTCCGCCCATAACGACAAGCTCCTTGACGCGGAGGAAAGTCTCAGGGTCTTCTGCGGCTGCTAGGGCAACGTTTGTGAGAGGACCAACTGCCAAGATGGAAACAGTATCGGCGGGGTTCTCCTTTAGGATTCGAAGGATCTCCTGGTGAGATGGAGCCTTGGAAGGTGTGAAGAGAGGGGAGTAGTTCTCGGCCTCCTCGGCACCATCACCGAAGATGCCTTTCCAGGTCTCAGCTGGAGACAAATCGGGATGGGCTTCATGGACGTTGTGCAAGCCATCAACACCATCTAGAGTTTCTTATGTTATTACCGAAGCAAACCTAAAGACAGAAAGGAAACTTACGGAAGTAATCGGCCATCAACTCTTCGTCACAAAGAGGGTGATCAGGACCAACAGCTACGATAGGCTTGTTTGCCTTCATGGCACCAAAGCCTTCGGGTTTGCCTGTAGACTTCCTCCACTCGAGCTCTTTTTCGAGGACGTGGAAGACAGAAACCACATTTCGCAGGCAGCTAATAAAATCGTCAGTAACAACATAAAAACAAGCCAAATCATGTGCATGCCCACCTCTGCAGAGGAACGTTGCCGTATGTGACAGATACCATAAGCACCTCGAGCTCCTCAGGGTTAGCACTGAGAGCGAGAAGCAAAGCTAGGATATCATCGACACCTTACAAACATTAGTTTTGGATGCCAGATTTTGATTTTACTAGGGACATACCAGGATCGGTATCAATGATGATCTTCTGTTTGGGAGCCATCTTGAAACTTGGAAAGCAATGGCTTGAAAACTCCAGTGGCAATTCAGTAGATGGTAATTATGCCACCTTTTTCACTGCAAATTTCGAGCAAGTAAGTTAAGACTTGTTTCTTGAGCCGGTACGAGAGCCAGTAACCAGTTCTCAAACTCTATTGAACTCAAAATTGTGATGAGAGATAGAAACAGGACCGAAGTTCTTGTTCACACATGCTCCAACTGAGTGGCATTTCCCCTCCTTCAGTTTTGGGCAGGTGGGGTGTTAGCTTGGACTGGCTGCTGAGATAAGCTTCAAATTGAACCTGAGCTGCCTATCTCAGGAAGGTTGGTTGGTGTTCAGCTGAGAGTGACATGAATGGTCATCAGCCTTTAGAAGGCAGGCAGTTATTGTGTGACAAGCATATCAGAATAGAGTAGCAACACAAAAATGTTAAGTTTAGTGGTTTCCAAGCTCTAGGTTAGGTTCCATGCAGCTGTTATGAAGCCTGTGCAACCTTGAACCGTCTCTGGCAGCCAATAAAAAAACTCCGGTCAACGTTGAAGTTGAGACCTGCTGTGGGGGGTTATACAGAAACTAAATAGATTAGTACAATAACCTACCAAATATACGTGAAAGGTCGTTGTCATATAGGATGGGAATGCTACGTTGGTATCCTGTCTGAGCTCGATGTACTAATACAAAAATTAACATTGATATTGTGTTATTTCTATTTAGCAGTCCTGACCGCGGAGCATGGTATATAAGATACAATCCATCTGCAAGGACCGATACTGCATCAGACAAGAGGTATGCCTATCTCACTCGTGGCATGGCATTGGCAAATAGATGTTAATGGAGAACCCTTTGGTGTTGCCATTGATTGGCATCATTTAACCGTACACATCTCCCAGGCTGAGTGCGCACGTGATAAAACTCTGTATTCGAGGATGAACAAACTGCTTTTAGTCACAGGCTTGATATCCGGGAGATAAGAGGCGTATGTCTCTCAGCCCGGTATGGAGGGAGATGGCGGCTGGTAACCAGTGGCTATGCAAATTTAATAATAGAGCAAACTCCCATCCCTTGGGATTGCTGCGTAGTAGGAGCATCCTAGTACTCAGCTTATAGCAAGCTTCCGTGGGCTGCATTGAATTTGATACTTGTCCACCAGGTGATATTTGGGCCCACTCGCTATTGCTTCTCTTTGAATTGAATATCTTGATTGTGAAGATTCCAGGCCATCTCATTGGCCTGAATGAGTTTGACCTCCCAGTTGAAACCCTACTGTCCTTTGGTTTTAGGCCTTCGTCTCAATCTCCATTTGTCCCTAACTTAATTAATTGGATGTATCGTGTGCCTTGCAGTAAGGCACTGTATAATTGGAAGGAAGGTACTCGATGCTTAGGCAGGTTGAGTCTTAACTCAACCTTCCGCCACCGAAGATGAATGTCTGCCAAAGTCTACAAATTTCCTTTTCAGCTTCTGCAACAGTCTCCTCTTTCTTCTCCCTCTAAAAAACTAAAACTGCATGCAAGATAACACACAACTTTTGCTCCTTTCAGGACATGATGGGAAATTGACTATCGAAAGCCTTCTCTCCTAACAAGTCCAGTCTTGATCCCAAAGTACCTCACCACCAAGACAAGGCCCTAGAGCTACTTCATCTCCCCACTTGAAACTTCAAGCTCCCCACCCGGGCCTTAGCTGTCGCACACTGTCCACTACCTTGGCGTCGGGTGCTTTCTCAGCGGATTCCCGTCACCTCCCCTGCAGTCGGAACCTATTCAGTCATCCCGCGACCCTTCCTCGCCTCAGGTAGCCCAAAAACGACTGGCTGACTTGACTTCAAGCCACCTGGTGTCTTCTGTTTGATTTGCGCCAAACTCACCAATTCTTTCCAACTGACTTCTTTCATCTACCCCTATCCTTCCTCCTCTCTTCTCCCATCTTCAACTTTTCTCCTGATACATTTCTTTCTTCCCAAGCATCATCTTCTGCTGTTAGCATTCCCCTCGTGCGGCGATTGGTTCATTGCTCGCTTAGGACAATCTGGCCTTATAATTGCGACAACCTAGGCCCCTACCTCCCACCCACCCTCAGTCCACCTTCTCTCCAACATACACAGCAATTACCTCGATTTGCTTGGTTGGCTGAGGAAGAGAAGAGTAACCGTTCCACCGACCAGCCGCTGTGCTCGATAGCGCACGCGTATCCCACAG